>OZ037998.1:11639244-11666744 GCA_964035705.1 Porites rus
GTCTCATACCGGACTATGCGGTACTTGCGAGAGAAAAAACATAGGCTGAGAAGAGTCCCGCGAAGGTTCTTGACAAAGTTTTACTCGGGAAGCTCAACTTAGAGCACGCAGTGGACATATATCTTATATATGGTACATTTTTTACTATTCGGCACGCAGCTGAATGTGACAAATATCGTTCATTTTTAAGGTTTTCGTCGTGGAAAAAGCTTAACTTTGATCATTCTCTCGTACTTTAATTACTGAGGCACGCAGGAGAAATGTGACATACATAGTACATTTTTCAGGTTTTAATGGTGGAAATCGTAAAGTTTTATCACCCAGTATCTCGTACACTGTTCAGCAAGCAGCAGACTAACATCCTACATTTTTTTAGTTTACAGAGTGAACAAAGTCACCTTTGATCACTCTCTATCTCGTACCCTTTTCGGCACGCAGCAGAAATGTGACAAACATTGTACATTTTTCAGGTTTTGACAGTGAAAATAGTCAAATGTGATCATTTTTACAGGGTAGGGAAGTTAAGTTACAGCATTTTCTCTCCCGTACTCTATTCGGCACGCTGTATGTTAGGGGTAGAGAGCGTACAGTTTTGTTTACATCAGGGTAGGGAAGCTAAGTTACAGCATTTCCTCTCTCGTACTCTATTCGGCACGCATCATGTTAGGGGTAAACAGCGTACAGTTTTCTTTACATCAGGTTAGGAATAGTAAAGTTAAAGCATTTTCTCTCTCATAGTCTATTTGGCACGCATCATGTTTGGGGTAAAGAACGTACAGTTTTCTTTACATCAGGGTAGGAAAAGTTAATTTACGGCATATTCTCCCTTGTACTCTTTTCGGCATGCTGTATGTTAGGGGTAGAGAGCGTACAGTTTTCTTTACATCAGGGTAGGGAAGTTAAGTTACATCATTTTCTCTCTCGTACTCTATTCGGCACGATTTATGTTAGGGGTAGAGAGCGTTCAGTTTTCTTTACATCAGGGTAGGGAAGTTAAGTTACAGCATAGTCTTTAGTACTCTATTCGGCACGCTGTATGTTAGGGGTAGAGAGTGTACAGTTTCCTTTACTTCAGGGTAGGAAAGTTACAGCATTTTGTCTCCCGCACTCTGTTCGGCACGCATCATGTTAGGGGTAAACAGCGTACAGTTTTGTTTACATCAGGTTAGGAATAGTTAAGTTACAGCATTTTCTCTCTGGTACTCTATTTGGCACGCATCTTGTTAGGGGTAAAGAACGTACAGTTTTCTTTACATCAGGGTAGGAAAAGTTAATTTACAGCATTTTCTCCCTCGTACTCTATTCGGCACGCTGTATGTTAGCGGTAAAGAGCGTACACTTTTCTTTACATCAGGGTAGGGAAGTTAAGGTACAGCATAGTCTGGTGTACTCTATTCGGCGTGCTGTATGTTAGGGGTAGAGAGCGTACAGTTTTCTTTATATCAGGGTAGGAAACGGTTAAGTTACGGCATTTTCTCTCTCGTACTCTATTCGGCACGCGGTATATTAAGGTTAGAGAGCGTACAGTTTTTTTTACAGGGTAGGGAAGTTAAGTTACAGCATTTTCTCTCCCGTACTCTATTCGGCACGCTGTATGTTAGGGGTAGAGAGCGTACAGTTTTCTTTACATCAGGGAAGGAAAAGTTAATTTACAGGATTTTCTTTTCGTACTCTATTCGGCAAGCAGTATGTTAAGGGTAAAGAGCGTACAGTTTTTTTAACAGCAGGGTAGGAAAGTTAAGTCACAGCACTGTGTTACACTTCGCTATGCACTATTACGTACGTAGCGAAAAAGTTACTTTAGAACGCGCATTTTTCTTTTTATCAGTTTGATATAAAAATTTAACTGGGTTGACACATTCTCCATCTTGTACCACTTTTGGCATGCACGGAAATCGCGTTATGAAGGATTGCTTAATTGTTGAACTGTAATTGAAAAAGAAAAGGAAAAAACTATTTTTCCTGATCTGTGTACTTACATTTCGCATTTGTCATATCTTTATAACAAAGTAGAAATTAATTTGTATTAAAATTTTACACATTCTGAGATAGCCTTAATTTTGTTTGGCATAAAGCACGGCGGCGTAACAGAGAATGTGTGACAGACTTTAAAATTTGGCCTAGTTGGATGCCGTGTTAAATTTCTTCTTACGCACACCGCGGGTGAACATGTTATTAAATGTCATTGTAGTGCTTTTTAGCGTTACAAAGAATCAGCTGAATGGGATGGATGCTCGTTGAAACCAGTCATGAGCTGTATTTACAGAAACAAGTACATAAATAAACAAAACATCTTACTTTAAAGAGTTCAGGCGTTGAATTCTTGCAATCATCTAGGGTCGTCTAATTTTTTTACTCATGTGAGTGGTTTCCGTTTTCATCATGTCATGAGTTGTCATCGCATCGACTGAGGAATTTAATAATTTGTCATAATTTATGCGTCGTACTCTTTTTGGCACGGTACTCTATTCGGCACTTTACAGGTCCCCACTCCATGTAAACAGCGTCTTAACAGTGCAAAAACAGCAAAGAAATGTACAAAGAAGTGTGATGCACGTGCGAAGTTGTTGTTTTGCTCATTAAACCTATTGCTCTCTTTTTTGGTGACCTTCTTGTTGCTATCGCGTCGTTGGATCTTAGGCCTAGGCCAAACCTCAAACGTTTCATGAGACGAACCAAACTCTAATTTGGGTCGACCTAAATTAAGTAAAGATCGTCTGTTGGGTCAGACGTCGAACCAATCAACTGGACCAGATCAGTAATAAATTTTCTCCCGAACGAGGCTAAAGATACATTATCATACAAATTTTTAATATATTAGTTTGGTGATCGTCGCATGCGAAGATCGACGAGTATGTCCCGGAGACAATCCGTTCCGTCCGTCTGCTTCAGACGTGATCACCATCCAAGCTCATTCAGACGAGGTTAACTGAGCCAGACGCCAAAATTTTTATGAACTTAACCAAGTTTGGTTCGTCGCATGAAAAATTCGACGTTTGGCCTGAACCAAAGTCACTAATTGAACGACCGTCGCTGTCGCCGTCGCCGTCGCGAGAATATAAGGTGGATTATCTTGCAGCATATGCGTATAGCCACGGCATTTTTCGTTTATAATTTGTTTTAGAAAATTCAACAGACAAGTACGACGGTTATTGCTGCAAAAAATGGATCCACCAACAATGCGGTTTCTCATCGAGCACTCTTTGAGTAATTACTAAGGCCCGTGCAAACGGATGCAACATTGTTGGCGAACAACTCTTAAAATTGTTGGATGTTAAATGTTGTGTCCGTTTGCAAACCTTGTGACATGTTAATGCTTTTTGTTGGGAGTTGTTAAGCCAAAGTTTGAAACCGGTCAAACGTTTGAGCCGACAACTCCCAACATTTCTTTTGTTCAGTGATCACCGAAGTGTAGCGCAGCAATGTTGTATCCGTTCGTACAGCTCTTGCAACATTGTTGGGGCCACGCACGCACATTACACATGGTTTCCATATTCTTATGGGTTGTATGCTTCCCACGATGCACGGCATGTCCCAACATTGTTGGAAGTTGTTGCATCCGTTTGCACACTATTGCCAACACGGACGTAACAACTCCCACTATTGGTGGCCCAACAATGTTGGGAGTTGTTGCGTCCGTTTGCATGTAGCTTAAGATATCGTAAAGATGACTATGCCGAACACGATAATAATGACCACCCTGAAGGTAATATTCTTGACATTGCCATTTTTTTTTCAGCTGGACTCGGGTCACTTGCTTTGAGTTTAACATTTTTTCTTACTCCGCTGCCTGGCTATATCTCTGATCGTTTTGGCTGTCGTATCACAAACTTCTTGGGAGCCACGCTGTGCACGACAGGCTTGGTGACGTCATCATTTGTTCAGAGCCTCACTCTCATGTTCCTTACACACGGTCTGCTGATGGGTTTAGGAATTTCATTTATCTACAGTTCTTGCTTTCTTGTGATAGCAAAATACTTCAAAGAGAAGTTATCCGTAGCAACTGGCATTGTAGCTTTGGGAGCAGGTTTCGGTGTCTTTTTTACAGGCCCATTGCTTCAAGTTCTTTTGGACTCGTATGGCTGGAGAGGTACTTACAGAATAATGGTGGTATCTTTTATTGTTGTTTGTATACTGGGGCTGACTTATAACCCGAACGTACAAGAAACAACATTGGTCACTTCCTTTGACAATGACCAGGACAAAGAAGACAAAATGAGTAGAATTTCTCTTTACTGTAGCCTGTGGAGATTTCCTACTTTCGTCGCCCTGGTCACCTCTATGCTGCTTACAGGATTTTCGATATACATTCCATTAATTTTTCTGGTAAGTTTTTTTTTACTAAATAATAAATATATTAAAATGGGAAGTAAAGATTGTGGGTTGCTTTGAAAAAGAAGATTTACTATTTTTTATTATTGTTGCTTATAGGTGAAATATGCAGAGGATCACGGAATAACAGCACAAGCTGCATCTCTCTTGTTTATTTTCATTGGCCTTCTTTCATCGCTTGGAAGGGCAGTTGCAGGAATGTTGTACAAGAACAAGAAAGTCAATCCCATATTCATACATCAAGCGTCCTTGCTGACATTGTCTCTTTGCGTATTTTTGCTTCCGTTTACTACGAACTACTGGTCTTTAATCTTGTTTAGTATTGTCTATGGCTTCAGCGATGGAGTTTTCATAACAGGGTCTCTGTATATTCCACTGAGCTGTGTGGAGAGCAAAAGAAAAACAGCGTCTTTTTGTACTAGCAATTTCCTTTACTCATTAGGAGCAGTCAGTGGCAGTCCAATCGCTGGTGAGTATTTTGTAATTATACTGCTGCGATAGGACCCGATTGGCCAATCATTTTATGACTTTAGTATTTTTTTACCACCTTTTACCTTGCTTTGCCGCCAAGGTTCGACGGCGATATGATACCCATCAATAAGGTAAATATAATGGAAAGTATATACCAATACCCTGAGTAAGTGAGTCCAATAGCGTAGAAATGTGTGAACAGTTGCTTCCGGGGGTTCGCACGCGGCAAAGTGATTGATTGAAAAAAGGTTTCCTTTCTATAAACGTTCTTTACTATAGATAGCGTCGGCCTTTTTATGGCTAGATAACTATTTTTTTGTACAAGGACATCGTAAAGCCTCAAATCTTAATTTCGGTTTTTATAGCAAGGTATCATCAGCATTCTTCTTTAACTGATATTTCGTTATTAACAGGTATGATAGTGGACCATACAGGAAGCTACGTTCATGCATTCTACATGAGTAGTGCTGTCGCCATGGCCGCGTTTCTTATTCCAATGATTTTGATTCCTATCAACCGAAAAAAATCCAAAGTTCATCCTCAGGATAGCATGAAAGAAGATCCGAAAATGGACAAGGCGGGATCAGAAGTGATTGAGAATCAGAATAAAGACCGACGGGAAGAAATCCCTTGTTAGGGGTTCTTTGAGATGTTTAAGTTGTACTCAGTTTTAAAAGTGGAATCTTTTATCATCCCAATAAGGCGTCCACTAAACACGCAATTGTAGATATGGACAACCGCTCGTTATGCGGGATTTTTCTTTTGATGCGATTGATGCTATTATTTTTAAAGTGATCCAGATCACTATGGTTTCCGCGGCAGTGTTAGCTCAGTCGGTAAAGCGTGTTGGTTGCAGAGCGGGAGGTCGCGGGTTCGATTCCTGGGGTCGGACCAATACTCAGGGTCTTAAAATAACCGGGAAATGAAGGTAATCCCTTTGCACTGCAACGGGCTAGACCTTCGCGTGGCTCGGATGACCACGTAAAATGGCGGTCCCGTCTCCAGTTGGAGACGTAAGAAATAGTGTCCCTAATTAGTACTTTCGTGCTAAATACATTGACGCTCAAATAAAAAGTGCAAAAAAAAAAATGCAGTGCAGACTTGTAAACAATAGACCTTACTCACGATACCCGCCATCTTTCGGCACACGATCAATGACTGACTCCGTGGGATAAGAGCTCATGTTATGTGGTTTCGCAGGCGGCAAACAAATGTCAAAATCTACCGATACAAGAAATCGCAGCTGAGTTTGTTTATTCTAGACAGAAAATGAAGAACTCTTTATCTTTAAGACGATACTAGCAAATCATATAGGTGGACGCGATCATTTTTTTTCTTCTGGATGCAGCAGCAACGGTAGATGTCCTCACAGCAAGTAATGATGACTTAAAACTTGTCGAAACTCGAACTGTACATTTTTCAAGTCTAAAATTGTCGCCTCCTTTTGAGAAAATAAACAAACTCGACTGAGATTACTCGTATTGGCAAATTTTATCACTTGATTGCCACCTGAAAGTCCACGTGACATTGGTTTTATCCCATCAATCCTAAAGCGCATGCAAAAATGGCGGATATCGTGAATAAGGCCCTGTTTGCCCTACAACGTAAAATAGAGCTTGAAAATAGAACTTGAAAATTTTGCAATCACCATTTTTTTGGGTCTTGCAATCTTGTTCGCATCTGAGACAAGCAAAATTTTTCGTATAACCGGTAACGTCAATCCTCGCGAAATAAGATGACCCGGCCAACGAAGGGTAGCTGTTAAGGAACAAAGGATTTTTTCTCCTGACTAAAATTGGGCCTTCAAATGTTCTCTAATTGGTGACGGTTGAGGAAATTTTGGTACGTGAAAAACATCGTTTGCACTAGGAATGGCTTGCTGTTGACAGATTTTTTTTTTTGCAAAACGAACAAAATTTTGCGTAGTGCCAACAGGGCCAAAGGTCTATTGGTTTTCTTCTTATTTACAAGCCCGAACACAAATAACTCAAAGGTTAGAAACCACCTGTGGTGTCCCAAAATGAAACTTACTTATCAAAATAGACATGTGATATTTGATAATGAGCAGATTTGCTGGTTTTAACATGACGTCATCAAAATTTAAAACTAAAGAATTAGTTTATGAAGAATTAGAGCAGCTAAAAACTAATATCTATACAAATATTTAGTTCGAGGGGGCTCTTCGATTTTTGAACCAGTATGCTCTAATTTCTACGATTTTGCTGGCGTAACACGGTATTTACATAACGGCCGAGAGAGCTGTCGTAGGTTGGAAAGTTAGATTTGGGGGATTTTGCTATCTGAACAGGTACATTGTACATATTAGAAAAAGTTTAACTTTAAAAATGTTTATTACTTTTTTCGGAGATGAATCCACGCTTTCGTATACGTAGCAAAACTCAGTGACTGATGTTTCTGTTTGTTTCCGGCCGCCATGTTAGACTCATAATCTCGCATATGGAAAATTTCAGTGACACTGAATCGCGGCGAGGATCTTTGGATATCTACCTCAATATCCCAGATTCTGAACTTAATATATCAGACGGTTTGATTTTTTTAATCTGTTTACAATCAATAATCTCGAAATACATGAGAAATAACTAATTACATATCATTAGCTAATTAAAAATTCTAACATTACAAATGAAGTCATGTTTAATAAACGAGCAGCAGTGTTTTATCGGGTTTAAAATCTTTTTCTTTTCTTTTTAATCAATTTCTGGAAAAGCGTGTCTCAGTGGAGTTGATAACAATGACACTTTTGTAAACGTTGGAAATTAGCATACGAAAAAACATTACGTATGAAATTATTTTGCAAGAAAAATACATGATTTTTCAACTTCTTTCAACAATAAAAAGAAATCTTGTGGCTTAAATCATGAAAGTGTAAGTTTATGTGTTATTTTTCATATAAAGCACAAAAAATTGCCATTTCTTACTCTGCAGTTAGTTGTTGTTGTCCTTATTGCTTCAACGAAGTTTCGTGATAATTTGCAGTAATTTGTTCAAATTCACTCTATATACAATAATAATATACAAGGTAGGAGACACGAGATGCCATCTTCGTTGCCATGCTCTCATTCAACTCAACTTTTTCTACGAAATTCGAACTCCAACAGAAAATATACATGCCAGGATCGTAGTAATAGGATAGCAGCAGATATAGAAACCAATGAAGCTTTCCCAGATAGAAAAACAAATCCCGCAAACTTTGACAAACTCGAAGAATGTAATCCAAAATGGCGGAGAATATGCTCGCCGAAGTAGCCGGGCCAGATCAACGCGCGGCCAAGAAAACGAGGCCTGGGCACTGTACAAAAAAAATCCATCCTGGGTGTCCTGGGTTGACCTTTCTATGGACCGATACATAGCTTTGCCAAAGTTAGCCACCCCTACTGGAAATACATTTGGTCGAGGGCTATTGTTCACTTGAGACAAACGCGACTCGCCCAAACAAAATACATGTTCCAGTGCACACGTCGAAATGAAAAAAAAAATGAAACATGTAAAACGCGATGTTTACATTTTGCAATAATTTTTTTTTGACTCTCGGAAAATTCCAATTTTCAAAGCGCAAAAGCTTAATTGACCACGGCGACAGCGACAACATTAACAACAAACACCAATTTTATAGATTAGCAAAACATCAGCTTGGAATGTGCTTCACACGATCACACTTTATTTGATTTTTATTTTAAAAAAGGGTTATGCACGTGCTTTTTTTCTCATTTTGACGCGCCGGCACTAGAACATGTAGTTTGCTTGGGCGAGTCGCGTTTGTCTCAAGTGAACAATAGCCCTCGGCCAAATGTATTTCCAGCAGAGGTGGCTAACTTTGGTAAAGCTATGTATCAGTTTTGTGTATCGGTCCCTAGAAAGGACCCAGGACACCCGGGATGGATTTTTTCTGAATTTGAACAAATTACTGCAAATTATTACGAAACTTCGTTGGAGCAATAAGGACAACAACAACTAACTGCAGGGTAAGTTTCATTGACTTACATTTAATATTTCCTACAAATTTTAGGATCGTATTTTTACCCCATACAAACACTGTAATTTTACTAGAACGGTACTGTGGTACTATCACAGAGCCTGGGTTACCTGTGATTACGCATGCAAGACTTCGTGGACAAGACTTTACGACTGGTAAGAATTTCTCTTTTAATCAGTGCTATACAAAGAGTTTTGCCTTTTTTCTCGAGAAAGTTAATTTTATAAAAGCGATAGAAAACTTTTTTCCTGTGTTTGCATAGCCTGATATAAACACTCGAGGCGTTGGGAGAATTCTCGACAGTTATGCTTGAATTCTCCCAATCCCTCTCGTGTTTATATCAGGCTATGCAAACACAGGAAAACGTTTTCTATTGCTTAAACGAGTATTAGCGAGAATGTCGTAGAGGCGGAAAAAGTTATCAAATGTAACAAGTTTTATGATTCTGCTATCGGGAGAAGGCTGACCCTCCCTAAGTATATGGCTGGTAATAGTTGACACTACAGCTGCCCCCGCTCTGTATTGTCGGTCAATAGTATTCTTGCTCGTTAATTGTGTAGCTCTTTGAAATATACCGATTCATAATGAAGATTTTTACACATATTCCATACAATAGGTGAGATAAATACAGGAAACCGGCAAGGTTCCATGCACAGTTTCGGTTCGATTTATTCAGCTTTGATCAAAACATTCTCAGTTTCGAGAATAGTTTATTCTAAACTATAAGAAAAGATTTAATTAGAAGTTGAATTTTTCGCTATTTCACTTTCACTTTTTACATTTAGTTCATTTTATTTGCCGGAAAGTAAGCCTTAGGAAATTAAAAGGACGTTTGATCAATTCACGCTCGCGCAATCTAGTCTTTTTTTAAACTTTATAGCGGAGGGACATCTGTGAGCAAGGAATAAGTCAGCACAGAATTTGATTGTCGGCGAATTTCTGTAATCGTGCGTCGTTCTTCTAGTGATAAGCTAGCCGTATCTCACTTGTCTTGCTTAACTTGTTTGCGGCTGAGTTTTATTCTGGTCAAAGAGAGAGAAAGAGTGTCTGGCAAGGTTTCCAACCAAAGATTTGTGAACTCGTATCTGGCAAACTCTCCAAGTGTTTATATATACACAGTACGCACCTTATAACTTCACCTGCGTTTAACGTGTCTTTTGGTCCATAACTTTCAAACAACTGCTCCACACAATGTCACTGATAACACGTAACGAAATATGACTGCACAATAAATGTCACAAAATCTACCTAAGCGGTCCCTTGGGGATTTTTTGTCTTTACGTCATCCTAACCATTTCGTACTTGCGGGCGCAAACAATAGAAACGTCATCATTACCTACCGATTCCTCGCGGCCCCTGTTCAAGCAAATCGAGATTTTTTCTATATCAACTGTAAGTACTTTCCTTAATATACGCGGGAGTTACTAGAGTGCCTCCTCGGGATTTCGCCTTCTGGGCGAAATCCCTGCGGGGGCAATAACAGTAATATATAGATTTAGCCAGGGCTAAAAGCGAAATTCTCGATAATATTTATAGGTTGTTCAAAAAAATTTGAAATCGTGTGATGCTAAGCGGCGAAGTCAACGCCGCCGAGAACGGTGAAAAACAACAATAGGTCTAATTAGCAAAAGAGAAACTTTGCACGTGCAGGACCCTTTTTTTGTACATCTCTTTGCCGTTGTTTTCCACGACTACAACGAGAAACTTCCAGGAACTTCTTAGTTACAAGTTTTATGCAGGGAATGTCGTATGTTTTATCGTTCTTTTTTTTTTTTTACTGCCGCTCATTTTCACCTTTCATGGTGGCCGCTAGCATTTCTCATTTCTCACCACCCCTACAAAGTTTTCATGGTGTTCTCCCAACAAAAAATGTCTCCTTTGTTTTTTACTCTCGCTCTCGATCTCTGTCGCCCTTTTTTCTCGATGACCTTCGCTGGCCTGCCGCCTACTTTCTCTTTTTCTCTGTATTTCTCTTTCTCTGTATTCCAAATTTGCGGGCATGATAATTAATCTAAGGGTAATACTTTAGACAACACTGATACAGAAACAATTTCCGCTTTCCGTTTTCGTCTTTATTGACTCTTACATTGTCTCTGCTTTACAAGAATCGGATGGCTCAGGCTGATGGCTATGCGATTTCCCGCCAAAATAACCTCGAGTTGCATTTGGGTTGCCGTACCTGTTGAATGAGTTACTTTACATTGGTATGCCTGTGGTGCGGACGGACGGACTTTTCTTTGGTTTTGTTTCTCTTTATTAAATAACACAAAATCTTTTTTTTTTTTTTTTCGGAAGAAAAGGAGAAAGCTGACTGCCGTTTTCGTGGTGGAACTGAGACCATCGGCTCCTAGATGTGATACAACACTGTGGAACTCGGTAAACTGAATACCCGTTTCTGAACAGTGCTAAGATTTTATTTAATTTGTTTTTGACTTCATGGAATGTCGACTACATGATAAAAGAGTGTGAAACGGTTAGTTATAACGAGAAAACAAAACAATAACGGCTAGATAACTATTCATTACCACTGTCAATTTGTTGTTTTTCGACGCATGTTTCACTGAAAATCCCCGCTGCGATCGTCATTCGATTTTTAAAAGAAGTTTGTTGTTGACGTTGGTATACTGACTCGCTTACAGCTGCGAAAGCGTATAAACTTCTAATAATAGTAGCCAATCAGATCCGTCGTTCAAGATGTATCATTATCTTTGCCTTATATCACTTTTTTAACCCAGTTGCAAAAAAACTTGAAAATCTTGTGAAAAGTTAATCTCAATTCATAATTATCTAGAAACAAATGGCTTGCATGCTAAAGTCCCAAAGAACAATTCGTATACACGAAAGTTGCAGTACTTGTTGGTTCCACTGATTCGCCCTGAATCAAGTTCTTCAGGCCAGACGTGGTGAGTGCTGTGGAATATTTAAATCTAGCACACACTGTAAAATGAAAAGAGCCAATTTGGCCCCAAAAATGGGGCCGAAACGGGTGAGTCCAGAATGGTACTGTTTTTGGGGCCAATTCAGCCCCACTGAGATGGGGCTGTTTTGGTACCAAAATTTGGGGCTAAATTGACCCTTGCATCGGGGCCAAATTAGACCATGTAAAGGGTCAATATGGAAAACGCTAGGGTCATTTTGGATTTTCCAGTAGCCAAAACAGCCCCCTCAAATTTTGGCCCTCTTAAAAACTACCCCTCCAAAAGTAGCCGATTCAGCCCCATATCGGGCCATTATGGTTTTTTTAATTTGGGTGGGGGCCTACAGATTTTTCCCTTAATTAGGGTATTGATAAATAATGAAACCAAACTAAGGCTTATTTCAAACATTTATTCAGTTCTGAATAAGTTACTGTGATCTGTGTACATCATAACAACGCGTATTCCAACCTATTCATGTAATATTATCTTCGGTTAATCTCAACTTTTCTAGATTGAACATTTAGAATTATTGGAGGAATTAAATTGGCCAAGAGAGACACTTGTCTTCGGTGCGATCAAAGTAACTACTTCTTAAAACGGTTTTCACAAAAGACAAAGTCAAAATCATAATCAGCATCATAGGAACACTTAAAACCTATAGTGAAAATCAAAAATTGGAGTTGTAAAGGGTTTCATTAATAATATTAAAGCTCACCAGAATTGGAGTCAATTAAGGTTTCTTTTATAACTCCCCTTTTGACAAAAAAAAAATAAAAGATTGTCAGAGTTGGTCAAGTTCTCTTGCTAACAATTCCGACAATGTACATAAGATTGAAGCAAAAGAGTTGTAAGAGCGACAATGAACTAAGATGCTTTAGCTATATCAATTCTCAAGCTTCTGATTATGACTCCGACTCTGTCTACCTTGCTAGTGTGAGCCTTTAATGACTTGACCTAATCCTTTTGAAGGGTGGTTTTCACTCGTGACAAAGTCAGGGTCATAGTCAGAGCACTCATCACCTCGTGAAAATCAAAAATCAGAGTTGCAAGGGAAGTCATAACTAGAAGCTTGATGGAATTGGAGTCATCACAACTTTGTACTCTTCAGATTCTGCTTATGATGTAGAAAACCAGATTAAGCAGGGGTGTAATCGTCGAAGGATAAACCACTTACCAGTCAAAATTCTTGTTCCCATGCTTTATAGTTTTCACTAGATCAAAAGTGAAGGAGTCATAATTGGAGTAATTATACCCTGTTAGTGTTATATCTACATCAACACTCTATGCTTTTGATTTGTACAGTTCCGACTCTGTATCTTACTAGTAAAC
Source organism: Porites rus (assembly GCA_964035705.1). Taxonomy (NCBI): domain Eukaryota; kingdom Metazoa; phylum Cnidaria; class Anthozoa; order Scleractinia; family Poritidae; genus Porites; species Porites rus. The sequence goes on from OZ037998.1 coordinate 11,652,289, forward strand.
CAGCCCAGCCCTTAATGACTTGGCAAATGTTTTAAACTATATTTTACTCCACAGATATTATGTTTAAAAAATCTTGCCAAATCTTGGTCTATAAGAGTGAAAGAAAACTTCCATGAAAAACATTTTGACAATTTGGCTACACCTTGCGAGGTTGTCCTGAGTTAACATTCAGCAAGAACTGAGGTATTTGCCAAGTCATTAAAAAAGGGAGGAAACATTGACAAGTGTCTACCCCAGTCCATTTTCAAGCAATGCCTGATCTAGAAAAGTCAAGATGGCTTTGCATTGGGTGTATGATACATTAAATACATAAAAACACCCAAGCAATATTATCACTGCATCAATCTTCTTCTGAGGAAACTGGCAAATAATGCCTCCCTTTGTCACAACAAAATCCTGAATTTTCCTGTCAACATCTGCATCCCTCTGCAATAAAAACAAATGTTGTAATTTTAGAAATGATAAAAACAATAATCAAAACACAACAAACAGTGCGTACACATAAAAAGTCAGTATGGTCATAACAATACTATTGTCAAAAAAATGTTTGTTTAATTACTTCTTTCCAGTTTTCAGGTATGCATGTATGGTATACTGTATAAATTATAGTTTGTTGAAATTATGCTTCCTTTATGTTATGGGAAAAAGAATGACAGCATAATTATGTCTAATACATTCACACATCATTGAGGAGGTAATTACAGTGTGCATGTCCTGATACAAGAAGATTCTTTTAGTACATGTATTTCTCACCAATCAAGAAATTTTGCAGCTGTAAATCAAAATTCATTAAGTATTATGTAGCCATTATTATTCTGTGAGATTTGGTGTAGTCTGGTGACGGGAATGGCCCCCAAGGGATACCTTCATAACAAAAGCTAAATTGCATCTCAATTTTGTCTGACTTCCACTTGTATCTGGGCTTCCCAAGCATTTAGGGTTCAATGTACAGTTGAGTTTGTAGCACTCTTGTGGTATTTTGTATCACAATATCAGGAAAAACATTGTATTCCCAAAACACCTACCTCTACAATAGTGATAAATTCCTCCCGAAGTCCTCTTAGCACTCCGATCAATGCCGCCGAACCTTGTTCACTACCAAAAGGATGCCCGCCTTTCTATTTCTGCCATAAGAAAAATGTTATTAAATTAAAACTGGTTGACTTGGAGCACCAAGTTTATTTACACACAGTTCTGAGTAATTGTGGGAGCAAATTGACTGACAGACCCTGTTACCTCAATCACACCTGCAGAATTCTGCAACCTAAAATTCTATTTCCTAATTTTATGTATAACTTTATTATTATAATTCACATTATTGAAGCAGAATTCTGCAACCTAAAATTCTATTTCCTAATTTTATGCATAACTTTATTATTATAATTCAGATTATTCTTTCAACCCTTTAAGCCTTAAGAGTGATCAGCATCAAATTTCTCCTTGTAATATCAATGCTTTGTAAAACAAAGTGTTCATGAGAATTATGGACATGATCACACAATTTGCTTGATATTTTATCAACTTCTTCCCACTACTTCTGTAGGAAGTGAATAGGGGCAACAAATGAGCATTCAAATTTTGATCTTAGGGTTAAGGGTTTTAAATTTCTCTATTTTTAATGCATTTATTTTGCACTTATTTATCAGACAAGAGAAATAATGCATTGGTAAGGTAAACCTTACTTAAAACAAAACAAGTACTGAAATCTACAGTGTAAATGTATAACCAGACTACACCATCCTTACCATCTTCTTTAGAGTGAAATGGCTTTAAGGTTTTTTCATTAGATATGTTTATCATTCTCCCTGTTTTTTAAAACAGGGAGAATGATAAAAATAGGGGACAGTGAGGGGATGGCAGAAGTGCTTTTTAACTCCTCTACTGGCTTAACTACAGAATACAGGGTCACTTATTTCCTTATCATTAGATAATAAAATTAAAAGCATCTAATGACCCGTTCTTCAAAGCGTTCCAACAAGGTGGACTTGAGTGACCCTGAATTCTGTTTCATCAAACGTGGTTAAAATAGCTCAGTCTTTTGCATTTGGTAGAAAGAGAGCGAATCAGGGCGGCTTACCTGGTCTTACTATCGGCTTTTTCCAGCAAAGTCTTGATTCTTGGAGAGCGTTTGTTGTTATTATAATTTTGTGCAGTTCATCTTGAAAACCGTTGCGCCTCACGAGGCTTCTGTCTCCGATTCTTCACGACGAACTTCAAGAGCGAAGTGATGGATCAACGACGGCTCATAGTTCGAAAATAATTAGTAACAACACCTTGAATGTCCTTTGATGCTGTCGAGAAGTATAATAAAAGACTCCCTGATCCCCAAAGAAACTGGCATGTTCGCCACCGTTGCAGTACTTTCAAATGGACACCAAAAGGACGACACCAAAGAGCATGTGCATAGGGACAGCCCGCTGACCAGTTGTGTATTGTTTCCAAAATATGTTTTCGATTGTTTACATGTCGTGTCGTTTTTAGCCTGTGGCAGGCGTTCGAAATTTTAAAAACCTTTTACTTATGAATCAGAAAATATTTGTACATGATGGCTGGGTCTTTGTTTGCTATCAATACCGAGGGATATTGTACTGTAACGCCCTCTCAGCGTTTAGTTTGCGTGACGCATCATGTAATGTTATCGATATTGAAATCACGTGCAGAACATTCGGGAGCCTGATTGTAGCTTTGTTCCCGATTTGCACCTTCGCTCGAGGCAAAGGTTCGCTCGAAACCATGATTTACCTTACAGTCTCTGACTGTCGTCACGGTTTTAGGTCTACGTTAAAGTTATCTTAGTTCCTTACTCGACTAAACGGACCGTACTTTGGATTGTGTCAGACGTGACTATGGTTACTTCAACCGAACACCGCGGTCTCCTTGCGCCCCTTTTGACGGCAAAAGGCGGTCGCTCCGAGTAGACCTTGTTGGGGCCAAATCGGAATTTTAATTTGGCTATCGGAAGGGCCAAATTGGGAGGAAGTGCCAAAGTAGCTTTTAGTGTAGCCGATTCAGAAATTAGATGGGCCGAACTGGTACCATCTAGAACTGTTTTGACTCTTTCTGTCCAAAACGGCCCAGCATGTTTCAAATCGGCCCTCGAGAAATTGGGGCCGATTTGGCCTTTTGGGTCGATTTGGCTCTTTTCATTTTACAGTGCACATTAAGTTCTTTATATTCCTTACATTGTTTATGGTTGATCAATTTTCGATTGTCATATGTTATTGGAAGATTTTAGTCAGCTATCAGCAAAACTTCCCTTTTCTTCGAGGTTTAGTGCTGAACAATTAATTCGATGATTTTTCTCGGAGAAAAGAGCTGGCGCGAATGTGAAGCGAGCGAGCACGCGACACTCTACACCTTCCTGTGTTACGTAACTAGCAAGTTGAAGCAAGTAAAACGCCTGCAGCAGGTTTTAAGATTCGAGGTCATTAGTAAAACTAAACAAACGGTAAGTACAGAACAAAAGCTTTTGCTTGTGCTTTATGCTTAGTATATTTCTCCAGCGATTAACCCTAACATAGAGATTAAATCACAAATAAAATTGAAAAACGACTCTTAACAACAGCATAGGTAAGCCTAAAAGCAGAGCTCCTTGTAAACATTCACTTGAAACCCAACTTTAAGCCACTGTATGCAAATTAATTAAACTGGTTGACCTTAATCGTAGCAGAACTTAGTTCAAATGGCATAGTCTGCGTTTCGGTTCGTTGTATGAGAGAAGTCTTAGTGACTCCTTAACTACCTACGACTTCCTGCATAGTCATTTTAACCTCCTGACCAAATGTCACATTTTCGATTTAACTGGCGTTCCTTTTTTTTTTTTTCTGCCCTTACTGTCTCCTCTCCTTTTTCCTTTTTGCAGATGTCATGCATGCCACGCCACGGGCCTGTAACCTCGTTATAACGGCGCTTTTTTTAGCTCCAAATGAGCTCTTTGTTGTTATGGGAGTTTTACTCGTGTGTGTAGATTCCACAGCACTGTCAGACACACCTCTAGGGCATTGCGGTCTGTTGAATACCTTTAAATAAAACTATTGACCACTGCAGAAGCACTGTTTTTGAAGTCGGATAACAAAGATGTATAATATGTATTTTGCTGAAAACTATATATGTATTAGTGATGTGTACGTTCTCACGTGCTTGACTAAAACAAGTAAGTTTTAAAAAGCGTTTATGAAAACGTTGTTAAGTGTGAAATCATTCTAAAAATATTTTTAGGGCCTTAAGCCTCGCGGCTTAAAAATCAGTACGTAAATAATTCGCGTTACTCTAAGCCTTCATAAACTAATCAACTAAGATAACAGTGTAGTGCAGCGGTAACAAAAATACTGTTAATTTCAATGTTCATTCAGAAGCTTTAAAAAGGGATGTGGAATGAGTCATTAATTGTTTTAGCAGGACCGCTTAGAGACGCGGCAACTGCGAGTCGACTCAGTAGCAAGCCACTCTATCATTTGGACGTTTGCTAAGAGATATTAGAGAGTTTAAGATACCACGACAGCGACGGCCTCGAAAACGTCGCTTAAAAAGTGAATTTGCGTTCTTTCAATCTCTTAATTGAAAGAACGCAAATTCACTTTTTTCTTTTCACTTTTTTTCAAATGACTCGCTCCAACACGTTTACTTTGTCAAATGCAAGCGAACTCTTTTCCAACAGAATTCCTACTAACCATATTTCAAGTTCTGAAAAAGAAAGAAGATTTAGCCGTCGGCTGTTTACGTCCTCCATAGAACGTTAAATTAGGTATTTTCGCGTCGTAGTCGCGCAATGACGGCAAAGAAAAGTGCAAAAAAGCGTGATGCACGTGCAGAGTTGTTGTTTTAGCTATTCAACCTATTGCTGTTTTGACTTTCTCGTTGTCGTCGCCGTCGTGGTCTCTTAACGTCCCTATTGTTTCGTTTTCACATATGACGTCACCAAAAATCAAATTAAAAAACTATCGATCCTACCGAGATTCTACTTTCACGATGCATTAGAGCAGCTGAAAGCTAATTTTCACCCAAATTTTCGCTTCAAAAGGGTTCTTGGTTTTGTGATAGAGTACGCTTGAATTTCTAAGCTTTTGCGTGACGCTGCGTTTACATGACGGCCAAGAGAGCTGTCATGTAGGTTAAAAAAATAACTTATTTCAGAAACTTTTGCTGTCTTAACAGTTCATGTATTAGAGAAAGTATTACTTTAATGTTTTTGAGTTTCTCGAAGAATAAATTCACGCTTTTGTAGCAAAACTCGGTAACAGATGTTTTTGCTGGTTTCCGTCCGCCATGTTGGAGCTCATCCAGGTGATCGTATTTCGCATCTAATATGATAGAGGCGTCAATTTTCGCCCAATCATGTCATCATCCTAGGGTGAGAAATTTAATTAAAAGAGCGGTGTGCAACAAAATGCACGGCTCTAGTTTTGGCTAAAATTATTAATTTGCGGTAGTTGATGGCAAAACTTTTACGATGATGGATACTCAACTGGATGATTACGTAACTGCGTAACAACCAGACGCTACGCATTTTTTAACTTCCGGAACGCTGAGGCTTGTGATGAATGAAAAGTTCTCACGGTCGGCTAACCCAAACACGTCTACAATTTGGTTGTTTAATTCTCTGGTGATAGGCTTGTTAGTCATTAGTTGTAGCCGAAGAACTTAGAAGTAAGAAACTGTTTCTGCAAGAGAATAAAGTGTTGTGAAAGAACATAGGGTCTTGGATGGTACCACTCGTTAATTGGCTGGGCGAGTGCAGTTCCATACAACTCCCACGATTTATATACCGGACGTAGGAGCTAAACTGTATGTTATATTGGCGGAAAAAGGATATTAAGTGAAAACAAGAATAATAGGAATTATAATAGCCTGCGAGCAAGCTCTCCTCGTGAGAACGCGCGAGCGAGGGGCCGAGGCTTCTCCGCTCGCTCCCGCGTTCTCGCGAGACCCGTTTCACTCGCCCAAACAGGAGAGGCTTGCTTGCAGGCTAGAATTATAATAGTAACAAGAATAATAATAATTATATAGTAACCAATCAGATGGGTAGTTCAGTTTGAAGATGTATCATTATTATCTTTTGTTCGCAGTCAGCATTTTGTTTCAACCCAGTTGCATAAAAACCTGAAAATCTAGTTAGAAACTTGATAGCAGTTTAATAACATAACCAAATGCATGCAAGCTTATACCCAAATTAAAGAAAGATTTGTGTACTACGCGAACATTAACAGTACTTGAAAGATCCCACTGAGTCGTCCTAATCAAGTTCTCCAGGTCAGACGCGGTGAGTTCTGATCTCAAACTGAAACATGCATACTCAAGAGGATCCTAGTCTTGGGAAGCTAGGCCAGTTTTTCCGAGGCAAGCGTCACCAAGACAGTTTGTGGTCTTGGGTTGTTTGTATTTCAGCAATGATTTGTAATGCTCTTGGCCTTGGCTTTGCTCTTAGCTTCGGCGTTCTGTTACCTGTGTTAATGGACTATTTTGACGAGACAAGTGAAAGAACTGGTGAGTGATAAATTAAAATACTTTTAATTTCCTTTGTGATCACTCTACATGTGTATGTGATCTCAGTAAGGCTGGAGCGTTGCTTATCCTCTTGCTTACGGCTGAAATCTGGAAAAAATATATTTTTTATTTCCCTAAGTATTTTTATCGTTTAATCGGTATGAGTGACGGATTTTTCGCAATATAATGGTATCTTTGTGTTTGTGTTTTTTTTAACCTTTTATCTCTGATTCCATAAACCGATGGCAAGAAAGGTTATAGTGAGGCGAGAAACGAAAAATGTAGTCTTCCCTCTCCCCTCTCAGCATTTCCCTTCCTAATTTTAAAATGTCCCTCGGAAAACATAGGAAATGACATTTTCAACACCCTAACTTTTAAAAATTTTCTGGGAAAACATAACCATAAATTCCCCACTTGTTTGGAGCGCCTTCAAAATCTCACGCTACGCCGGGCCCCTGTAAGGCCCGATTGAATTCACGTTTGCCGTTTGGTGTAAACGTGAATCTTATTAGAGACCTTTAGCATCACGTTTTTGTCACGTGACAACGGCCTTCAGTTTGAACCGCATGAAGGGCTACCAGCGGTAAGTGATTTACGGCAAGGTTTTTTGCCACTACAAATTGCACAGTCTCGTGTTTTAAGGTACGAAGTAGCTTTTTATATCCGTTTGCGATGTGTTTGTTAGATTTTTGATCTCGAATCAATTAATTATTCCTGTTTTTTGGGCAATAAAAGTGAGGCACTTCGACTTGATGAAAAACAACATGGCAGCACTAAACAATGAAAGCGTTGTTCAAATCGATTTGATATTACAATTCCCATACGTATTTTTGTATTGTATTATATTTTGGCGAAATAAAAATGAACTGAACTGAAGGCCTTGCTAAAATTTGAAATCTTGGTAACGTGAAACTGCAAACGCGTATTAAACTGCAAACTGCGGTTTGCGGTTTCCCAAGAAAAACCTGATGCTAAAGGTCTCTAATCTCTCTGATATTTCCCGGGGTAATCAAAGAGCTGGCAGCGAGCGAGTATGTGAACTTACAGCTTCCTGAGTTATTTCATTAGGGCGTTGAAGAAAAGCGCCTGCAGCATTAGATTCACTGTTATTTAGTTTGAGACCAATCAAAAAAACAAAGCCTTTCCTTGGGCTCTATTTTTAGTACATTTCTCTATTAATGTACTGGACATACGATAGTTATGTAATCACGAAAGAAACAGACACTCAATATAGTTATTTGACCAGACCTAAACACAATTTACTTCTAATCAATTGCAACTAGACAACCTTAAAACCGTCTTTGGTGTAAAGGCACAGATTTGCAAAATCTCTGCTGTGCGTGCTGCTTTGACGCTCTGCCGCTTACGGGTTCCCTAAACTGCACGCAAACCTTAAAGTCGTACCGTTGTTCATTGTAAATGGATTTCACAGGCTTACTAGTGGCTTACGTCTTCCCGTAGAAAAACTGAAAGATAATATATGAGAAGTGCCAACAAAAACAACCTACAAGATTTTTTTAGTAAGGGACGGACTATTGGAAATAACCGGAAGTGGGGTGACAATTCCGAAAAACAAATTCCTGCAAGGGAAACTTGTCTAAAAAAAAACCCTGCAAGCGGTGGAACCTAAAATGTGTAACCAGTAACGTAACCATTTCTCTAGGTCACGCATGTTGATTACATAACGTGTAATATATCACGTGCGGTGTTTTTCCCGACCACATGCTTTTGTAGTAATGGCTGAATAAACTGCGTGCGTTGAACTACAAGTCTATTTACAATATGTCCCACAAAAAAAATTCCTGCAGACAAGCGGGCTTTTGAAAAAAAATTCATGCATCTTCAAATTTCATTTTTGTTGGTCTGTAACATTTCAATACTTGGGAGACACTTGTTTGGAAGCAGAGATTTTGCGATTGACATGCAAGATCTAGAAATTTTCTGGACGATAAATTCTAAAAGGAATAAGGCTGCGTATTTGACAATAGGGACTTAAAGGTCCAAAGACGCGTCGGCAACAAGAACGTCGTTAGAAACAAGAATTTGCGTTCTTTCAGTCTTTATCGCGATTCCTTCCCACTTGCTTTGTCTGTCAGGCAAACCCTCCTGAAATTGAATTCCAAGGGATCATATCAAAGTTCATAAAGAGAAATAATATTTCGTCTTTGCTTGTTTACGTTTTCCATAAAACGCGAATTTAGGCCCCGTCCACACATATCCGTTTTTGTTTGAAAACGGCGATTTTTTTTCTCCGGTTTGGCCTACCGTCCACATGTATTCGGTGAAAACGATCAACGTTTTAAAAAAAAAAAAAAACGCAGGCCACTCGTTTACGCGAGGAAGGACGAAAACGGAGGTTTCCGAATACGATGATGTAATACATCATTTACTACTAGCATAACGCATGGTCTGTGAGGGATACTATCGTATTGCCATTAATCAGCGTTTTCGTATGGGCGGGCGAAAACGATTCAACACGCTACGCATTTTCACGTCGTAGTAGTGCAAAAAAGACAAAGAAATGTGCAAAAAAGTGTGATGCATGTGCGAAGTTGTTGTTTTGCTCATTAATTATTCTATTATTCTCTTTTTTGTTGACCTTCTCGTTGCCATCGCGTCTTTGGATCTTAGGCCTACAATTAAACGTCAATATTTTCATGAGACGAACCAGACTCTAATTTAGGTCGACCTGAATTTTAAAAGTAAGATCGTCTGTTGGGTCAGACGTCGAACTTAGGACGCGTCGAACCAATCAACTGAACCAGATCAGTTATAAATTTTCTCCCGAACGAGGCCAAATATACGTTATCATACAAATTTTTAATTTTTAGGTTTGGTGATCGTCGCATGTGAAGATCGACGTAATTGTCCCGGAGACGATCTTCAAACGTTCTATACGTCTGAAGCAGACGGATAAAAAGTGTTGGACGATCCAAACTCATTCAGACGAAGTTAACTTAGCCAAACGTCAATTTTTTTATGAACTTTACCAAGTTTGGTTCAACGTTTGGCCTGAGCCAAACTCACTAATTGAACGACCGTCGCTGTCGCTGTCGCCGTCGCCGTCGCGAGAATAATGCGGATTATCTTGCAGCATATGCGTATAGCCACGGCATTTTTCGTTTATAGTTTTTATTAGAAGATTCAACAGACAAGTACGACGGTTATTGCTGCAAAAAATGGATCCACCAACAATTCGGTTTCTCATCGTGCACTCTTTGAATAATTACTAAAGCCCCGTGCAAACAGATGCAACATTGTTGGCCAACAACTCCCAACATTGTTGAATGTTAAATGTTGCGTCCGTTTGCAAACCCTGTGGTATGTTGTTGCGTTTTGTTGGGAGTTGTTGAGCAAGGTTTGAAACCGGTCAAACGTTTAGGCCAACAACTCCCTACACTTCTTTTGTTCCGTGATCACCGAAGTGTAGCGCAGCAATGTTGTATCCGTTCGCACAGCTGTTCCAACATTGTTAGGGCCACGCGCGCACATTACACATGGTTTCCTTATTCTTATGGGTTGTATCCTTCCCACGATGCACGGCATGTTCCAACATTGTTGGAAGTTGTTGCATCCGTTTGCACACTACTGCCAACACGGACGTAACAACTCCCACTATCGTTGGCTCAACGATGTTGGGAGTTGTTGCGTCCGAACACGATAATAAATTTGATCACCCTGAAGGTAATATTCTTGACATTGTCAATGTTTTTATTTATTCCAGCTGGACTCGGGTCACTTGCTTTGAGTTTAACATTTTTTCTTACTCCGCTGCCTGGCTATATCTCTGATCGTTTTGGCTGTCGTATCACAAACTTCGTGGGAGCCACGCTGTGCATGACAGGCTTGGTGACGTCATCATTTGTTCAGAGCCTCACTCTCACGTTCCTTACACACGGTCTGCTGATGGGTTTAGGAATTTCATTTATCTACAGTTCTTGCTTTCTTGTGATAGCAAAATACTTCAAAGAGAGCTTTGGGAGCAGGTTTCGGTGTCTTTTTTACAGGCCCATTGCTTCAAGTTCTTTTGGACTCGTATGGCTGGAGAGGTACTTACAGAATAATGGTGGTATCTTTTATTGTTGTTTGTATACTGGGGCTGACTTATAACCCGAACGTACAAGAAACAACATTGGTCACTTCCTTTGACAATGACAAGGACAAAGAAGACAAAATGAGTAGAATTTCTCTTTACTGTAGCCTGTGGAGATTTCCTACTTTCGTCGCCCTGGTCACCTCTATGCTGCTTACAGGATTTTCGATATACATTCCATTAATTTTTCTGGTAAGTTTTTTTTTTACTAAATAATATATATATTAAAATGGGAAGTAAAGATTGTGGGTTTGCTTTGAAAAAGAAGATTTACTATTTTTTATTATTGTTGCTTATAGGTGAAATATGCAGAGGATCACGGAATAACAGCACAAGCTGCATCTCTCTTGTTTATTTTCATTGGCCTTCTTTCATCGCTTGGAAGGGCAGTTGCAGGAATGTTGTACAAGAACAAGAAAGTCAATCCCATATTCATACATCAAGCGTCCTTGCTGACATTGTCTCTTTGCGTATTTTTGCTTCCGTTTACTACGAACTACTGGTCTTTAATCTTGTTTAGTATTGTCTATGGCTTCAGCGATGGAGTTTTCATAACAGGGTCTCTGTATATTCCACTGAGCTGTGTGGAGAGCAAAAGAAAAACAGCGTCTTTTTGTACTAGCAATTTCCTTTACTCATTAGGAACAGTCAGTGGCAGTCCAATCGCTGGTGAGTTTTTTGTAATTATACTGCTGCGATAGGACCCGATTGGCCAATCATTTTATGACTTTAGTATTTTTTTACCACCTTTTACCTTGCTTTGCCGCCAAGGTTCGACGGCGATATGATACCCATCAATAAGGTAAATATAATGGAAAGTATATACCAATACCCTGAGTAAGTGAGTCCAATAGCGTAGAAATGTGTGAACAGTTGCTTCCGGGGGTTCGCACGCGGCAAAGTGATTGATTAAAAAAAGGTTTCCTTTCTATAAACGTTCTTTACTATAGATAGCGTCGGCCTTTTTATCATGGCTAGATAACTATTTTTTTGTACAAGGACACCGTAAAGCCTCAAGTCTTAATTTCGGTTTTTATAGCAAGGTATCATCAGCATGCTTCTTTAACTGATATTTCGTTATTAACAGGTATGATAGTGGACCATACAGGAAGCTACGTTCATGCATTCTACATGAGTAGTGCTGTCGCCATGGCCGCGTTTCTTATTCCAATGATTTTGATTCCTATCAACCGAAAAAAATCCAAAGTTCATCCTCAGGATAGCATAAAAGAAGATCCGAAAATGGACAAGGCGGGATCAGAAGTGATTGAGAATCAGAATAAAGACCGACGGGAAGAAATCCCTTGTTAGGGGTTCTTTGAGATGTTTAAGTTGTACTCCCCATCCCAATAAGGCGTCCACTAAACACGCAATTGTAGATATGGACAACCGCTTGTTATGCGGGATTTTTCTTTTGATGCGATTGATGCTATTACATTTAAAATGATCCAGATCACTATGGTTTCCGCGGCAGTGTTAGCTCAGTCGGTAGAGCGTGTTGGTTGCAGAGGGGGAGGTCGCGGGTTCGATTCCTGGGGTCGGACCAACACTCAGGGTCTTAAAATAACCGAGAAATGAAGGTAATCCCTTTGCACTGCAACGGGCTAGACCTTCGCGTGGCTCAGATGACCACGTAAAATGGCGGTCCCGTCTCCAGTTGGAGACGTAAAATATAGTGTCCCCAATTAGTACTTTCGTGCTAAATACATTGACACTCAAATAAAAAGTGCAAAAGAAAGTGCAGTGCAGACTTATAAATAATAGACCTTACTCACGATACCCGCCATCTTTCGGCACACGATCAATGACTGACTCCGTGGGATAAGAGCTCATGTTATGTGGTTTCGCAGGCGGCAAACAAATGTCAAAATCTACCGATACAAGAAATCGCAGCTGAGTTTGTTTATTCTAGACAGAAAATGAAGAACTCTTTATCTTTAAGACGATACTAGCAAATCATATAGGTGGACGCGATCATTTTTTTTTCTTTTGGATGCGGCAGCAACGGTAGATTTCCTCACAGCCAGTAATGATGACTTAAAACTTGTCGAAACTCGAACTGTACATTTTTCAAGTCTAAAATTGTCGCCTCCTTTTGAGAAAATAAACAAACTCGACTGAGATTACTCGTATTGGCAAATTTTATCACTTGATTGCCACCTGAAAGTCCACGTGACATTGGTTTTATCCCATCAATCCTAAAGCGCATGCAAAAATGGCGGATATCGTGAATAAGGCCGTGTTTGCCCTACAACGTAAAAAAGAGCTTGAAAATAGAACTTGAAAATTTTGCAATCACCGTTTTTTTGGGTCTTGCAATCTTGTTCGCAACTGAGACAAGCAAAATTTTTCGTATAACAGGTAACGTCAATCCTCGCGAAATAAGATGACCCGGCCAACGAAGGGTAGCTGTTAAGGAACAAAGGATTTTTTCTCCTGACTAAAATTAGGCCTTCAAATGTTCTCTAAGTTTGGTGACGGTTGAGAAAATTTTGGTACGTGAAAAAAATCGTTTGCACTAGGAATGGCTTGCTGTTGACAGACTTTTTTTTTGCAAAAGGAACAAAATTTTGCGTAGTGCCAACAGGGCCAAAGGTCTGTTGGTTTTCTTCTTATTTACAAGCCCGAACACAAATAACTCAAAGGTTAGAATCCACCTGTGGTGTCCCAAAATGAAAACTTACTTATCAAAATAGACATGTGATATTTGATAATGAGCAGATTTGCTGGTTTTAACATGACGTCATCAAAATTTAAAACTAAAGAATTAGTTTATGAAGAATTAGAGCAGCTAAAAACTAATATCTATACAAATATTTAGTTCGAGGGGGCTCTTCGATTGTTGGTCCAGTATGCTCTAATTTCTACGATTTTGCTGGCGTAACACGGTATTTACATAACGGCCGAGAGAGCTGTCGTAGGTTGGAAAGTTAGATTTTGGGGGATTTTGCTATCTGAACAGGCATTGTACATATTAGAAAAAGTTTAACTTTAAAAATGTTTATTACTTTTTTGGGAGATGAATCCACGCTTTCGTATACATAGCAAAACTCAGTGACTGATGTTTCTGTTTGTTTCCGGCCGGATCTTTGGATATCTACCTCAATATCCCAGATTCTGAACTTAATATATCAGACGGTTTGATTTTTTTAATCTGTTTACAATCAATCATCTCGAAATACATGGGAAATAACTAATTACATATCATTAGCTAATTAAAAATTCTAACATTACTAATGAAGTCATGTTTAATAAACGAGCAGCAGTGTTTTATCGGGTTTAAAATCTTTTTCTTTTCTTTTTAATCAATTTCTGGAAAAGCGTGTCTCAGTGGAGTTGATAACAATGACACTTTTGTAAACGTTGGAAATTAGCATACGAAAAAACATTACGTATGAAATTATTTTGCAAGAAAAATACATGATTTTTCAACTTCTTTCAACAATAAAAAGAAATATTGTGGCTTAAATCATGAAAGTGTATGTTTATGTGTTATTTTTCATATAAAGCACAAAAAATTGCCATATCTGACTCTGCAGTTAGTTGTTGTTGTCCTTATTGCTCCAACGAAGTTTCGTGATAATTTGCAGTAATTTGTTCAAATTCACTCTATATACAATAATAATATACAAGGTAGGAGACACGAGATGCCATCTTCGTTGCCATGCTCTCATTCAACACAACTTTTTCCACGAAATTCGAACTCCAACAGAAAATATACATGCCAGGATCGTAGTAATAGGATAGCAGCAGACATAGAAACCAATGAAGCTTTCCCAGATAGAAAAACAAATCCCGCAGACTTTGACAAACTCGAAGAATGTAATCCAAAATGGCGGAGAATATGCTCGCCGAAGTAGCCGGGCCAGATCAACGCGCG
>OZ037998.1:11671744-11731744 GCA_964035705.1 Porites rus
AGAAAATTATCAGAAACCAATGAAAACAGACATGGTAGACTTCTTAAGCACAGAAATTACATGAAAAGAGTCAAATATACAGAAACAGCTAATGAAAGGGCAAGCAGACTTGAAGATAAGAGAGGCACTTATAGAAAAACAATGTCTGAAGAAACTGCTGAAAAGCGAAAAGAGAGACTTAAAAATAAGAGAGACACTTGTGACCCTATTTGGGAAAAGGGGGATTAAGGTGAATTTAGAAAACAACGTTCTAACGCGTTTAATCGGCTTCGTCGAAAAGCGTGGAAACGCATTTTGTATGCGTTTAAACAGATTTTTAATGCGTTTAAACAACCGGCTCTGTTGCACTTCAATATTGCATTTCGTATGCTGGAAATTAAGCTAATTTAGTTGTATTTGAATGAATAAATTACCAGTGTTCTATTATATGAAATGCGAAGACGGCAGCAACCAAACAATTAGCACACGCAGGAAAGAAGATGCGGTTTTCGAGTCTTCCTTAGAATGGAGCAAGCAGTCGAATTTGAGCCTACGGTTTCTGTAGTTTTCATGTTGAATACAATAGCCAACAAAATTGCTCAAAGAAACGCACACTACCTAACGACGCTTCAAAATGTTTCTATCAGCATATCGGGCTTCACCAACAAAAAGGTCAATCCTTTTTCTCAAGCTTGTTTTAATCTTTTCATGCTCTTTAAAACCTTCACATTCGACTCCTTCGTTTTTCCTCTTTGGAATTTTTGGCGACAAAAGCACGTCGCTTGAAGCGAAGCAGAATCGAAGAAATAATGCCGCAAGCCTTCAGTCATGTTTTATGTTATCGTTCGACTAACATGCATATTTTCGCATTCAGGGTCACTGGTCACGATGTTGTAACGCTCGCCCCGTAACAACAGAAAATATCAACTTTTCGCCCGCTTTTATAACGAGAAAACTTTGCCTGTACCTCTGACAAATGTGAGTAAGCTTGTGTGCAGGGAAGATCACTTATTGAATAAACCTCCAAATTCTATGTGTTCTTAATCAAGATTTCAATAAATTTCATTCCGTGACTGGCGAGTGTGGGAAAGTTATCGCTAATTCCCTTGAGACATCCTAGGCTGTAATCTAATTGGTCCGCACCTTTGCACGAGATCCCATTACAGATCTAGACAAACATTTGCGACCGTTGAATGAAGGGCGCAAACATTCATACATTGTAAGTTTTTTGCGTCTAGTTCTGTTTTGAGATGGAAGTTCTGTTGATGTTTTTGGATGGAACAGCTCAAAGGTATTTGTAAACAACGGCACTGTACAGTGAATTCTACGCTATAAAGTACCGACGAATCGAACCAGAGCAAGCAACACAGATACAAGAATCTTAGCTGGGGTACGCATGCACTTACAAGATTAAAACGTTCACGATAATGTACGTTCCTTAGTCCATTGTAAAATTTAACGACGACCAAAGTAAAATTGGGTTGATTTCTTTCATGAAAAAAGTGTAGCAGATTGTGGATCATGGACAAAACGTCAAGGTGAGCGATGTAAGGCTTACGCTGTTGCAAACGAATCAAAAATCATTTGGCTTTTGTCCGTGCAAACGTTATGTAGCACAATCGCTCTTATTCTCTTTATTTTTAAAAACGATAAACTTCATTGTCTGCATGTTAATGCATGTTCTTACATTTAGATGAGTTATTGCTGAATATTTACAAAGCGAGACTGTTGCAGATTTGTTATGTCACGTGCTTTTGTAACGTGTACGCGTGGATTAAAAGTATCAGTTGTATTTTGACTTTCTAGTGGTTTTTACACCGTTACTAAGGCCTTGTCAACTCCTCTACCGTGTCTCATAATTATTGTATTATTGAAGTCTGTAATTCTTTTTTTTTTTGTACTGACGAGTGGTAGGCCATTACCGGTAACAACATTTTATCTTTTCGAAGCCACTTTGCAGCCACTTTCCAGCCCAGATCGTGATTCGGGAATTTTCTGCACCGCTGCAACAGCGCTGTTTATCGCTCCATCATGTAATATTCATTCGTACATTCCTCACTTCAGTTGAAGTTTATGCTCATGATTTACGTACTGAGTCACCGAGTATTTAGTGTTTTGTTTTCTTCCTCGAAGAGCTACGCCATATTTGGTTGGACTTTCGATCCCGCATTTCTTCTCCGTTCCGAGTCCTTGACTTAAGTTTTCGATGGTTTGTCGAGCTCCATTGCTTCAAATAAATCAGAGTAACCCCGGATGACAACCAATAATGAAGCAAGTGTCCATGTAATTATGCGCTCATTTGAGGTAAATTAACAGCGTTTAAACGCGTCGTTTGTATAAAGCTCTTTCGACAT
Source organism: Porites rus (assembly GCA_964035705.1). NCBI lineage: Eukaryota > Metazoa > Cnidaria > Anthozoa > Scleractinia > Poritidae > Porites > Porites rus. Next base: position 11,674,078 of record OZ037998.1, read on the forward strand.
AAAAATCTTGCGCACGCGTTTTTTGTGTGTTTAAACGTTGTTTAAATACGTTTTAACGGTGTTTTAACACGTTTACGTTTAAAACGATAAAAAACACGTTTTTTTGTTATTCACCTTAATCCCCCTTTTCCTAAATAAGGTCACACTTATAGAAAAAGAGTGTCTGAAGAAACTGTTGAAAAGCAAAAAGAGAGACTAAAAAGTTACAAAGACTCTTATAGAAAAAGAACGTCTGAAGAAACTGTTGAAAAGCGAAAAGAGAGACTTGCAAATAGGAGAGCCAGTTATAAAAGGTCTCAAACAATTTCTGCAGGACAAAAAGAGAGCTCTGCTGGTCCAGTTCACGAACAAAAACATGCACAAAATAACATGAACGATTTTCATAAGTCCAATCAGTATTCAGTTTGCCAATGCACTGTCTGTTTTGAAGCATGGCCATTGAAATCCAGTCCAAGGAAGGTTGATCACTACCAGTGTCAGAGGTGCATACGAGATAAACAACAACCAAAAAAGTTTTCTAAGGAAAATGACATGGTGCCATCATTAGTACCTTTACAACTGCAGGGGTTAACCCAAGTAGAAGAAATGCTTATTGCACGTGCACTTCCTGTTATGCGAGTTTACATAAAACCTGGTGGACAAAGGGGCTATTCAGGCCACTGTATCAATTTGCCTCAGGATATAGCTGAACTAGCACATTCTCTGCCTAGATACCCAAAAGATCTATCTGTTATTGTTGTTAAGATGAAAGGTAAAGAGAACAGTTTTAAAGATGTGACAGTGCGAAGGCAAAATGTAGCTGATGCACTACAATGGCTTGTTAATAATAACTCACACTACAAGGACATAACCATCAATCAAAATTCTTTAAATTCTTTACCAGAACATGGTGTTCCACATGGTCTTCTCTTGGTTGAAACAGAGAATATAGATTTGGATGCCACATGTGAACCTGACTTAGGTCCTCAAAATGAAGATGACATTGTTTATAATGAGGGTACTGAAATGAGTAGTTTTCTGCCTATTCCAGAGTGTCAGCAGCAAGAAATAGAAGCTGTGCGCCAACAATTGTCTAATGATTCTAATCACTTGCCCTGGCCAACAGTTGGCAGTGAACCATTAAACGAGTATGTAACTCCCTTTTTAGCAACAATGGCTTTCCCAACATTATTTCCAGATGGTAAGGGTGATCCTACTAACCCATCATTACGCCGAGATATACCACTCGGAGAAAGAGTAAAGCACCTTTTAAAGTTTGGAGAAAACAAGAATGACAAATGGGTATATCGCTTTGCTATTCACCCCAGATTTGGTTACTGGGCATTGAATATGATACAAAGAAAACGTATTCTGCAACAGACAGGCATGTTCCTAAAACAAAACCCAGGAGAAGCTCATTTGACTGCTGAAGAGCTGCGGCAAATGGCAACTAGCAATAACACAAGTATGTTTATATCTAAGATATCACGTTATCTTAGTAACATTACTGGTTCTAATGCTTATTGGCACAAAGCTAAAGAAGATTTAAAAGCAATAATAGCCCATGCTGGAGCTCCAACATTCTTTTTCACATTCTCCTCTGCTGATATGCATTGGCCTGAACTTCATGCAATTTTTGGCAACTCAGTCAGTAATAATTCAACTGACAACAAACGGCAGAATGTGATTAACAATCCTCATATTACAGACTGGTTCTTTACACAGCGTTTAGAAAGTTTTATTAAATACTGGTTATACAATTCACTAGATGCTGAGTGGCACTGGTACAGATTTGAATATCAAGCTAGAGGTAGTATACATTGTCATGGTGTAGCAAAGCTGAAAAATGATCCAGGTTTATGTAAACTCTCAGAAACAGCTCTAAAAGGCTATTTGGCTGAAATGTCCACTAATACAGCTGAGCAAGTCAATATACTAGAACTCAATCAACAGATAGTGGATGGGAAAAAGGCTTCCCAGGTAGTTTGTCAGTATGTAGATTGGTTATTGTCTACATATAATCCAGATCCACCAGATAATGGCACATGGGTGAAGCCCTCTATTCATCCTTGTCAAAAGCGTCACAAGGACCTTGTAAGTTTACAAGACTCTGAACAAGATTATGTTGATTTGTTGAATACTGTACAAAGGCACACTCGCTGTAGTACAAACTATTGTCTTAGAAAGAAACAAAACGAAACAGAACTGAAATGTAGATTTAAGTTTCCATTTGAACCTTGTGTTAATACAAAACTAGAGTTTGAGCCCATTCATACAAAAGATCGAAGCACTCAATACAAAGCAAAGATCATAACAAAGAGGAATGATAGCAGACTCAATAATCACCAACGACTTCAGCTTCAAGGCTGGAGGGCAAACTGTGATATTCAAGTGATCATTGATTATCATGCATGTGTTGAATACCTTGCAAAATATGCTTCAAAAGGTGAACCAAAGTCACCTGTAATGAAACTTGCATTTAATTCTATTGTCCGTAATTGCAACAACAATAGCAACCCTACAAAATTGATAAAAAAAGTGATAATGAAGTCACTTGGCCAACGTGACTTCTCTGCACAAGAGACTATGCATCATCTCATGTCACTGAAACTTGTCAGCTCATCATTTAATGTGGTACCTATTAGTCTAAATGGTTCACATAGAATCAAAACTATAACAAATGATGGAGATACTGTAACCAATGACTCATTGCTTGATACTTACGCTAAAAGGGAAAAATATATTCAAACCATCCCAGATATAATGGCTCTTAATTTCATTCATTTTGCAACAAAATACAAACTTGTCAACAACAAACTAACAGTTCAGCCTCATAACATGATTCCCAGAGTTTTTCCAGTATTTTCTTCCAATTCAAAAGGTCCAAATTTTGGACTTTATTGCAAATATCAGTTACTTAAGCACAAACCTTGGCATACTACACAAGACAATGCCTGGGATTGTCAGGAAGGCACTGATGAAATATACATCACAAAATGGAAGGAATTTCTACAAACACCATATGCTGAAGAGCATGTTCCTGACTGGTATGAAAAACTACAAAGTGTACAGAATAACACAGAAGAGGAACCAAATATAGAGCACTCTTCAGAAGAGCTTCCACAGCGTGAAGAGTGGATGGATTTAGCAGATCTCATACCTGGGTATTTTGTTAACCAAGATAATATAACACAACAAACCTCTCAGCCTGATTATGACTGGCAAAATGACAAGATTAAGTATGCAAATCACTTAATACAGGAAATGCCATCCTGGATAAAAACTAAGAAAGATACTTTGGATTCTACCTTTGGTTTGCAACAACAAAATATTGATGTTAATACATTCAGTGACATGCAAAGACATGCCTACAATATGGTGAAAGCACATTCTGAACAAGCCTGCCCTAAAGATCCATTGCTTCTTATTATACTTGGAGTTGCCGGTACAGGGAAAAGTTTCCTCATTAATGCCATCCGAAACCTGCTCCAACACTCTTGTGCAGTGACTGCCACAACTGGCAAAGCTTCATTTAACATAAACGGATGTACAATCCATTCACTATTAAAATTGCCTGTTGGCCCAAGACATAACAAAGAATTAACAGGACAAGGGCTTGTCACATTACAAACCAAGCTGAAAGATATCAGTTATATCCTAATTGATGAATACTCTATGCTAGGACAAACATTGTTTGGCTGGATTGATAGACGCTGCCGACAAGCAACAGGCAAAAATGACGAAGTATTTGGTGGTAAATCCATGATATTAGTTGGTGACCCAGCTCAATTGCCTCCAGTGGCAGATAAGCCATTATATCATTCGAGACCCTCCAGTTCTACAGGTGAACAAGGCTATTTAGCTTATCACATGTTTGGCAATGTTGTAAAACTGTCAGTAAACCAGAGGGTTCAAGGCTTAAATCAACAGCAAGCTCACTTTAGAGATTTACTCATACGCCTTCGCACAGGAGATTCTAATGAGCAAGATTGGAAACTTCTTTTGGCAAGACAGCCTTCCATAGCATTGAACGTGAATGAGTTTCAAGATGCCACTAGGCTCTATTTCAGCAATGAAGAAGTTGCTAATTATAACTTTGAACAGTTATCAGAACTTCATCAGCCAATAGCCTGCATCACTGCACGTCACTCTAGTGATATAGCTAAGAAAGCAAGTTCAGATGACATGTCAGGTTTACAACCGACCATTTTCCTTGCAAAAGGTGCACATGTAATGCTTACCATGAACCTATGGATAGATGTTGGACTTTGTAACGGTGCAACTGGAACGGTTGAAGATTTCATTTATGCAAACAACCAGCAACCACCAGACTTGCCTGTCGCTGTCATAGTAAAATTTAATGAGTATAGAGGTCCATCTATCAGTGATAGCATTCCACGATGTGTGCCTATATGCCCAATAACAATAACCTCACAGACACTAGATGGTTTACATGAGAGACAACAGTTGCCTCTCAAACTTGCTTGGGCAATCACAATACACAAGAGCCAAGGGTTAACACTGCCAAAAGCATGGATTGACATTGGTCAGACTGAAACTACTGCAGGCATTTCATATGTAGCTATAAGCAGAGTGAAAACACTTTCATCTTGTATTATTGAACCAATGACTTTTGAAAGACTTAAGAGTCTTAAGAAATCCACTAATTTAAAATATAGACTTGAAGAAGAAAGCAGGCTATATAATCTAGCAAATATAAATTGATCCCAAGTTGAGTGATGCGAACAAAGTCACTCAGAACAGTACAGCACCCAAAATTGATTAATTAGAATAAATTGATTATACGGCCTTCAACACATGTATACATAAATGATTTTTTTTTATGGTTATAAATAGTTCACTTTCCAACTACATTTAAAGCAAAGTTCCATGTAATGTTTCAGAGTGTTGTATTAACTAGGGTTTAAAGGTATTTTAAACACCCTCCTAAAACATCTGTATACATCCTTATTTTTTTTTTTTTTCAACAGACAAGACAGAGATCTAATATGGCTTCAGGTATGTATCTCCCGGTCATACTTAAATATTATGGTTATACGTTCCTTTCTTCTATTAAACTAATGCTTCTTGTTTTAAAATCATTTTATAACCTTACCTGCTCTATATGCTCTCATTAATAAAACATATTATTTTGAACATCTAGGTATTAGATGTACACTGTTTCCTATCACTTTTGTCACCCTTTAATGTTCTCATGTAGTTATATGATACAATTTATTTTTCCCACACCTCTTGCATGTTGGTGGCGAACTTTGGCCAAAATATCACTGTTATTTGTACTAAAAATAATCTTAATTACAGTAATTAATGAGTGGTGAACTGCTCCTGTTTTGCTAAATTTTAACACTTCCCCTTCTATTAAGCCCTTCCTTTCTATTTAGCCCCCCCCCCCCCCCCCCAATGCGCCTTAAAACAATAAGCCCCCTGTGGGCTTAATAGAGGATTTACAGTACATGAAACAAGGAGACTAATATTTACACATATGTTTTTTTCAAATAACACAAGCTACCTTATGCAGTAATCCCATCCATGCCAAATTTATTACATTAATCTAAATATCTTTTTACCTCCTCCTACAGAAAAACAAGACATAACTTGCTTTGTGCATAATGTCTCACCAGTAAAAAAATCTGGACCAACAAGCTACTTTAACTGCCACCTTCAGGCAGAGAAAGATCTCATTGGCAGTGTATGCTTTGCAACTGAAAAGAAGGAAACTCTTGATGCAATGGCCGCACAAAGATCACCGGTTAAAATTTCAAATTTTAACATCAGCAATAAGTATGGACGAAGTGATGTAGTAATAAACAGGAACACAACCATCACTTCAACAACAGCTGATTTTCCATACAAAGCACAAGATGATGTCACATCAATTGCATCCTTGTCAAAAGTAGCACCACAACAGCTAGTGTCAATAAAAGGAAAGATATCACATCTAAGTGCGACCAAAACTATAGTCATCCAAGATTCTCCTGTCAAAAAACAGGAAGGCTATATAGTTGATCCATCTGGTTACATAAAAGTTATTTTCTGGGGTGAGCATGTTGACAGCGTCACACCACAGTCCACCTATTTCTTCAACAACTTGAGAATGAAAGTATCTCAGAATCAAAGATACTTGAACACACCAAAACAAGATAATTTATACACCATCAAGGATGCTGAACCCTTCAAACAAACATTACCTGAAGTCAGTGACATCTCAACAACAACAGAAACCATTGGAGAAATACTAGGAATAAGCAGTGTCACCAAATACAACTGTTGTTGTTCATGTTCAAAAAAAGTTACAATCAAGGGAAAAATTGCAGTCTGCGATAACTGCAAAGTAACACAAAAGGCAACCAGCTGCAGTGTAAAGTGGACACTCAAGATCCATATCCAAAACTCCAAACAACCACTGCAGAAGCTTCAGCTACAGGTTTATCAAGAAGCAGTGCCAAAGTTGTTTTCAATTTGTCACTTAATTGCAAATGAAACAACAGAGGAGGAAATCACAGAGGCTGTCTTAAACCTAGACACAGTTAAAGTATGCTTTGACACGCAAACGCGAAAACTTGTGGACATTGAAAAAATTGCCATTTAACATGTTTTGTTGCATTTTCCTTTGTAACAAACCAATCTCTAGTAACTATTTAAGTTACTAATAATTCATGCTATGAGATACAAACACTAAAACTTTTAGATATCGCAAAAACTTTTATAGCACTTAATTTTTGAATTTCATATTAAACTTTCTTGAAACTATTCCATTTACTATTATTCATGTTACTGTTAGAAAAATTAGTCTCGCTCATTTAGTATCTAAACTACATTGTAAATGAGTAGATTCTCATGTTTTAATTATTGCATTTTACCTTGTGACTAATCGAGTTAGTATCATCCAGGGCCCAGTTGTTCAAAAGACGATTACTGCTAACCCACGATTAAAGCTTAATCAAAGATTTAATCTCTTTTGTTTAAAAAGATTTCAAAAGCTAATTATAAGCTGCACATGAAGTCAAATCGAAAAATAAAACTAAAGAGCAAGAATCCTTAAGAAAATCTCTTTTGGTTATTAATTTAACTGGAATAAAAATTGACGCTAACCCTGGGTTTGCTTAATCGCGCTTTGAACAACCCGGCCCTGGTTACTGTTAAGATAAGAAAAATAGTTAAACAATGCTATGACACACAAACACGAAATATTTAGACATGGAAAAAAATCTAAGTTTCATAGCATTTTGAACTTCATCACAGCTTCATGTTCCAGTTGTTGTTATAAAATTTAGTCTATCTCTTTCAGTTTTTCAAGATACTGAGTAGATTGACATGTTTTTTTACATTTTCTCTTGCAACTAACCAATCCCATGTAACTATTCAAGTTACTATTCATGTTACTATTAAAATTTTTTTGTTAAACTATGGTATGACATGCAAACACCAGAACTTTTAAACATTGCAAAAAGTTTCATAGCATTACCAACTTCATAACTTTCTTGAAACTATTCAATTTACTATTATTCATGTTACCGTTACAAAAATTAGTCTCACTCATTTAGTATCTGAACTACATTGTAAATGAGTAGATTGACATGTTTTAATTATTGCATTTTACCTTGTGACTAATCGAGTTAGTATCATCCAGGTTACTGTTAAGTTAAGAAAAATTGTTAAACAATGCTATGACACACAGACACGAAACGTTTAGACATGGAAAAATCTAATTTTCATAGCATTTTGAACTTCATCATAGCCTCATGTTGTTGTTATAAAGTCTACTCTATCATTTTCAGTTTTTCAAGATACTGAGTAGACTAACATGTTTTGTTACATTTTCCCTTGCAACTAACCAATCCCTTGTAACTATTCACGTTACTATCATTCATGTTACTGTTACAAAAGTTAGTCTCCCACAATCAGTATCTAAACTACATTGTAACTAAGTAGATAAACATCTTTGGTTACATATTTGGGTTTCACTATTAAAGTTGCTATTGTTCATGTTGCTCTTTAAATACTTCGTCTTTCTCATTTAATCTCTCAACTAATTTCCTCCTCTGTTTTTGTATGATTTTAGCTAAATTCATTGAACTTCGAACGCACTTATTAATCTTTGATTACTACTAGTTTACAAGTTTTATGCAGGGAATGTCGTATGTTTCATCGGTCTTTTTTTTTTTTACTGCCGCTCATTTTCACCTTTCATGGTGGCCGCCAGCATTTCTCATTTCTCACCACCGCTACAAAGTTTTCATGGTGTTCTCCCAACAAAAAATGTCTCCTTTGTTTTTTACTCTCGCTCTCGATCTCTGTCGCCCTTTTTTCTCGATGAGCTTCGTTGGCCTGCCGCCTACTTTCTCTTTTTCTCTGTATTTCTCTTTCTCTGTATTCCAAATTTGCGGGCATGATAATTAATCTAAGGGTAATACTTTAGACAACACTGATACAGAAACAATTTCCGCTTTCCGTTTTCGTCTTTATTGACTCTTACATTGTCTCTGCTTTACAAGAATCGGATGGCTCAGGCTGATGGCTATGCGATTTCCCGCCAAAATAACTTCGAGTTGCATTTGGGTTGCCGTACCTGTTGAATGAGTTACTTTACATTGGTATGCCTGTGGTGCGGACGGACGGACTTTTCTTTGGTTTTGTTTCTCTTTATTAAATAACACAAAATCTTCTTTTTTTCCGGAAGAAAAGGAGAAAGCTGATTGCCGTTTTCGTGGTGGAACTGAGACCATCGGCTCCTAGATGTGATACAACACTGTGGAACTCGGTAAACTGAATACCCGTTTCTGAACAGTGCTAAGATTTTATTTAATTTGTTCTTGACTTTATGGAATGTCGACTACATGATAAAAGAGTGTGAAACGGTTAGTTATAACGAGAAAACAAAACAATAACGGCTAGATAACTATTCATTACCACTGTCAATTTGTTGTTTTTCGACGCATGTCTCACTGAAAATCCCCGCTGCGATCGTCCTTCGATTTTTAAAAGAAGTTTGTTATTGACGTTGGTATACTGACTCGCTTACAGCTGCGAAAGCGTATAAACTTCTAATAATAGTAGCCAATCAGATCCGTCGTTCAAGATGTATCATTATCTTTACCTTATATCACTTTTTTAACCCAGTTGCAAAAAACTTGAAAATCTTGTGAAAAGTTAATCTCAATTCATCATTATCTAGAAACAAATGGCTTGCAGGCTAAAGTCCCAAAGAACAATTCGTATACACGAAAGTTGCAGTACTTGTTGGTTCCACTGATTCGCCCTGAAACAAGTTCTTCAGGCCAGACGTGGTGAGTGCTGTGGAATATTTAAATCTAGCACACATTAAGTTCTTTATATTCCTTACATTGTTTATGGTTGATCAATTTTCGATTGTCATATGTTATTGGAAGATTTTAGTCAGCTATCAGCAAAACTTCCCTATGGTTTTCTCTTTTCTTCGAGGTTTAGTGGTGAACAATTAATTCGATGATTTTTCTCGGAGAAAAGAGCTGGCGCGAATGTGAAGCGAGCGAGCACGTGACTCTCTACACGTTCCTGTGTTACGTAACTAGCAAGTTTAAGCAAGTAAAACGCCTGCAGCAAGTTTTAAGATTCGAGGTCATTAGTAAAACTAAACAAACGGTAAGTACAGAACAAAAGCTTTTGCTTGTGCTTTATGCTTAGTATATTTCTCCAGCGATTAATCCTAACATAGAGATTAAATCACAAAAAAAAAAATTGAAAAACGACTCTTAACAACAGCATAGGTAAGCCTAAAAGCAGAGCTCGTTGTAAACATTTACTTGAAACCCAACTTTAAGACACTGTATGCAAATTAATTAAACTGGTTGACCTTAATCGTAGCAGAACTTAGTTCAAATGGCATAGTCTGCGTTTCGGTTCGTTGTATGTGGGAAGTCTTAGTGACTCCTTAACTAGCTACGACTTCCTGCATAGTCATTTTAACCTCCTGACCAAATGTCACATTTTCGATTTAACTGGCGTTCCTTTTTTTTTTTCTGCCCTTACTGTCTCCTCTCCTTTTCCCTTTTTGCAGATGTCATGCATGCCACGCCACGGGCCTGTAACCTCGTTATAACGGCGCTTTTTTTAGCTCCAACTGAGCTCTTTGTTGTTATGGGAGTTTTACTCGTGTGTCTAGATTCCACAGCACTGTCAGACACACCTCTAGGGCATTGCGGTCTGTTGAATACCTTTAAATAAAACTATTGACCACTGCAGAAGCACTGTTTTTGAAGTCGGATAACAAAGATGTATAATATGTATTTTGCTGAAAACTATATATGTATTAGTGATGTGAACGTTCTCACGTGCTTGAATAAAACAAGTAAGTTTTAAAAAGCGTTTATGAAAACGTTGTTAAGTGTGAAATCATTCTAAAAATATATTTAGGGCCTTAAGCCTCGCGGCTTAAAAATCAGTACGTAAATAATTTGCGTTACTCTAAGCCTTCATAAACTAATCAACTAAGATAACAGTGTAGTGCAGCGGTAACAAAAATACTGTTAATTTCAATGTTCATTAAGAAGCTTAAAAAAGGATGTAGAATGAGTCATTAATTGTTTTAGCAGGACCGGTTAGAGACGCGGCAACTGCGAGTCGACTCAGTAGCAGGCCACTCTATCATTTGGACGTTTGCTAAGAGATATTAGAGAGTTTAAGATACCACGACAGCGACGGCCTCGAAAACGTCGCTTAAAAAGTGAATTTGCGTTCTTTCAATCTCTTAATTGAAAGAACGCAAATTCACTTTTTTCTTTTCACTTTTTTTCAAATGACTCGCTCCAACACGTTTACTTTGTCAAAGGCAAGCGAACTCTTTTCCAACAGAATTCCTACTAACCATATTTCAAGTTCTGAAAAAGAAAGAAGATTTAGCCGTCGGCTGTTTACGTCCTCCATAGAACGTTAAATTAGGTATTTTCGCGTCGTAGTCGCGCAATGACGGCAAAGAAAAGTGCAAAAAAGCGTGATGCACGTGCAGAGTTGTTGTTTTAGCTATTCAACCTATTGCTGTTTTGACTTTCTCGTTGTCGTCGCCGTCGTGGTCTCTTAACGTCCCTATTGTTGGTTTTCACATATGACGTCACCAAAAATCAAATTAAAAAACTATCGATCCTACCGAGATTCTACTTTCACGATGCATTAGAGCAGCTGAAAGCTAATTTTCACCCAAATTTTCGCTTCAAAAGGGTTCTTGGTTTTGTGATAGAGTACGCTTGAATTTCTAAGCTTTTGCGTGACGCTGCGTTTACATGACGGCCAAGAGAGCTGTCATGTAGGTTAAAAAAATAACTTATTTCAGAAACTTTTGCTGTCTTAACAGTTCATGTATTAGAGAAAGTATTACTTTAATGTTTTTGAGTTTCTCGAAGAATAAATTCACGCTTTTGTAGCAAAACTCGGTAACAGATGTTTTTGCTGGTTTCCGTCCGCCATGTTGGAGCTCATCCAGGTGATCGTATTTCGCATCTAATATGATAGAGGCGTCAATTTTCGCCCAATCATGTCATCATCCTAGGGTGAGAAATTTAATTAAAAGAGCGGTGTGCAACAAAATGCACGGCTCTAGTTTTGGCTAAAATTATTAATTTGCGGTAGTTGATGGCAAAACTTTTACGATGATGGATACTCAACTGGATGATTACGTAACTGCGTAACAACCAGACGCTACGCATTTTTTAACTTCCGGAACGCTGAGGCTTGTGATGAATGAAAAGTTCTCACGGTCGGCTAACCCAAACACGTCTACAATTTGGTTGTTTAATTCTCTGGTGATAGGCTTGTTAGTCATCAGTTGTAGCCGAAGAACTTAGAAGTAAGAAACTGTTTCTGCAAGAGAATAAAGTGTTGTGAAAGAACATAGGGTCTTGGATGGTACCACTCGTTAATTGGCTGGACGAGTACAGTTCCATACAACTCCCACGATTTATATACCGGACGTAAGAGCTAAACTGTATGTTATATTGGCGGGAAAAGGAGATTAAGTGAAAACAAGAATAATAGGAATTATAATAGCCTGCGAGCAAGCTCTCCTATTTGGGCAAGCGAAGCGAGGCCCGCGAGAACGCGCGAGCGAGGGGCCGAGGCTTCTCCGCTCGCTCGCGCGTTCTCGCGAGACCCGTTTCACTCGCCCAAACAGGAGAGGCTTGCTTGCAGGCTAGAATTATAATAGTAACAAGAACAATAATAATTATATACTAGCCAATCAGATGGGTAGTTCAGTTTGAAGATGTATCATTAATATCTTTTGTTCGCAGTCAGCATTTTGTTTCAACCCAGTTGCATAAAAACCTGAAAATCTAGTTAGAAACTTGATAGCAGTTTAATAACATAACCAAATGCATGCAAGCTTATACCCAAATTAAAGAAAGATTTGTGTACTACGCGAACATTTAACAGTACTTGAAGGATCCCACTGAGTCGTCCTAATCAAGTTCTCCAGGTCAGACGCGGTGAGTTCTAATCTCAAACTGAAACATGCATACTCAAGAGGATCCTAGTCTTGGGAAGCTAGGCCAGTTTTTCCGAGGCAAGCGTCACCAAGACAGTTTGTGGTCTTGGGTTGTTTGTATTTCAGCAATGATTTGTAATGCTCTTGGCCTTGGCTTTGCTCTTAGCTTCGGCGTTCTGTTACCTGTGTTAATGGACTATTTTGGCGAGACAAGTGAAAGAACTGGTGAGTGATAAATTAATATACTTTTAATTTCCTTTGTGATCACTCTACATGTGTATGTGATCTCAGTAAGGCTGGAGCGTTGCTTATCCTCTTGCTTACGGCTGAAATCTGGAAAAAATATATTTTTTATTTCCCTAAGTATTTTTATCGTTTAATCGGTATGAGTGATGAATTTTTCGTAATATACTGGTATCTTTGTGTTTGTGTTTTTTTTAACCTTTTATCTCTGATTTCATAAACCGATGGCAAGAAAGGTTATAGTGAGGCGAGAAACGAAAAATGTAGTCTTCCCTGTCCCCTTTCAGCATTTCCCTTCCTAATTTTAAAATGTCCCTCGGAAAACATAGGAAATGACATTTTCAACTCCCTAACTTTTAAAAATTTCCTAGGAAAACATAACCATAAATTCCCCACTTGTTTGGAGCGCCTTCAAAATCTTACGCTACGCCGGGCCCCTGTTAGCCCGATTGAATTCACGTTTGCCGTTTGGCGTAAACGTGAATCTTATTAGAGACCTTTAGCATCACGTTTTTGTCACGTGACAACGGCCTTCAGTTTGAACCGCATGAAGGGCTACCAGCGGTAAGTGATTTACGGCAAGGTTTTTTGCCACTACAAATTGCACAGTCTCGTGTTTTAAGGTACGAAGTAGCTTTTTATATCCGTTTGCGATGTGTTTGTTAGATTTTTTATCTCGAATCAATTAATTATTCATGTTTTTTGGCAATAATAGTGAGGCACTTCGACTTGATGAAAAACAACATGGCAGTACTAAACAATGAACGCGTTGTTCAAATCGATTTGATATTCCCTTCTGCCGTACTAACATAAGAAAGCTTTCTGTTCCAATCCAGAGTTAAAATTTTGTTCTATCTTGTTACTGAATTCAAAACTCAGGCTCTGTTTAGTTCCTATTTCCGCGAATTTCATTTTATTTTACTTATTTCTTTGTACTAACTGGAGAGCCCAGGCTTCATAAGGCCTTCTGGTTTCTTCTGGGCTCCCTCGACAACTTACAATTCCCATACGTATTTTTGTATTGTATTATATTTTGGTGAAATAAAAATGAACTGAACTGAACGCCTTGCTAAAATTTGAAATCTTGGTAACGTGAAACTGCAAACGCGTATTAAACTGCAAACTGCGGTTTGCGGTTTCCCAAGAAAAACCTGATGCTAAAGGCCTCTAATCTCTCTGATATTTCCCGGGGTAATCAAAGAGCTGGCAGCGAGCGAGTATGTGAACTTACAGCTTCTTGAGTTATTTCATTAGGGCGTTTAAGAAAAGCGCCTGCAGCATTAGATTCACTTTTATTTAGTTTGAGACCAATCAAAAAAACAAAGCCTTTCCTTGGGCTCTATTTTTAGTACATTTTTCTATTGATGTACTGGACATGCGATAGTTATGTAATCACGAAAGAAACAGACACTCAATATAGTTATTTGACCAGACCTAAACACAATTTACTTCTAATCAATTGCAACTAGACAACCTTAAAACCGTCAGCAAACTTTGGTGTAAAGGCACAGATTTGCAAAATCTCTGCTGTGCGTGCTGCTTTGACGCTCTGCCGCTTACGGGTTCCCTAAACTGCACGCAAACCTTAAAGTCGTACCGTTGTTCATTGTGAATTGATTTCACAGGCTTACCAGTGGCTTACGTCTTCCCGTAGAAAAACTGAAAGATAATATATGAGAAGTGCCAACAAAAACAACCTACAAGATTTTTTTAGTAAGGGATGGACCATTGGAAATAACCGGAAGTGGGGTGACAATTCCGAAAAACAAATTCCTCCAAGGGAAACTTGTCTAAAAAAAAAAACCCCGCAAGCGGTGGAACCTAAAATGTGTCACCAGTAACGTAACCATTTCTCTAGGTCACGCATGTTGATTACATAACGTGTAATATATCACTTGCGGTATTTTTGCCGACCACATGCTTTTGTAGTAATGGCTGAATAAACTGCGTGAGTTGAACTACAAGTCTATTTACAATATGTCCCAGAAAAAAAATTCCTGCAGACAAGCGGGCTTTTGAAAAAAATTCATGCATCTTCAAATTTCATTTTTGCTGGTCTGTAACATTTCAATACTTGGGAGACACTTGTTTGGAAGCAGAGATTTTGCGATTGACATGCAAGATCTAGAAATTTTCTGGACGATAAATTCTAAAGGGAATAAGGCTGCGTATTTGACAATAGGGACTTAAAGGTCAAAAGACGCATCGGCAACAAGAACGTCGAAAAACAAGAATTTGCGTTCTTTCAGTCTTTATCGCGATTCCTTCCCACTTGCTTTGTCTGTCAGGCAAACCCTCCTGAAATTGAATTCCAAGGGATCATATCAAAGTTCAGAAAGAGAAATAATATTTCGTCTTTGTTTGTTTACGTTTTTCATAAAACGCGAATTTAGGCCCCGTCCACACATATCCGTTTTTGTTTGAAAACGGCGATTTTTTTTTCTCCGGTTTGGCCTACCGTCCACATGTATTCGGCGAAAACGATCAACGTTTTTTAAAAAAAAAAAAGCAGGCCACTTGTTTACGCGAGGGAGGACGAAAACGGAGGTTTCCGAATACGATGATGTAATACATCATTTACTACTAGCATAACGCATGATCTGCGAGGGATACCATCGTATTGCCATTAATCAGCGTTTTCGTATGGGCGGGCGAAAACGATTTAACACGCTACGCATTTTCACGTCGTAGTAGTGCAAAAAAGACAAAGAAATGTGCAAAAAAGTGTGATGCATGTGCGGAGTTGTTGTTTTGCTCATTAATTATTCTATTATTCTCTTTTTTGTTGACCTTCTCGTTGCCATCGCGTCGTTGGATCTTAGGCCTACATTAAACGTCAATATTTTCATGAGACGAACCAGACTCTAATTTAGGTCGACCTGAATTTTAAAAGTAAGATCGTCTGTTGAGTCAGACGTCGAACTTAGGACGCGTCGAACCAATCAACTGAACCAGATCAGTTATAAATTTTCTCCCGAACGAGGCCAAATATACGTTATCATACAAATTTTTAATTTATAGGTTTGGTGATCGTCGCATGTGAAGATCGACGTAATTGTCCCGGAGACGATCTTCAAACGTTCTATACGTCTGAAGCAGACGGATAGAACGTGTTGGACGATCCAAACGCATTCCGACGAAGTTAACCTAGCCAGACGTCAATTTTTTATGAACTTAACTAAGTTTGGTTCAACGTTTGGCCTGAGCCAAAGTCACTAATTGAACGACCGTCGCTGTCGCTGTCGCCGTCACCGTCGCCGTCGCCTTCGCGAGAATATAAGGTGGATTATCTTGCAGCATATGCGTATAGCCGTGGCATTTTTCGTTTAAAATTTTTATTAGAAAATTCAACAGACAAGTACGACTGTTATTGCTGCAAAAATGGATCCATCAACAATTCGGTTTCTCATCGTGCACTCTTTGAATAATTACTAAAGCCCCGTGCAAACAGATGCAACATTGTTGGCCAACAACTCCCAACATTGTTGAATGTTAAATGTTGCGTCCGTTTGCAAACCCTGTGGTATGTTGTTGCGTTTTGTTGGGAGTTGTTGAGCAAGGTTTGAAACCGGTCAAACAACAACTCCCTACACTTCTTTTGTTCCGTGATCACCGAAGCCGTAGCGCAGCATTGTTGTATCCGTTCGCACAGCTGTTCCAACATTGTTAGGGCCACGCACGCACATTACACATGGTTTCCATATTCTTATGGGTTGTATCCTTCCCACGATGCACGGCATGTCCCAACATTGTTGGAAGTTGTTGCATCCGTTTGCACACTACTGCCAACACGGACGTAACAACTCCCACTATTGTTGACTCAACGATGTTGGGAGTTGTTGCGTCCGAACACGATAATAAATTTGATCACCCTGAAGGTGATATTCTTGACATTGTCAATGTTTTTTGTTTTTTTTTTTCAGCTGGACTCGGGTCACTTGCTTTGAGTTTAACGTTTTTTGCTACTCCGCTGCCTGGCTATATCTCTGATCGTTTTGGCTGTCGTATCACAAACTTCGTGGGAGCCACGCTGTGCATGACAGGCTTGGTGACGTCATCATTGGCTCAGAGCCTCACTCTCATGTTCGTTACACACGGTCTGCTGATGGGTTTAGGAATATCATTTATCTACAGTTCTTGCTTTCTTGTGATAGCAAAATACTTCAAAGAGAAGTTATCCGTAGCAACTGGCATTGTAGCTTTGGGAGCAGGTTTCGGTGTCTTTTTTACAGGCCCATTGCTTCAAGTTCTTTTGGACTCGTATGGCTGGAGAGGTACTTACAGAATAATGGTGGTATCTTTTATTGTTGTTTGTATACTCGGGCTGACTTATAACCCGAACGTACAAGAAACAACATTGGTCACTTCCTTTAACAATGACCAGGACAAAGAAGACAAAATGAGTAGAATTTCTCTTTACTGTAGCCTGTGGACATTTCCTACTTTCGTCGCCGTGGTCACCTCTATGCTGCTTACAGGATTTGCGATTTTCATTCCATTAATTTTTCTGGTG
Organism: Porites rus; assembly: GCA_964035705.1. Classification (NCBI taxonomy): domain Eukaryota; kingdom Metazoa; phylum Cnidaria; class Anthozoa; order Scleractinia; family Poritidae; genus Porites; species Porites rus. Next base: position 11,691,288 of record OZ037998.1, read on the forward strand.
AGTTTTTTTCATTAAACAAATAAATAAATAAAAATGGAAACTAAAGATTGCGGGCTAGAATTGAAAAAGAATATTAATTTACTATTTTTGATTGATTATTGTTGCTTATAGGTGAAATATGCAGAGGATCACGGAATAACAGAACAAGCTGCATCTCGCTTGTTTATTTTCATTGGCCTTGTTTCATCGCTTGGAAGGGCAGTTGCAGGAATTTTGTACAAGAACAAGAGAGTCAATCCCATATTTATACATCAAGCGTCTTTGCTGACATTGTCTCTTTGCGTATTTTTGCTTCGGTTTGCTTCGAACTACTGGTCTTTAGTCTTGTTCAGTATTGTCTATGGCTTTAGCGATGGAGTTTTCATAACAGGATCTCTGTATATTCCAATGAGCTGTGTGGACAGCAAAAGAAAAACAGCGGCTTTTTGTACTAGCTGCTTCTTTTATTCACTAGGAGCAGTCAGCGGCAGTCCCATCGCTGGTGAGTTATGATATAATACCCATCAATAAATAAATAATGGAAAAGTATATAACAATACCCCAAATAAGGAAGTCCAATAGCGTGAACAGTTGCTCCTGGGGGCTCGCACGCGGCAAAGTGATTGACTAAAAAAGGTTTCCTTTCCACAAACGTTATATAGATAGTGTTAGCCTTTTTATGGCTAGATAACTATTTTTTTTTTTGTACAGAGACACCGTAAAGCCACAAGTCTTAATTTTGGTTTTTACAGTAACGTATCATCACCATTCTTCTTTATGTGATATTTCATTATTAACAGGTATGATAGTGGACCATACAGGAAGCTACGTTCATGCATTCTACATGAGTAGTGCTGTCGCCATGGCCTCGTTCCTTCTTATTCTAATGATTTTGATTCCCATCAATCGAAAAAAATCCAAAGTTCATCCCCAGGATAAGATGGAAGAAGAAGAAGCGAAAATGGACAAGGCGGGATCAGAAGTGATTGAGAATCAGAATAAAGACCGACTGAAAGAATTCCCTTGTTAGAGGTTCTTTGAGATGTTTAAGTTGTGCTCAGTTTTAAAGTAAAATCTTTTAAATCATAGCGTAAGAATCTGCTGTCTCCATGCCAATATGGCTTAGCTTCCAATAAACACGCAATTCTGGACATGGACAACCGCTTGTTATGCGGGATTTTTCTTTTGATGCAAATTGATGCTATTTTTTTTAAGTGATCTACATCACTATGATTTCCGCGGACTTACAAATAATAGACCTTACTCCCAATACCCGCCACCTTTACACGCGCGCAAAGACTGATGGGATAAAAGCTATGTTAGGTGGTTTCGCAGGCGGCAAACAAGTGTCAAAATCTACCGATACAAGAAATCGCAGTTGATTTTGTTTATTCTGGACAGAAAATGAAGAAATTTTGATAGTTAAGAAATGCTTTGAAATTATAGGTGTACGTGATCATTTTTTTCTTTTGGATGCGGCAGCAACGGTAGATGTCCTCACAGCAAGCAATGATGACGTAAAACTTGTCGAAGCTCGAACTGTACATTTTTCAAGCCTAAAATTGTCGTCTCCTTTTGATAAAATAAACAAACTCGACCGCGATTACTCGTATTGGCAAATTTTATCACTTGTTTGCCACCTTAAAGTCCCCATGACATTGCTTTTACCCCATCAATCCTAAAGCGCGTGCAAAAATAGCGGATATCGTGAATAAGGCCTTGTTTGCCCTACGACGAAAAATAGAACTTGGCGTTTGCAAAAAGAATTGAAAGTTTTGCAATCACCATTTTTAGGGGTTCTTGCAACCTTGTTCGCATCTGAGACAAGCGAGATTTTCTGTATTATCAGTAACGTCAATTAAAGGAATTTAAATTGGTCGTCTTCGCGAAATAAGATGACCCGGAGAAAGGTAGCTGTCATGGAACAAAGGATTTTGTCTCCTGACTAAAACTGGGCCTCCATACTTCTCTACGACATCTTTGAAGTTTGGTGACAGTTGAGAAAATTTTGGTAAGTGAAAAAAATCGTTCGCACTAGGAATGGCTTCCTGTTGGTCTCTTGGTATTCTGCTCATTTACAAGGCCGAACTCAAATAACTCAAAGGTTAGAAGCTACTTGTGGTGTGCCACAAAGAAAACTTATTTATCAACCTAAGCACGTGATGTTTGGGCTGCGTTCGTTTCGACCAATCTAAATCCGGATATTTGCGATCTGAAATTTGATTTTTCGTTCCATTTAGGGCTAAACCAATCTAAGATTACAATCTGAACAATCCACCTCCGCAATTGGATCATTCAGATTTGTATCTCCATCTAGATTCAGATTTTTGTTCCATATGACGAAACTGTTTTTCGATCGCAAGAACGTGCTCGTTCCGAAGCGAATAGGACAAAGACAGTTTGTAGAACAGTTGAACATATGAATTCTTTTTTATTAAAGTCAATAACTTAGACTTGCTGGCATTATGAAACGCTCACGATGACAAATATGCTTACATTCATATAACTCGCTAAGGTTTCAATACCATTTTGTAATTCATTTTAATGATTCACGAAATTCTAAAACAACAGCAGTGCTGATAGGCCGTTTCTTCATCAAACAATCATCGTACACAGGCTGAGATGAGTTGCGAACAAATAACGTAAAGGCCAAAACTTGTTTATTCACAGGTCAGGTAGATGTACAGCACATGCCGTTCACTTATGTAATTTACAATCCTGATTACCGAGATAAGAATCTGTGTGACAAAAGAATACTCGCTATAACTAATCTTGAAACCTGAATAAAAAAAATAAACCGAAAAAATTTTCCGTACAATACTTCTTGAACTGTTCTTACCGTTTAGGCCGTTTAAAAAGACAGCGAGCATCCGATAAATTACGATTTCTGCACAGATCTTACATGAGAGCAAAACAAAATGGCGGGTTGCTCCTGAGAGAAAAACGGGCGCGGCAGCTAAGCACTTGCTTAAGCAAACCGCTGACTGAGCAGCGCTGCAGTCAGAGATGAACCATGGAACCGAAAAATCTCAAATCGCTCAAGAATATGGCCTGCTGCCTGCTGATGCCCGGCAGCAACTATAGTGTCCAGTGTGTGTGTGTGTGTTTAGAGCGCGCTTCTCAGAACTTGAGAATTCGTAATTGTCGTCTGAATTTTCTTGAATCAATTTCCAGATAATTTTTAGTTGACGAGTTCCAGTATGAACCACCACTAATTAATTATAGAGCTACTTTTTCTCGCCATTTCTCCATAAGACGACGCTTAATTTAGCGGAAAGAAATTAAAAAAGATGTGTGGAAACACGGGTAGCCCAAGCTCGAAAAATGAGAATCGGCGGACATCGGCAATGTTGCGTAACATTTGAAATATAAGGATTTGTGTAGGAAAAAAACCTATCGTTTCCGTAACCTACAAAAATGAAAGGATTTCAATGAAAAAACTGCTTACCTTACATAAAATGTGTGTTACGTCTCTCCTGTGTGATCCATGGGCCGATTTATGGCCGTTTTATAGGTTTGAAATGAGAAGAAGATCAGGGCAGCAGGCAGCTACTGTATGGAACAATCTTATTTCAAATTTTTGTTCCGGCTTGCAGGAAAATCCAAACAATCTGGATTGTCAAAATCCGAAAAAAGTTTGGCTAAAAGGAATGAAACCCAACTTGATAATGAGCAGATTTGCTGGTTTTCACACGACGTCATCAAAATTTAAAACTAAAGAATTATTTTACTTTTATGAAGTATTAGAGCAGCTCAGTTCGAAAGGGCTCTTCGATTTTTGATACAGTACGCTTTAATTTCTACGATTTTGCTGGCGTAACGCGGTATTTACGTTACATATAGTGGGCTTGAGATCTGTCGTAGGTTAGAAAGTGATATATTTTGAGGGATTTTGCTTCCTACTCAGCGGCATTGTATTAGAAAAAGTTTCACTTTAAAAATGTTTGTGACTTTCTTAGAAGATGAATCCACGCTTTCGTATACGTAGCAAAACTCAGTGACTGATGTTTCTGTTAGTTTCCGGCCGCCATGTTAGACTTGTGCCCATCCGAATATCTCGCATATGGAAAATTACAGTGACACTGGATCGTGGCGAAGGATCTTTGGATATTTACCTCGCTTAATATCCCAGATTCTGAACTTGATCTATAAAACGGTTTTGACTTTTTAATCCGTTTACAGTCATTACCTTAGAAATAACTAATTACATATCATTAGCTAGTTAAAAATTCTAACATTACAAATGAAGTCATGCTCAATAAACTAGCAGCAGTGATTTATCGGGTTAAAATCTTGAGCCGAGGGCGGGTGATTTTAGACCCGAGTTTATTAAACGCCTTCAAAGACATTTCTGGAAAAGCGTGTCTCAGTGGAGTTGATAACAATGACACTCTTGTGAACGTTCGAAATTAGAATACGAGGAAACATTACGTATGAAATTATTATGCAAGATAATCAAATCTCTCACGTGTTTAGAAATTTTCAGTCTGCGAACGACACTAACCGAAGAGAACATGGCGTCTTGTTCCAGAGCTTTTCGGAAGCCTAAAAATGCCGACGACGAGAGGAAGTGAATCGAAATGGAACCCCAAAGTCAACAAGTACAGTGAAAAAGTAGTGTTTGAAAAATATTTCTGGAATGGCCGAATGGTAGGAAAACAAAAATCCGGTACCACGTCTGGGCCGTCTGTGCCAGTACTCGAGCCGTTCGTATTCACAACTCGCAAGTCTCGAGTGCAACGCTTGGACACTGGTATAGCCTGATTAAATTGGTGAAAGGACAAAGTTTAATTTTGTGCAATAGTAAATTTACTGCGAGTTATTTTGAAAGAACGTTAATATTCACCCATCATTTGTTGTGTCACTTGCTGTGTTATTAATACTCAAAAGTCAAGTGCGGTGACATTATGAGCGCACACAGGAGCCGATTAAGTAATCGGCTCCTGTCGCTTACCATTTGTATGGAAAACCCGGAAACTCCCGGAAGAATTAAAATGGAGCGGTTCATCTTGGTGGAAATTTCCCGGAAAAAAGTAATACCTTTTGAGGTATTACCGTTTTCCCGTTTTACCGAAACGACCGAAATTTTCTGTACCGTTTGTTTGGATTACCACGCAGTGCCAGGCTTCATGTCGAGAGAAAGCGCAAAATTTACCGGTATTTTGTAAATGGTGCAAATGAATCCCGTTCCTGTTTTCGGTGCCAAATAAATACCAGTACCATTTTGATGGAAATTTTTCACCGAAATTAATGAGGTTTTGAAATAAGATAAAACAACTTTAAAAGGTACGCTTTCTTGAAGAGATAGGTTTTTAGTTGACGTTTAAAGGCATCGATATCGGCAGCCTCTCTGAAAGAAACTGGCAGTTCATTCCAAAGCCTTGGTCCAGCGATAAAAAAAGGCCCTATCTTCGTAGGTGACAGTTCTAGCTCTCGGAACTCTTAAAAGCTCCTAAGAACAAGATCTAAGTGAGCGGCATTTGCCATATCTCATGAATAAAATACAATGGAATCTCATAAGAAGATGTCGCGTACTATTTTTACGGCCTCCAGCTCTTCCTCAGGAGCTTCATTTTTCGGAAGGTAGAGGAGAGCGAGTGGTGATGAACCGCAAGGGACCATGGGATTATCGAGGGAGACACGTCTGGGTACGAGGCAGCTATTGTTAGGTGCTTTAGGGGAGAATAGGCCGCGGCAATGGGGAGCTGATTTTTTCCTTGTGGTGAGACGTGTGAATAAGCCCCAAATAAGCATTCTTGTTACTTTTCTTAACAGCGTCGTGCAAGTCTGTCTTCAAGGTTTCAACATTACGGCTTGTGGTCTCTTGAGAGCCTTCAAGAACATTTATTCTTTCTTGAGATTTCGATAGGGTCGCCCGCACATCATTCACCATTTTGGCCCCTTTCTGAGCGCCTATGGGGTTAATCGGAGGAAATATCGGAGGCTGCCGTGGTACGCGTGCATCCTCCAGAAGGCAACAAGAGGCACGGAACTCAAATGGGTTTGCATGAGACTGGTTCTGAGTTGTGTCGAATTGCATCATGGGACTGTTTTGGGACGCTCTCGCTTCTTTTGTTAGCTATAGAGAGGAGGTGTGACGTCACGTTACCATGGCAGCAAAATTTCTGGATCACAACAATAGGGAGTTTAAGCAACGACGACGGCGACGGCAACGAGAACAGTTAAAGAGCAATAATCAGTTTGTATTAGCAAAACAACAACTTTGCACGCGCATCACGCTTTTTGTACATTTCTTAGCCGTCGTTGCAGGACTGCGACATGAAACTTCCTAATTTTTACGCGCTTCCTTTATGTAGTAAGTAAACACAACACAAAAATTTTCTTTCTTTTTTTCTCGAAACTTAAATACGGTCCTATGGGATTCAACCCCAGAAAAATTCGCCACCATTTGACAAAATAAATAAATGAAATTGAAGAAGCGATTGAGTTTGAAACAGTGCGAATTCACTTTTTAAGAGAATTTTCGGTTTGTGGTCATCCAGAAATTTTGCTACCATGGGAACGTGACGTAACGACTTCTCCTCTCTATTATGAGCAATATAGACCTTGGGCCGCCATTATGAAAGAGGTCTATCACTAAATTCTTCCCCAAAACATTCCCGTGGTGCAATTCGATACAGCATCGAACCAGTCTCCAGCGCAATCTCAAAATGGCCTGTTCCTCACTCCAGAAACTTCAACGGGAATGGGTACAAACTTTCGGCGCAGCAAATTCAGGGATCGTTTGGGTGGACAAGCGTTATTTATGATCGGTTGATGGCTGCCTTGAATACCATCGACCAATCATGACTAACGCATGTCCATCCAAATGATCCCAGAAATCACTGCGCACAAAGCTTGTACCCATTCTCCCTGGAGTTTACGAAGTGGGGAATAGGAGAGACTTTTCTGAAGGAAAGCATATGAAGAATTAAAATTTATTTTGTTGATGGTCAAGCAAACTTTACAACAACAATCACCACAGAGCGGATCAACACTCGACTGGTGTCGCATAACTGAATAACCAGAGATAAGAGACCTTGACAAAGATTGGTTTCAAAAGAAAGAATTTTCCGAAGCTATCTTGTTCGGCCATGTTTGAAGTCGGCGTTAAAATAATGGCGTATTTCCCCGCAAACGTCTTGATACAAAAATTTAAAAGTAAGTTGACTAAATGTGTCAGTCACAATCCCACAGCGCGTTACAAGTCCAGAAGTAACGTGTGAGGATCCTCTACTGAAGTCTTAATTCTCCTAAGAAAGGTTACAGCTTCCCTGCCGTCTATTAAGCGATGATCATAGGTGAGTGCAAGGTACATCATCGGCCGAATCTCCACCTGTAAGGAAAGGCAGTCAGGTAAACCTTCTCACTCCGAGAGTGAATGATGGAGTCATGGAAAGTGGCTCTTATGCTTTTGTCTGTGGACAAAATCCTATGGTTTGCTCATTCAAATGAAACCTCTTCAACAACACTTTCACATGGTACTATTTAATTACTATGAAGTTCTAAATTTTGAGTCTATGGACAAAATCCCATGGTGTGACCATTCAAATGAAACCTCTTTAGCAGTACTTTCACATGGTACTATTTAATTAACATGAAGTTCTAAATTTTGAGTCTAAGGACAAAATCCCATGGCGTGACCATTCAGATGAAACCTCTTCAACAGTACTTTCACATGGTACTATTGAAGTAATAAGAAGTTTTAAATTTTGAGTCTATGGACAAAATCCTATGGTGTGACCATTCAAATGAAACTTCTTCAGCACTACTTCCACATAGTACTATTTACTTAATATGTAGTTCTACCCTTTGAGTCTGTGGACAAAAATCCTATGTTGTGACATCATTCAAATGAAAGCTCTTTAGCAGTACTTTCACATGTTACTATTTGTTCTCGACATTTTACAAAATGAAATTTTGATATTTGGGTGAATTTTAACTTTAGCCACTGTCGCTGGTGTAACCGGGCCTCATAGGTCAGTGTGGTCGGACAATTCAATCACTCACCTTTCCTTTAACAGCTACTGGTCTGTCTACGATGGCATGCATTCCTAGGATAGCGGACTGAGGCGGGTTAATGATAGGCGTGCCCATCATAGAGCCGAACACACCGCCGTTGGAGATGGTAAAAGTTCCCCCGTCCATGTCCTCGATCGCAAGTTCGTTTGTTCGCGCCTGAGAAGAAACGAAACCAGGACAACAGAATCTCGTTGATGGTACCATCGTAAAATGGTATGCAGAGCTATCTCAGATGGACACTTATTGCTGCTTCTGAGGATGTCCGTCTAAGACAGACTTAACAAAATTTACAAGTTGGGTTGCAAAATGCTTTCTTAACTGTGTTATCGAAAGTATCTTTTAATTCTAACAATTAATATCCCCATTTTGTTCAATATTTTATCAGTGCAATCCACTGGAAAAATCTCCATCCGGTGAATAACGCAATGGGAGTTTTTACCTTTTAGGTTTTATTTTCCCAATTCAGACCACGTTACGGTTCTCAAGGGAATTTGCCTTTTGTCTTTTCATTCGTTGTACGCGGATATGCACGTGGATAGCGAGACATTTGAAAGAAACGGTTCTCTGGGGATTCATCACATAGTCGGCAATGACAAAACAAAAAATACAAGCTAAAAAGATCATTTGGTCTCGCCAAACACTTGTCCACTGAATAGTTGATTGAACACTGGGTAGCGCAACCTGGGCCAGCCAAATATCACACATTTCACGTGAACGCTTGTAATAAAGCAAATTTAACAACTTCCAGAATGGTAGCCCTTTTCGCTGACAATCCCTTCTCAATAGACATTCGACGGTTACGGCGCAGCTCAGGCACGAGCATCGGGAAAGTATCTATCAACATTCTACTACATCAACCTAACATTAAGCTAAGCATCAGGACAATAGAGAGAAGTGTGACGTCACGTTACCAAGGTAGCAGTCACGTTTGTATGGTACCTCTGGATCTCAAGAATCCTTCTTCACAGAGACGGACATCAGCATCGTCGAACGATGGTAGAAAGTATGGGCTGCTGCCGTGTTGTTCCTGAGAGCCATCATGCACAGGAAAGTCATACATGTCTTTTTTTTTCTTCTTTTTTTTTCGGCCATTGCAAGACCACGGTTTGTTGAGATCAAGAAATTTTCAACCATGGCAACGTGACGTAACGACTTCTCTCTAAATCGTCGTAAATTTAAGCCAAGCATCGCAATACTGCAGCTTTTCTCAGGCTGGAGTCAGCAAAATTACGCGTCCAGACAACACAGGACACAAGACGTTGCGTCCCATCCCCAAGGTCCGAAGTTGACATAAACGTATTTTCCTTATTGATTCTTTGAAATCTGAGGATCTCTACACACTCACCTTTTCGCCGAGAGCATTGATTGCTTTCTCTATGTCGGCGTAATTCATTTCTTCCACATTCCTGATAACTGGAACAACAAGACCCTGCAACGAGGTAACAGACCTTTTTTCCAACAGAACCGACAGCAAATTTGTACGTACAAAGTAGACACAAATTCCAACAGGCCCTTAAAAATAACCAAAATGTGATCTTCGCGTAATTCTAAATTTCGGAAAGAATATTCTTGTTAGAAATTAGTGTTATTTAATTTTATTATACCCAGTATGAAATCCTTTGTTATCCTTGCAATCTGATTGGCTCTCAGCAGAGCGACTTCTTCACAAGTCACAATATTTTTAAGCTCTGAATCACATCTGTTCTAAATCGCGTCATTTCTGTACTTCATCGCATCAGTTCTGTTCTAAATCGCACCATTCTTGTACTATATGATATCGCTCACTTCTGTTTCGAATACAAAATGAGGTGTAAAAGCCGTTTTGTTTCCACTTTTCGTTAAACCGGCTACTTAATAAAATATTGGTGTACTTACTGAGTTTTGCGATTTCAAAAAGCCCGTAATAGAGTGGTAATTGGGCTTCGTGTTGTGGAATTTTGGTCTGACATCATACTTGTGATTTCAAATTGACCTTGCGCTGCGCGGTCGTCCGATTTTAAAAGCACGCGTATGATTTCAGACGAAATTTCACCCCCCTTAGTTTAATAACCATAATTAATTACTTGTCCTGGGAAAAAGATTAAAGTCCAGAAAACATTAAGAAAATTTTCAGGTTAACCCTAGAAAAGGTTGGAGCATGATAGGCCATTTCTGATTTCCAAAAACCAAGTGCAAAATGTTTATTGGGAAAAAGAAAAAAGAGTGCGAATAAAGAATAAAACAAATCTTTCTATTTGAATGACTTTGCACTTGGGGCCTGTTTACATGGAGATAGGGGGCCCCAGGAAGATGAGGTAACCCGCTTAAGTGGGGTAAACCGCCTGCCCATATAATCTCTTGTTTTAATTTGATCACGGGTTACCTCACCTATCTGGGGTCCCCCACGTCCATGTAAACAGGTCCTTAGCCTCATTTTGAAACAGAAGCTTGGAGCAACTGGGAAATGGCCTAATAGGCCACTTGCACTAAGAGGTCATGTGACCAATGGTTCCTTTAAACAATGAGTTGGAATCTTGCTGATGCCAAAAATTGATAAAGTACACAAAAAGTACCTTACAGCCGAAATTTTAGAGTAAACGCATTAAAGGGAGATATTTCATGGCACTTTGATTTTTCAACAAAGTAGTATGATTTGTATGGGCCGCCATGTTGGAGGGCATACTCTTGCCCTCCAACATGGCGGCCAAAACTACTTTTTGCTTATATCTTGTTAAACGTTTGATAGTTAGGTTCAGATGTGCTGTAAACGTTTCCACATCATCTTTTCCACATTTTCCTTGAAGTTTAAGTGCAAAATTTGTGTTCAGAAAGAGGTAATTCATAATTTTAAAAATCACATTTTGGTCACGTGACCAGCTACGAACTCACTCATTTTAAGAAAACGGTGCGGGTTTGAAAAACCAAATTACTATTATTTTGTTGAACATATGACCCACTAATCGTTTTTCGAAGGAAAATCATATAACTTTCATTTTCATAAAAACGATGTCACATGACCTCTTAGTGCAAATGGCCTATATGAGATGATTTCATTTTAACGATGGTGAACAAACGTTGCGTACCTTAGGCGTGGCCACTGCAACGCTGATGTCAACATAATCCCTGTACACAATTTCATTATCTTCAATTACTGTAAAAATAATAAATAGGAAGAAGACAATCAGGATGTTGCTTTTAGCTACGTAAGTATTATCAATAAGGCCGGCTATGTTCACACTACAGGGTTCCAACCCTTTTTGAACAAAATATTCAAGGACCTTTCAAGGACTGTCAAGGACACATTCCCCATTTTCAAGGACTCCATTCAATGCAAAAAAAGTCTTGAGTATAATTATGTCTTTTTAATTCTTCCGCAACATGAGCAATTTTACCCTGAAGGTCTTTCTGTGTTTGCTCCTTTTTGGTACTTGATAATCCGCGTTGGACAAAGTTAGCACCGAAATTCAAGGCTTTTCAAGGCCCTGAATTTTTATTTTAAAATTCAAGGACTTTCAAGGACTTTCAAGGTTCGTGCGAACCCTGACACTATATGGGATACCGTATTTATTCAATTAACCGCCCTGGGCGCTTATTAAATTTTCACAATTCTCAGCAAGTGTAGTAGTATATTTTGCAACAAAACAGTAAATGGTACTAACAAAAAGCGAAGATGTAGCAAAGCAAGGTTTCTGTAAAATACTCTGAAGAAAACTCCGTCTTCGGGAGGGTCTCTTTGTATCTCTTATTGGAGTTTTTATGGGAGGGAGTGTGGGGTGGGTCCTTATTCGAGGCTGGGCGCTTATTAACTTTTTCTGACTTTAGTATGAGCGCTTATTCGAGGTGGGCGCTAATTCGAGGTTGGGCGCTTATTCGAATAAATACGGTAGTTTTTTGGGTCGGCACGAAAAGCTATCCCGAATAGTGTAAACAGCAACGGCCCGGGACTGAAGCAAGTGGTTCACACACATCGAACATCATGCCGGAGCAGTTGGCCTATACGGTTTGGTGCACTAAAATCCAATCTTTACTTCTGAACATTTACTTCCGCCCCAGTGAATTCCAGCCTTCGCTCCTATTTATTAGGGAGTTTTAGCGAGGACGACGGCAACGACAACGAGGAGGTCAAAAATGCAATAGGTTTTGAGCAAAACAACAACGCTTTTGTACATTTCTTTGCCGTTACTGTGCGACTACGGCGTGAAAATGCCTACTTTCACGTTTTATGGAGGACATAAACAAGCGACGACGAAATTTTCTTTCTTCTTCTATACTTGAGTGCGGTCCCCAAGAAACTCCAGGGAAATTTACCTACAATAGGCATTTTCAGCGAACTGGAATAATTGCGACAAAGTTTGAAAAAACGCCAATACATTTTAAAACTGACGTTTTCACTGCCGTCGCCGTCGTCGATGCTAAAAGTCCCTATTCACTTCCGCTACGTTCCGAATACATGTTTTACACACTGCACCATGGTGTGGCACAGAACCTATCCGATATGTGACGCCCTACTGTCGAGATCGGCGCGGCGCAAATACGCTGCGTTACAGAAATAACGCTAAAATCACCGTTCTTATGTGTGAGCAGACGACACGAAAAACGGTCCTGTATAGTATGAACAGCAACGTAACAGAACTGGAACAAGTCCTTCACACACATCGAACATCGTAACGGAGCGGTTGGCCGGTGTTTAATTACCACAGACGCCAACTGGAAGTATTTTTGCAGCATGACAGCTACTGCGCACGTCAAGACGTTCTTGAGCTGCGGTCACGGACTTCAAAACGCGAGTTCTCAGGTTGAAACCAGAGGTTCAAATTCTGGGTTCTTCGAAGACTATTCGTCATACAAAAGTAGAAATTCTTTACCTGAAATCACTTTTCTTCGTAACAAAGAAACAAAACTTAACGCGAATCTTTAAAAGGAATTTTCAACTGAATTATTCTGTGGGCGTTGGTGATGCTTTCAGGTTGTTTTTCTTAATGATTTGCATTTGGCACGCAAACCGCGTTCCCGATCCAGTTCTGCGCGGCCAGTCATGACGTTCGTGAATCAAGAACGTCTGGTGCTTAAGTTCCCTTATGAGAACAAATCACGCACCTCTACTCATAACTGCCGTCAATGCTAAAAATCCCCTACCTCTGTTACAAGTTTAAAAGCATTTAGTAGCAGAAATGTCACTGACGCAAACATTCTACAAACAACAACTGACCAGCATTGACTGTGGGTTCACTCTGCAGGGCATGAGCGGACGCCTTGATGAAGGCGGACATGAAGCCAAGTTTGACTCCATGCTTCTTTAAAAATGCATCTTTGTGTCTTTGTCGCATCTCAGAAACATTGCTGTAACAAAACAGAAAACATAAGAGGGATCGCATCGCGCTTACCAAGTAATCACTAAAAATGACAACAAAAAATATCAGGCTTACCTCATGTCTACCTCATTGAATGTCGTCAACATAGCGTAAGTGTTTTGCGAATCTTTCAGCCTTTGACCTATTCTCTGCCGCATTCTTGTCATCTTTGCCTGAATTGGAAAATACATATAGATAAATACGTCAACAGCGGTTTCGTTTCAGGCCGGGCGCCGGACGCAACGTCCGATTGTTTGACATGTAATGTCTAGTAGTTCACACACGAAATAATTAATTTTTAAGTGTGAAAGTCGTTTTTTTTTTTTTCATTTATTAATCAAAGAAAGACTTGACCCTTATTTCACTCACTTAGTTATGTAATGCACATAATCGACAAAAAAGAGATAGTTCCTCTCATAACTCTGGTTACCCAATTCCGGTCCAGGGAACGCAAGAAATTGCATTTTAGAGTGTACAATTTTACCAATTTCCCGGGGGCCATGCCCCCGGGCCCCCGTAGGAGTCCGTGCCTCTGGCACTCAACGTTCGCGCCAGCGGCGCGAACGGTGCACGTCCGCTAGCTGAACCACGGCATCCGGTACTTGCAAATGCTACCGAAAACCCTGCGTCAAACCTCCGCTAACTGCCACCCCTCTACAACGGCCACTTTTTTCCGCCCGGCGGACTCTTGTTTAAAACCTCTCTACAAAGGCCACTTTCTTCTGTCCCCAAGATGGCCGTTGTAGAGAGGTTTAACTGTATACAAGTGGAATAGCATAAAAAGGTACGTAACATGTTTGTTTGCCGTTCCTAAAGCCTCTAAAGGCAAAATAAGGGCCAAAAAGGAATGATCTCACATCCACGTATCTACCTATTCCAGGGATAACTTGGGAGTAAATTGGAATCGAAAACTTAGAAGAAACTTGGAAGACCTTTAGTAACAGAGTATCCCACAGTTATTCCACTACCAGATTTCTCAAACATCAGACAGTGCTCACTATCCACGAGATAAATTACTATCAAGCGGATGAGTATTGTGGTAACCAATTGCCCTATCCTCTGGATGGAGATTTATCAAGTGGATAGCGGTATCCAGCGGATCATTATTGTGGTAATCAATTCAGTGCGTCAATCTCTGGATAGAGACCTATCAAGTAGATAGGGCTATATCCATCGGAAAAATCACTATCCGGCAGATAAGTATTATTGTAACTAATTGAGCTATCCTCTAGATAAAGATTTATCAGGTGGATAGCGCTATCCACTTTTTGAACACCTGGAGCCCGCAATATATTACCTTGTGTACGGAGCGAGCTCCTTTTGGCTGGGGCACAGGGGCCATAGGAGTGGCTGGACCAGGTTTGATTTCTGCTATTGGCTGTTTAGGTACCTCAGGAGCTGTAATGATTAATAACATCATTTAGGTAAAATGGTTAAGTAAGTGATAACCTGCGAGCAAGCTCTCCAGGGCGCACTGGTGGCGGGACGAAAAGAGCTTGCTTGCACTAAGTAAGTGAAAGTATAATGACAGGGGATGGAAACTTCTCTGACTTTGTTCCCAGTGCCTTCTTTGCTGTTGGTTCAGGGAAAGAAGTAAGGATTACAACTGTAACACAGTCCGTTAGTGCGCGGCCTTCTTTGCGCGAAGGTCAGAGTTCGATTCCTAGGGGCACTTTCCATTCAACCCAAAATTCCAGAAATTTCTGTTGGTAAATCAAATGAAGCGGACCAGTTCGGTTTGGTCCGACCGGAATATTCCAGACCAGCTGTAAAGGTGGTCCACTTTGATCGGTCTGGTAATTTTGGTCCCTTTCCATTTGACAAAATTGTTGTCCCCAGTGCCACTCTTTTGTATCCTGCTTACAAAAACAATAACGAAACACGTAGTGGCTTGGATTGGGTCTGTGCAACCGGGAATGTACCATTCCATTGGGCACGCGCAATTTCCGAAATTTCAAACCGGAATATTTGTTGAATTGAAAGCGCCCTAGGTGTTACCTCAAATCCTTGCTTCGACTCCTTTCCTTCATTCAGTGTAGCTTTAAATAGTTCATATTTGCCAATTTATCACTGTTACTAGTTACCAATGTAAAATAAGGACCATAATATTTTTTTTAATTATTCTTTTGGAAAAGCATGGATTATTTTTACCATCCTTTCAAACTTGTGGAAGACAAAGGGGGACATTTCCCCCCTCCCTATACCCCTACAGACTTTTCCCTTTCCCCTTTTCCCCACCAAGGAGACTGGTCCTAGGCTATCACTCTACAAGTTACTGTACCTGGTGGAGGTGTAGTTGGAATTTCCGAAGGTGCTGGAGTCTCTTCAGTAGGAGTTTCTTTTGCAGGTGGCTTAGGTTCAGAGACAGCTGCAGGGGCTGCTGGGGTTTCCTTTGGAGGAGCTGCTCCTAAATTAACAGAGAAATGAAAAAAAAAAAACACTTTGTTAACAACAGCCAACTTCACTCTTTAACTCCCACAATAAATTGGAGAGTTATGCATTTAAAGGTACAGTGTATTAAGTTAAACTTTAATATCTACAGTGGTTTTTAGTGTCTTCAGTCACACAAGAGCAATATAGTTGTAATGTAAAGCACTAGTAAGAAGTACCCAGGAGTATTCTCCCCCTAATCGTACATATAATACTACATGTAATGATAGTTCATCAGAGGGTCTCCCCAAGCAATACATACATGTAACTACGCACAGGGCTGTCACTAAGATTTCAAGTTGTATAAAATTAGTAGGTGGGGAATTCATCAGTTAAGAAGTTCTATATTGGTTCTATTTTCTGTTTCCTTTCCTGAGAAAGTAGCTGAGGGTCAAGTTCTTAGTGGCTGTAGAAAATCCTCAGCCCCCTGACCTAAGTGAAAGCCCTGTATTCATGTCATCACCAACATTTTTTTTATACAGGTGGTACAGGTAGGGTAGGTGGAAGAAGTGCTGAGCAAAGTTTTCTGTCTAAGGAAACAACATTGTATCAGTGCACCCCTTAACACAGAGTAGAAAGGCTTAGTTCAAAAGTCGATCTCTTCATGTACTGAACTTAATACGTGTTTGGGTCAACCAGATTCATGTAAGTGCGATGGTCGATTCAAATGTAAAACGTGATTAGTGGAACTCAATTCAGGTTCACAATGTACAATGATCCAGAATGCTTACCTGTCAAAATAAACTATAATAATTTATGCGTTAGATTTGACACATGAAAAGTGGATGACGTTCGAAACGAAATCACTCCACAGTAGAAATTCCCATGTGGGCCACTTGAACTTAATTCATGAGTCACCCCAAATTAGACCTGAAGGTTTTAATTGATTCAAAGGTCAATCTTGTTCATGTACTTAATTGAAGGGATAAGGTTCCATATAAAAAGTCTCACGTTTGAGCTGGGCCGAAAGGTCCTTGTCTGAAGAGAAAACAAGATGGAATGGCTGAGTTTTAGACCCAAAAACCAAAAAAATTAACATGAAGTTCAATAATGCACAATACAGAGACAACACTGTTTACAAACATTGTTTTTGCCATTCAAATTTGTAACAAGTGAAACAGTAGAATCTTTTGTTCCAAGAACCAATGTGCTTCTAGTTGGCATATTAATATCAGTGGGTGATGTCAGCATGAGTATTGCTACATGTTGTATTATCCAGACAACCATGCCTCTAACTTTCACAGAAATGAAAACAATAATCCTACCAGTCAGAACAAGTTTGAACAGCTGCTGGCCTTTCTCCACTTTATCACCATCATTGACAAAAAACTCTTGGATGACCCCATTTGCTGGGGAAGTCACAGGAATGCTTGTCTGAAATCAAGGTTATGGAATAGCATATTTATATTGAACAAACACTCTTACTATCATAACTCATTTAAAAGTACTAAAGGTCAAGACTGAATTTCTACATGTAAACTGACAATAGCGAGCTTAGATATTTTGTTTCCTCCAAATTCATGATCACCGTCTGCAGTCAGTTGATTCAAATGTCTTAGGGTTCAGCATAGTCTCTTCCTCATACTGTAGGTCTGTCATTGGCACTGTCCTACCAACAGTTGAGATCAATGTCTTTTAATTTCTTGTAATTTCAGGGACAACCTGTTTTCTCCAAGTTTACATTTCACTGGCCGGCAAAATGGGAGCATGCCAATGTAAACCTTGTTAACCCGGGCAATATTTTGAGCCAGTATGGGAGCCCATTTTCTGTGCAACTGCTACCTTAGAACTGCATGCAAAAGGATTTTCGCTAGAGTAGCTTTTGCAATTTGCAAGGGTCACTCACTAAGCAGGGCAAAAATGTTGTCTGGTGGGCAAGGACAGGCCAAGTCATGCTGGTATTTATGCCATGCTGTGGCAGCAGGTGGGTGGATGGTTCTGCTTATATCTGTCCTTAGGTGATGCCACAGGTCACCTAACTGGGAGTGGTCCACCACAGACCTTGAGACAGATCTTGGATTTCCTTCTTCCAAGATGCCCAGTTTTATACTCTTCAACTAGGCCAAAGCCTAGTGGTAAGTGGGGTTGCCGGTTAAATTGTAAACGACCTGACCGACAAGGCAGGTTATACTGAGTTACATGGTTAACCAATAGCAAAAGAGACTCACCTGACTCGACCCAGGACATTTAATCAACATGTAATATACTTTATTCAGTTTGCTAATAGATGCCTCATGCTGATTTTAAGTTCCTGTTTCCTAGGATTTGGCATCCAGTGTTTGCTTTGGGTGTTATCCAGGGCTGTCGATAGTAGCTGGGTATACAGTCACACGTATGATTTTAGACGCTAGGAAGTTGTTTTGGTTCTATTTTCCTTTTGTCTCCTACAAAAGTAGCCAGGGTCAGGATCATTGTAGCCACGCAAATCCCCAGTCCCCAGCCCTTACTGACAGCCCTGAGTATGCATTTAAAGTTGATTGGAAAATTTGGCCAATTTACAATAGAACAACAATGCACTTACGCTGTAGGTCAAGAGAGAAAATTTCTGTGTGAAATAAAGTTTCTCCTCTAAGAAACAACAAGATGACAGATTGATCATGAGATGCACAGTTTTGTTACCTTGTCAGTTTCAATTTCTCCAACAACTTCATCTTCAGCTACTACATCTCCTTGGGCTGAAAAAGTTAACAATATAACTTTACATAAATAAATTAGGGCAGGGTATTTTCATGACAAAATTTTTGTACTTAATGCCCAAATCAATGTAGGCAGCCTGGATGTGTGGTAAGAGCACCAGCCTTGCAATCTGAAAGTCTAGGGTTTCAAGTCCAACGCTGATTACCAATTGGATTTGTTTCTTGGTAGTCCCCAGTTTAGCCTTTACATGGCCTGCTAGTTTGCCTTCTGCCATTTGAAATTTTAACCAGTGTCATTAGGTAAATAATAATAATAATAATAATAATAATAATAATAATAATAATAATAATAATAATAATAACAATGCACTTGGAACTATCTCGAAGAATGCAAAGGTGTGGTAAGGGAGGTTGAGTCTGCCTGACATTTTTGGAAGTGCACAGTCGTCAGCCATCCTTGGTACCACTCATATCTTGCAGAAAGTGTTGTCTCTTAGGTGCGGGAAGCTACTGAGACATGGCTCAGAATGCCCAGAAAATACAGTGGAACCCCGCCTTACGACCACCTTGCTATTATGAACATATTCTTTTGGCCCAAACTTAAAAATCACTTAGTCATTTTATTATTTTAAAGACACCGTAAATGGGAAAAACCTTAAATATTATGACCAGGTTTTTTATGGCCCAACCATGGTGGCATGAATAGGGTTTCACTGTACCAGAGAACTGAAGAGAATCACACCATAATCACAAATAACAATAATGATAATGATGATAAAATTCCTTTAATCATCCTCAGCAGTATTTATAGGACACAGGCTAGTGAAGCTGAGTAAATGGCTAAAACAAAAATAAATCAAATGCCACAAGGTTAAGTATCCTAACTGGCCGGAGGCCGATGTTCTTGTGGTTACTGTCAATACCTGCAAAAATGGACGTAAAATGATAATAGGAGCAAACAACTCTCTGTAGTTACAAGAAGCACAACTAAACATTGTGAAATGGTCTAAGCTTACTTACCTTTATCCCATCTAACATCTCCTTCAGTCACTGACTCAGCAAATGGTGGGGTGCTCACTATGACATAGTCATCAGAAGCTAAAAAATGCAGAGAAAACAACTGTCATTATACACCTTGTCACTTCGTCATAGAGACATATAATTGTACATTGAGCATGAGATTTCAGCAATGAGAATAATCAGATGGAATGGCACAAATGAGATATAAATCATTGTCTTTCAAAGGAATCAAAATTTGTTTCTTCCAGGATGTGGTTGCATGCTGTTATAAAATGTCAGTGCCCTTCAGACAAATTTAATTACATGTAGCTTAAAACTCTGCAGTGCTAGAGTGTAGCCCTGCAAGTACGTTACACTTAGCAATATTACTATAACTTCTGGGAGTTTCAATGTGATTTGACACAAGGGCTGATTTTGAAGCTGAGATATGTTCCTGACAATAAGAGCTGCAATTGCACTTGTGTGGACAATAAGGCTATGGGAGAGTAGTAATGACTTAGCTCATTGAAGCAGAGTTTACATCCACCCGAAAATTACCAAAATGTTCTTTGGCCAATAAGGTAAAATATTTGACCACTGTTGACTTCTTTGTCAGCAAATATTTGTTTTTATAATCAGACATTATAAGATGATGCCTTGGTGGAGGCCGACAAAGAAAATTCCTTCCATTATAGGGGTATGGACATTTTCTAAAACCACACTCCTTCTAGAGCATCCTTCTCATTGTGATGGTGAGTTTGTCATATGATTCAACTATAGAAATACTCACAGAGAAAGGAAGATGTGTGAAGATATTTCCCGTCTGTCCAGCTCTGCAACCTGATTATATAACGTATATGTTGTAGTTAATTTTTTATCTCAGGTAATTTTTGTTTTCCTTTTGTTTTTGGGTATGGTAATGTATGCTAATAAAGTTAAAACAAAGGAAAAAATAAAAATTACCTGAAATGAAAAATTAACTACAACATATATGTTACAGGTCAAAATAAATTGAATCAATGTTAAAATTTTGAATAATTAGGGCAAGGAGACAAAGAAAATAGAGAATCAACCTAGGTTTGAAAAACTTACCCTGAATAAATTTTGACCTCTAACATATTAATGTGATATCATATCATCATACAGCACTTTATTTGACTGTTACCTTACGAAGGTTGGAAACCATGGATGCCAAAATTATTCCTAGCATGGTATTGTGTTGTATAGAAAGAAAAATCAGGCCCAACTGCTGGTTTTCACATGACATCATCAGAATGCAAACTAAAGATTTACTGTATCTATCCTCCTGAGCCTAAATTTTCATGAAGTAAAAGAGCAGCTAAAAACTTATATTTTTATAAAAAAATTTCTCTTAAAAAGGGCTCGAGCTCCTCTTTTTGTGACAGGCTATGCTTGGATTTCTCAGCTTTTGATGGATGTGGTAATTACATGGTGGCCGAGAGGTTTATCACGTAGTTTAAAAAAGTGACTTATTGTGGGGGATTTTGTTTTCTAAATAATCCTTGTATTAGAAAAAGTACTACTTTAAGGTTTATGGGTTCCTTGAGAGATGAATTCATGCTTTCTCAGCAAAACTCAGTGACAGAGTCTTTTGTTGCTTTCTTGTAGCCTATGAGTGTCTTGAAATAAGTGTCTTGTACATGTAATTAGCTATTGGTTGTCTACAAAATCCGGCAATATTTCAGGAGTGAATTGCTTGGCCCCATTCTCAATTATTCTCCCCTCTTGGACCAAAAATGATATAGGTTAGTTCTTAATTTTCAGAATTCAAGTATCGGTGAAACAACTTTTGAGGTTTGAGTTCATAGATCCTTCCATTTTTTTTTCAAGTTGTGATGAAGACCAGTAATGATAGTGAGCTTACGCAACAGGGCGGGAGAGGAAAGGAGACAGCAAACCTTGTGTGACAAGCGTGACAATAATTAGGTTTGAAAACATTTTTTGCCAAACTTGGCCCTCTTTAAACAGATCTTTCTGTAAAAGACCAGAAAACAATAAAGTGAATCACAACAAAACACGCAAGCAATAGCCCTGTCACGTTTGTCACACACGTGCATCTTGCCGTCCTCTTCTTTCTACTATCCTGTTGCCGAAACTCACTAATATCCATCAGCACTGAAAAAGATTGGTTAACTTAGCAAGTTTCAAGGTCATACGTCCAATGCGGGCAAAGGTATTGCTCTACAAAGTTACAAAAGTTTACAGAGGTTTGTAGGGCAGGGGCAGGTTTGTGTCCCCCTACCATACAAACATTTGTAAAATTCAGAGAATTTTCAAAGCTATATCTTTGTTAGTTTTCAACAAATCACTTTCAAACTTGGCAACTTTACCAATTTTAAGGCATCCTTTCCAGCAATGTCAATGGGTTTTTTTGACCAGTCCCAGTCAAATGTTGAAAAAATCGTGGAATGGTCTTTGAACCTCACACTGTTTTGTCATTTGCATTTAATGTCTGTAACTTCCTCCCTGACCCCCCCCCCCCACCCCACCCCTGTTTGAACTCTTGCTCTTTCTTCTTACCCCTTATGGATCAAACAAAATTGCATTCACCCTGGAAGACTTCCATAAAATATGGGTCTTCCTCCCTGAAGAATACCGGTCTACTATGAAAAATTTTGTGGAATTTAAAGCTTCACCCCCCACCCCCTGCCAAAGAAATAGTTTTTTTTTACTCTACCCCTAAACAAATCCTCAATTTTTAAACTTGCCCCTGAAGAATTCCATTGGTCCTCAAACGGGCGTTAAGGATGTAAAATGCAGTAGCCTATTTATTTTGTTTTTATAAACTAAAAATACTTACATAAGGTTGCTGTTACCAGAGTTACTCCACAGGGTCCCTGATTGGTATTTCACTAAATAAAAGATAAACAAGATCCCTTTAAACCTGGGAATTGTAACGATATTTAACAGCAAAGTGGTGGCGGTGGAAATTCTTTTGGTGTACTAACCTTCATTTTGTAACTTTGTTGTACCAGATCGAATTCCATAATGCAAAAACCGCTGCTTTGGAAAGAAACATTGAATTTTAGAAAACAAGTTTAACCTTTCCTGGAAAGTTTAAGACCATACTTACTGTCAAATTTGTATTATAACCCCTACACAGACGAAGACGATTAAGAAACCGCCCGATATGGCAGTAGTGTGTGGAAGCCATATTGGATAGGACACACATTTCTAATGAGTAGGACTGGGTATGAAGAAGCCTCGTCTCTGTGCCCCTAGTTTTTGCCCCCAGTTGGCACCGGAAACACCGCATGGGCATCATACACAGGCTCCGAGAAGACGCAGTAGCCTGATCCTTTCCTCATTTTCTAAAAACTGTTTCAATTCAAATCGACATCATCTTCGACGAAGGACCAATTATGTGATGGATGTACCACTCATCACAGAGTGGTTTGTTTCATACGAGCTGACTCTGATTAAATTAAGAACTGTAGAAGTTTAGAAGTTTGCGTTGCGGGCTCTGAGAATAGACCAGAATAAACCTTCAGCCTTTCGTGTGGCACGGAATTTTAGTGGGGTGTAGTTTTTGCGACTTTTTCAGCAATCTGCAAAAATGAGTCCCCGCAAAAAAAAGTCCGCAAACATTTTTCCCGGAAAAATTTACTCCTGAGATAAATATTCTTGGCCTCTACACAGACGTTGCTTTATTGTTCTTTTCGATAATCTGCGAGCGCGTAGGAGAAACGTCTGTTTTCGCAGGCTAGCGAGTGCCGTCATTTAATTCCCCACTGTTCTTATTTTTTTATCACGCGCGCTCGGCGGACTTTTACACTGTAAGAAAATGTAAAGGGTTTGTGATCAGGCTAAAGTATTCTCTAATTTGAATACGCCACCCAAGTAAAGTACAAAGAATTCGTCTCTGTTCGTGTTTGAAATCGAATGATTAAGAAAAGTAATATATTTGACTGGTTTTACATAGGGTACGCACACCGTAGTGTTGTTTGAAAATATGTATTTCCATTGAACGTACCGCAATAAAAACGAAAATATTATCATTGATTTGTCAGGGACTTTCTGAAAATCGCAAAAATTAATTACAGCTAGTAAGAAAAGCTAATCTGTTCTAACTACAAAAATTATTTCCCGCAAAACATAAAACATGGCTAATCCGCAAAAACAAAGTCTCGCAAATGAATTTCCTGCCTGGTGCCTGACACTGCCGGTATTAGCTCGGGGTCTTTCAGTTCTTGGAGTCAATTCCTTACGTGCTGTAAGGCTGTCAACGGCACTGCTCTTATTCAAAAACAGCCTGGACGTGGCGGATGAAGTAGGACTCTTCACAGTCCTTCCATTTTTTCAACGCAAACTAGATAGGACGCGACCAAGCTCACATCCCTCCCCCCCCCCCCCCCCTCCTCCAGGCATCCTCCCTGAAGGAGACTTCCAAATAAGAAAGCCGGGGCATACCTGTCGTTTTTCTTAGCCAGTGTAAATTGCATATTTTGGTCTCACTTGGGGTGTTCAGGTTGAAAACCCAATATTTTTTATCCATGCCGTTCAACGCTGATGGTTTTGTACAGACAAACTGTTGGGGACCAGGCTCTGAATTTGAGAAAAAAAGAAGAAAAAAAAAACCGACGAGCGAAGTGAGCCGAGCGGGATTCACTCCGTTTTTTTGCCATTTTCTTCCCACAGCGAAGCCTGGTCCCAGGCTATGAAGGCAGGGACTTTAGTGTAGGCCAGGAGCACAGTCTGAGCTAACCCCCCGGGCTAACCCCCTCCCTAGTGCAGATTAGTCTACTATTGGGCGACTAATCTTCTTGTATGTGAGTTGCCTTCTTCGGATCCAAAAAGATTGTGATGAGTCAAAATATATAAAATTGAAAACGTTACAGTCAAGAAGACTTTTGCAGGGACTGATCAAACAACGTGAAATAGAGTTAAGTTGCGATATTTCGACTGGCCAATACCAGTCTTCATCAGGTTTATTGAGATATCACGAATTTACAGAAATATATATGAAGTAAAATAATGACCGGAAATTACACAATATGACGTGGTATGGTGTGGCTACTTAAAAACACAATAAAACAAAAAAATAAAAGACATACTATATATAGTTACAGTTCATCACGTTTATTGATGCCCAGAGCCTCAATTGCCTAGCGTTATGGATAAGGTGGTCTTCACGTGCTTTTCTGAAAGAATCACGCCCATTTTAAGTTTTTCAATAGAATCAAAAGCATATGATTGTCGGAATGATTACTGGCAAGAAAGTGTTCTGAAACTGCAGTAAGTAACTAAGTAAGTGAACATCAAAGAGCAATTCCTCTAGGGATGTCCCTCCTGGCTGTTCACATGCAAACCCCAACGGTAGATAGGATAGTTTAGGTAATCGCACCAGCGCCACCAAAAACAAAAATGAAAAGAGATCCGGCGCTGTCTACATGTGGGTTTGAGGTAAAATTTTTATTTGTTTAAAAAACCTGTCATTTCTCTTTATGACTCAACATGAAACAATGGTTGTCATAACAACCATGTTTTATACTAATTGATTATTGTTGTACTCCTAATTTGGTAACTGTTGTTATTAGAACCCAGTCCTCGTGTTATTGCATTCGATGACGTCAGTTCACAATATGAAGGGACAGAGCTTTACTTGTCTTTGTCTTGTTGTTTAGCTTTCCTGTCGTTGGGTCTCTTCTTCTACCAGGAATTTGATCAAAACTGGCTATCCTCGTGGTCTCTAGCTACCCTGGCCTCGTCTGACGACGAACAGAAAGGTGGACTGTCTCCACCACCGCAAAAAAGGGTGCGCCTTTCCTTGGACCTTGAGTCCGATATGCACAAATCGAAACGGACTTCTAGTGGAAGTGATGGCGAAACTAGTACTTCTAACGGTGAATGCATAGCCAATGGAGACAGCAAGAGCCATCTAAAAAGGAAGATTGTTCACAGAAACGACGAAGATGTCGTTCGGCTAATAGTACAACATTTGCAAGGTTTAGGCTTGAAGTGAGTGATGTGGAAAAGTCGATCGAGTTCAAAGACGTTCATTAACATCTTCTCTGGCTGGTTTCCTGTTGCGTGTTGTTTAGAAATGATGTTTATTTTATTCTATCCCTCAGCAAATCAGTTGAGGTCCTCATGCAGGAATCAGGCTGTAGACTAGAACATCCTTCAGCGGCAAAATTTCGCGAGAGCGTGATGGCCGGCGATTGGGAAAGGGTTAGTTTATATGGCATTCAATTCAATATGCGATTCTTTCGCTCGCTGTTAGGTGTCTTTTGCGGATAATGCCTCCTTCAAATGTCTTTAAGGGAGGTTCACTCTATTTCATTTCTCTGTTTGTAAGGCGGACGCTATCCTTAAAGAGCTCAGACCATTGGTTGAGAACAAAGAAGACATCTCGGTTAGTATTATTCTAAAGCGTACATAAATACTTCAGGCGGTCAGCTTCTTCAGTGTATGCTTGGCCTTGGCTTATGAAGCCCTGTTCATAGTCGTCCTCTTGAATATTTTTTGATGTTGATATGTCGCGAATCAAGCATTTACCTGTCATAAGACAAGCGCATTCTCGAGTAAACCACGTTTCCTTAAATTTCCTTTTAACTTGTTACATAATAGTGTTTTGAACTTAGAGACTTTGTCGGGCAAAGATTTTTATAAAACAAGCTTGATATTCTTGTTGACTATGTTCTAAATGATTTTTTTTTTCCAGAAAATGAGGTTTTGCCTGATGGAACAGAAGTTTTTAGAATTCCTTGAAGATGATAGACCTATAGATGCTCTTCACTGTTTAAGAACAGAGCTTACACCTTTAAAGTGCAACAGAGAAAGGGTACACCATCTCAGTGGGTAAGTAGATGTAACCAGAGAAGCTGGAGAGTAAATTTACATATGGCTTCACCTTGGTTTTCATAGTTTTCTCTGTGGTTATATCAGCTAAATTGTTTACCTTAGTATGGTAATCAGTTGAAGATTGAAAATTAATTTGTACTGTATTTGGAAGACCAAGGTATGCCACTTCACTTGCTGAAATGGTAGGGTTGAAAAAAAAATTTTCTCTTATTTTACATTTATGTAGCTTAAATATAACAGCTGGCTCTCAAAGTTAAATTTTCACGCTTTATTTTCATTTTTAATTTTTGTTCAATGGATTTCTTGTAATTGACTTTCTTCAGCAAACTGCTTGTACCTTTTTTTTACTGTGGTCGTAATGATGTCAAAGGGTCATGTGTTTCATTCGTGTATATATTACTTTTGTAACGCTCAAATAGCTAAGGTATATGCCAATCTTATAAATATAATACTGATATTACAGCATAATTGATTAATGTTTGAAAATATTCAAGTACATGTGTGGAAAAATTTTATATTTTCAAACATTTATTTATTTATTTATTTATTTGTTTATTTATTTATTTATGTAAACTACAATAATGTTGCATATAAGATACATGACATAATGTTCTTAAGTTTAAGTTTAAGTCTTGACAATCCAGAAATTAAATGTTCAGAAATGTTTGGATGTTCTAGAGACTTAAAGCACTACCCAGCAATGTTCCTGATATTTATGTACATGTACAGCAATAAAAAATTATAGTCTTTTATTTACTTTGTTAGTAGTGGGCAGCAAGGTTGATCTATGAAGACAAAATTTAAAAAAAAAGTTTTTTGATAGCAGGTGTATTCATTCTCAACAAGAAAAATGTAATTACGGTATTTCTTATTATTGAGAGGGATTTCTTCATATTATTTTGCGAATTAATATCCCTTTTGTCAGCACTTGGCAGGTAGAGAAATTCTTATATTTCATTTGTGTTCATAAATTATAATAAAATTGTTCTTATTATGTGCTTGATTGATGTGTTATTTATTCATATCTGACAATGTGAGAGGAGATACTGGTTTTTCATTATTCAACTGTCTTTGAACTAGGTTAATTATGTGTACAAATGAAGAGGACCTTCACAAGCGAGCTCAGTGGAATGGCAAAGGATCTCTGTCAAGACAAAAACTAATGGATAGACTTCAATGTGAGTGGACATCAGTTTTGTAAAGAAATTGAAACAGTTATAATGGTAACTTTATATATTCCTAAACCAATATTATAAGATATATTTTCTTTCTAAACTAGCTGACTTTTTGACATAGCCCAATAAAATATTGAAATATGGTTGCATGAGAATACTGAGCAAGGATGCTGACAGTTTTGCCCCTTTGCATGCTACTAGAATGACCTTGCATGTTATTAGAATCAATCATGTAACTCATAGTGCTGTCATTAAAGAGTGGGGGATGGGTAATTTCTCCCAGCTACAACAAATGTAACCTGTGGCTACTTTGTTTCATAGAAAAATAAAACCAAAAGAAATCCCTAGCTGTTTGATTCCCTGCCTACTTGTTGTATTTACCCTGCACCTTGAAATCTTAGTGACAGACCTGAGCTCATTGTGCACAAGAGGACATGAGAGGTTTTGAGTGAATTTTGTGCACTGCCCAAAAATGTCCTCCTACAGGTCCAAACCTTTGCTTGTTCAAAACCACATATGGATTGTGTTATCCATCAGTAAATGAGATGTAGCTGGTATAACGCACTTGTGTATGTGTTGATCTACCTATTGAATGACAGGAAAGGAGAGAACTCAAAAGAAGGATTTGAATTTGATGGTAATCGAACTCTGGAACTCATGTAAAGAAGGCCACTCACTGACGAACTGTGCTACTGTAATCCTTCCTCGCTCTTCCACTTTCCTAACTGTAATTTTAATTCACAGTCATACGTAGCTGTTCTCAGTTATTATTTTCTTTTTTGTCATCTTCTTTTCTTGTAGCATTTTTACCTGCATCTGTGATGCTACCTCCACATCGACTAAGAACATTACTAAACCAAGCAGTAGAGCTGCAAAAAGACAGATGTCCATATCATAATACTAAACTTGAAGTTGGAATGAATTCATTTTCCCTTCTGAGTGACCATCTTTGTACAAGGTATGGAAAAAACAAAAATCCCTATGCTTAGCTTAGAACAGGTTTTTGTACACCACACTGTGGTTTTAAACATTTTTTTGGCTGTAAAAATTTTCAAGCAGTGTTATTTTCTTTTTTTGTTTGAATAACAATATTTATTTTGACTGTTATTTTCTTTTGCCTCAGTGCCATTACCATATAATCATCACAGACAAAGGGAAAAATTAAATGTTTGTTCAACTTTTTAAAAAGAAAAAAAGACGAAGCACTGACACATGCTTTCTGTACTTCCGTGGCTTATTGGTGTTAATTTGCTTTAACTTTATGGATGGATTTGACTGTAACTGTGTTACCTTTTTGCTCAGAGGTTCATGCACATACTGCAACCTGTATCATCATCATTGTCAACATCGTCAGCCTCCCCACCATCATTGTCATCGTCTTCACCGTGACCACCATCATGACAATCCTCCTCCTTCCTCTGCATCCTCATCCTCCTTAACATCATCGTCATCATGATTGTCATCGTCATCTTTATCTTCATTATCATCACCACCACCACCACCATTATGACAATCCTCCTCCTTCTTCTCCTCTTATTCCTCTGCATCTTCATCCTCCTTAACATCATCGTCATCATGATTGTCATCTTCAATTTTATCTTCATTATCATTGCCACCACCATCATGACAATCCTCCTCCTTCTTCTCCTCTTATTCCTCTGCATCCTCATCCTCCTTAACATCATCGTCATCATGATTGTCATCGTCATGTTTATCTTCATTATCATCACCACCACCATCATGACAATCCTCCTCCTTCTCTCCTCTTCTTTCTCTTCCTCCTTCTTATCATCATCATCATCATCATCATTATCATCACCATCATGATTGTCATCATCATCATCATCATCTCCGTCATCATCACCACCACCACCACCACCGCCACCATCATCATTTGTTTCACCCTAATCCCTTAGGATAATAATTAGTTTTACTTCTTGTTTTCGTCATTAACAAGCTGATGTTTGTTTCATTATTGGCCTTCTTTCTATGTTTCTCTTTAGGAATGACTTCCCTTGTGAAACCAAATACACATTAACAGAACACTGTGATGAGGTAATAATAGCTGTGATGAAAAAATAATGAAAAACCTTACTTCAACAGAATGAGAGTTTTTTCAGGAAGTTCATTGTGCTAACTACTACTCTGCCACTTTTTTTGGACCTTAAACACTGATTATTGTTTGCCTTCTCAGGTCTGGTTTCTTAGATTTTCTCACAATGGATCTAAGCTTGCTACTGGATCTCGAGATGGTACAGTCATTATCTGGGATGTTTCAGTAAGCAGTCTGTTATTGATTAACTTTTGCCCATTGTACTGTATATGTAGGTGATAGAAGTGTCTAAGGGTATGGGTAGGGTTAAGAACGAAAGTAGAAAAACAAAGCAAAGGAAGTAAGCTATACCTGAAAAAAGTACAATTGCCTGCATGTGGGTAACTCCGCTTCAACTTACTGTGATTTTGCCGCTTTCAAGCACATGAAGGCCATTACTTGCCTGCCAAGCATAGTCTTACATGAACTTGTACGTGTATATCCAGGAGTGCTGTTTACCTTGCCAGACTGATAGGAAATGCAAACTGTATTTAATCAAGTCACCCGCATAGAAATATAGGTACTTCTGGAAAATTCCAAGCTAAGGGCCCCAGTCATTACATCATTTGTGAGCTGTAACTGAACAGATGCATAACAATATGGAATCGATTTGTTAAATAGACAGTGGAATATTATAATTTTTCTGTTTGTTAATTAATATACTTGTAAATATACATTAGTCTGCCACACAGCCATACACACACACAAAAAAGTGATGTACATGGGAAAGGATTTTTTTGTGTTAATTTTTGTGAAATTTGCTCACATGTCGTTACCTGTATCCCAGTTCAGTGAAGTCACTGTATACAATGTTCATTGTATCTTGTACAGAATGGTGAACCCACACATCTTAGAACAATGGAAGGCCATTCATTTGGGGTTGGTCATTTAGCCTGGAGTCCAGATGACACTTATCTTATTGCCTGTGGTCCTGAAGACTGTTCTGAATTATGGATTTGGAATACGGAAGTAAGTCAAATGCGCATGTAGTCATGTCTGTTATCATGAGAATGGTAGCATATATATGTTGTAGCTAAAATCAATTTTAAGTCAAATCAGTATTCAACCTACACTGTAGTTTGGTTCAGAATTTCCTTAGTTTGTCAGACTTAATTATTCACAGGAAACAAAGGAAATTCTGGTTTAACCTGGGAAGAGATTTTGCCTACAACATAGTTATACACCTCTTTCCAAAATGGTGGAACATGTAATATTTCCTTTCTGTTATCTTTGCCTTTACTGCATCTTTAGATTTCAAAAGACCTTCAAATATAGAATACCGGTACTTCATGGAAAGTGTATGCGTACCTTATTTACACATGAGTTGCTGACAAATCAGAAATCAAATGAGTGAGCACCGGCGAACGAGTGTGTAAATACCCTACAAAGCACTTTCCATGTGTTATTTGTTTATTACTTACATGTTGAGAAATTCATATTTTGCCAGCCTTTTATTTCAAACCTTTCCAAAATCTTAAAATGCCAAAATATGCCGCTACACACCATGAAATCACAAAGAAAACGAAGTATATTTGTATTAAAAAACACATGATAAAAATTATAGCGACGGTAAGGAAATGCACTAATAAACGAATTACGAGTAATAATTATTAACTTTTTTTCTGAATGTACGAATAAAAATGAACGATTTTGAGTAAGATGACTGGTTTGAATCTAAACAGAAGCATATAGCTTAAGTTGAGCCCCGATAGAAAGTACAAGTACAAGCTTACGTCTGGGAAACAAGCACAGAAATTCCATACTGATGATGTGTCACTACCTGATCTGGCTAGTGCTTCTCACTGGTCCTGCAGCATGGGAAATTTGCTTCAACCAATCAGAATCACTACCCAGACCTGGGAAGTGATGTTTCATCAGTATGGAATTTCTGCACTTGTTTCTCAGACCTCACCAGTGGTGGCGTCACAAAATGTCGGCCATTTTCTCTGGCCATTGAACTGTTAGTGTCAATCCTTATGCCTTGTTTAATACATTGCATTTACCTGTTTCTGGACAATTTGTGGTTAAAGTGGATTTGTCTGCTTATGTTTAAAGACAGGAGAGCTGAAATGTAGAATGAGTCAGTCGACAGATGATAGTCTCACATGTTGCGCCTGGAATCCTGATAGCAAGAGGTTTTACACTGGTGGGAAAAGAGGGCAGTTTTACCAATGTGTAAGTGGTAGTTCTTTCCTTAATTTCAATTTTTTTAATATCTGAAACTTTATTTAGCATAAACTACTAATGCAACAGTGATATAATTGCTGCATAGTCCCAAGTAGTAATGGTTTAAAATAATAGTGAACACGTGGCGTTTTCATCTAATTTTTATGCGTCAGGTGCTTTCTTCAACGTCCCAAAAAAGCCTGCCTGCTTAACCCTTTAAGTCCCAATATCCTCCTACAAATTCTCCAAACTGATCGCTATATATTTCCTTAAAGAATGAATTAGAAAATTTGATGAAAGATCGAAGCATTTTCTCTTGGGTGATCATTTTATTAATTCTTATAACCTAATCTTGTGGCAATGTATGGATATCGTTAGGAGAAAATTGAAGTTGGTCACTTTTGGGACTTAAAGGGTTAATAGAGGTATACAGTCAACATTCAGTAAGACAGGCACCATTGGGGCTGGCGCTTTGGGTCCCCTTTAGGGAGATAACAATCTCAGTATAGAGAGTTAACTACAAAAGTAAGGAAAGGCAGGGACCAATTCCACATGTAGATGTCTATTTTTAGCAAGGTGTCTATCTTGAAGACAGTCAACTAAGAAACGAACAAAAAAGCGCGGACCAACTCTACAGTGTCCTTTTTAGGGAGGTGTCCATCTTGTAAAGGAGTCCATTTAGGGAGAGTTGACTGCAGGGTGGAGGCTTAAAAGGAGGCCTCTAAAGTGAAAGAGGTTCAACTGTATGTGATTCAAGTTCTGCCAGAGAGGTTTAATTCTCACACCATAAGATTTCATCCACATAGCCAAAAGTTAGAACTTGATCATTTCATAATTTACAAGACTCTATCATATACTCTTTGATTGAAAGGGTTTCTATTTGCTTAGGTTCGCCAATTTTGGCAGGGTCACCGCAACAAAAGGCCCTTAACAGTCCCTCCTCCCACGAGATAAACCCCCACACTACTATGTCCCCTACTTTTAACTCGTTAAAAGTGTGTGGGTTATTTTATGTCCAACAGAATTTATATGTGCTAGCAAGAGTTTTGAGACGGGGCCTACGGTTTATCGTCCCTATCCGAGAATACTAGAAAGTCTAACCGTTTCACTTTGCAGTTGTCTCTACAAAGGCAGCACTTTCTGTTCAGTTATTTTAAGACCCTGAGGGCCTGACTGGAAAGTTCCTATTTTCTTAAAATAACCCACAATGAAAGAGATCTGGAGGTCCAAAGATTTACTAAACCGTGGCCTCAGTTAAACATCGCGGCAGACCTGCGTGTTACAGTTTTTCTACTTTCGTTACCATTTGATACATGCATGTATTATTTTGATTCTTTTAGGCTCTCGATGGTAGTGTGATGGATACGTGGGAAGGTGTCAGAGTTACAGGGCTTCATTGTTTAGGTGGTGGAGGCAGTACTGTCCTGGCTGCGGACACACACAACAGAATTAGAGCTTACAATTTTGACGAATTAAATGATAGTAACTTGTAAGTCTGCATGAAATTAAAGATAGACTGTCCACATTCCCTCATTTTTCCATGAAATCGTCGAGACATACCGTTACGGAAGGGGCAGGCCCCTGGGTTTATAGTAGGGACTTAAGGAACGTTGGCGTCTCGGACGTTAAAAATGGCAACCGGAAGTTGATTTTTCACTCTTTCAGTGCTCTAACTCGACAAATTCGCGCAGTGGGACTTAAAACAATGGCTTTCAGATTCGTTGTGTGAGACAGAAGCCTTCCATCAAGCGATTTATCGAACTTCCGGTTGCTAATCATGACGTCCGGGATGTCAGTGTTCTCGTTGCTTAAGCTTGGTAGTGATGAGTGTGGGAAGGCCGAACCAAATCAATTCAAAGCCAAAGCATTCCCCGCTCCCTAAGTAAATTGGATACTCATACCTTGCTTAGTCCTTGTACGGCGTTTTCCCAGTTTCTCTCGGTCAATTCACTTCAGTGACGTATATCCGAGGCGTTTCGCTTGGACCATGTGATCCTAAACGCATTGTCCGGGCGGAAAAAGAGGCCTAGGGACTAGGCAAACCCACACTCAAGCTAGATTCGGTACAATTAAAAACCAAGGTGGCCGCCCGTGCTTAAATTGGCCCGATTCCGACGATCATACCTAAAAATAGGGGGCTGTGAACAGTCTAAATTTAAGGTAACTGATAAAAGAAGAAGGGTTATTGAATTGTTTAGTGATAGTGAAATAATTATGAAATCTATAATTTCGGGCTCCTGATAATTTATGGACGAATTCTCTGTCTGACATTCTTTCTTCTTACAGAATACAAGAAGACCATTCGATCATGTCATTTTCTGTATCGGACGATGGTCGGCACGCACTTTTAAACATAGCTTCACAGGTGAGGAATCTCATCGTTTGTACATAGTCCGAAAGTTATCAAAGGTCAGAGCGTGACCCTAGAATAGCGAACAGCTGTACTTCGAAGTCGCCCTTTTAACTTTGCCCGCGACAAACTTGAACCTCTACTACATTGCATTATAATTTAGATAGATTTGTACCGTATTTTCTTGAATAAGCGCCCGAACGCTTATTTAAAAGTTGGGCTAAAAGGAAGGTCTTTTGTTGGAACGAGGGCGCTTTAATTGAGGAACGCTTATAAAGCTTTCCTCCTGTTGGTAATCAAGGGTACCTTAGTCCCATTACATACTGAATTTATACACATTTGTATCGGTATTGATGTTGAAGTTTAAGCTAGAGAAGTTATAAATAAAGTGGCAATAGAAGCAGGTTTTCTTTGTATCCCTACTATTTGAGAGAGTGTTTGGGGAGGGGAGGGGAGCGCTTATTGGAGAGGGACGCTTGTCTGATATTTTATAAAATAACTAAGATAGTACGCGCGCTCTGATTGGCTGAGAGGAGTGTTTGCATGAGAGTATGTAAACATTGTTGTGGCGTCAAGATGTTTTGCTTTTCGCGCGCTAATCACGCAAGCACGAATTTGAAAAAGTTTTCAAGTTCAGAACTCGACAAGTTTACTTTATTTACCCATTCCTTCGTCGGCTGAAACTTGGAAAACCATTGCGAAGAAAGTGTGTCAATCTTTTTGCGCTTAAGCTGACATTTTAAGCGAGAAAAGTCCGTATTTTGGAAAGCATCTTTTTGCAAAACAAGAACTGATTACGCGTGCAAGACTTCGTGGACAAGACTTTGCGACTGGTAAGAATTTCTATTTTAATCAGTGCCATACAAAGAGTTTTGCGTTTTTTCGTGGGAAATTTATTTTATAAAAGCAATAGAAAACTTTTCTCCTGTGTTTGCATAGCCTGATATAAACACTCGAGGCGTTGGGAGAATTCTCGACGGTTATGCAAACCCTCGATTTCGCCCAACCCCTCTCGTGTCTGTATCAGGCTATGCAAACACGAAAAACGTTTTCTATTGCTTAAAAAGCCCAGGAGATGGATGCTTATTCGAGGAAGGGCGTTTATTAGAGCGCGGGCACTTCTTCGAAGAAATACGGTATCTTACAAAGTAGATTTTACCGTCGTTGTTTCTTAATCATCTCAGCTATTTGTTGATCAACTTTCTCTTTCTTTCTTTGTCGTTAGGGAGTTCATTTATGGGACATTAGAGATCGAATATTAATCAGGAAATATCAGGGTCCAAGACAGGAAAAGTACACAATATACTCGTGTTTCGGTGGTGCTAATCAAAACTTCCTTGCTAGCGGTAGTGAAGGTCAGTGCACAGATACATGTAGGTGTGTCCTGCTAATGAAACAATGGGGAGCTTAAGTAAAGGTGTTTTTGAGCGACGCATGTCAACCGGAAGTGAGACCTTTTTCCTTTTAATAGAGTCAACTCTCTCTAAGACGGACACCTTTGGGACCGGCACTAAGTATCCGTCTTATAGAGAGTCAAAAAAAGGGAGTAACGAAGGGCAGAGACCAACTCTAAGTGTCCGTTTTACAGAGGTGTCTGTCTTATAGAGGTGTCCGTTAAGAGAGAGTATGCCTTAACGCTACCAAACTCGTACTGCTAAGTGTCTTAACTCTTACAAAAAAAGAGTTGCCCGAAAATGTCGGCAGAACCATTGCCCAAGAACGAAAAGGTTGAAGTGCGTCGCTTCAAAACGCCTTTGCTCAAGGACCCTAAAGTCTCCAGGAAATAGGAGACGTCTCCATTCATATCAGAGTTCTCTTCTAGTGATTTGTACGCTTCTGTGGAAGAATCTCTTGATCTCAGATATCTTGAATTCGTTACCATGACAAGGCTCGATTTCCGCCGCTCTCTCGGTCCTGCCCGAGAGGAGACTGCTCGGGGGAGGAGCGTGGGCTCATTTCCCGAACAGCGGCTGGTAATCGAGCCTATGCCATGACGAAAGAAGCGAATAATCCGAAAATGGATTCTTCAGCGTGACATCCTCGAATGGTGCGAACCAGTAATAGCTTTGCGCGTGGGCCACAGAAGAAAATTTGCAGCTGTTTTTTTTTTTTTGGAACCCTCCCAAAGAAACGCAGGTGTCATGAATCCAAAAACCCCATATTTAGATTTGGTCTGATTAATCCCTAGAGAGCGTGGATTCTTTAGATTTCAAGTCCGTTAACTAGAATCCCAAGTCCGTTTTAAGTTTCAAGATTGCGGATTTGGATTTTCCCGAAGAATTGCCCCCCGGTGAGACTTGCGCGTACCAACGGACGCCCGAGTAAAAAAACGATAAATCAAGCGATCGTAATGACTGATGCTGTTGAAAAATTCATTTCCGTAATTTAAGGGTCAATTGCAAAGCCAGACAATTGTACCAGATGTGTTTTCCTTTTCACAGATCACAAGGTGTACATCTGGCATTCAAAACGGGAAAAACCTATTGCGGTGCTCAGTGGACACACGAGAACTGTAAACTGTGTCAGTTGGAATTCAAAGGATCCCACTATGTTAGCGTCGGCCAGTGACGACGGAACTGTAAGAATATGGGGTCCTGTTGGTAGATTTTCTAAATCAGGTATTTGGAATATTTAATCACTAGAGTGCTCTGCGAGCGGAGCTTCATTTTCGCTTCTTGAGTGAAGAGGAGAAAAGAAGGCTCCGTCTGAATCGTAACCTGCGAATACAGCCGTTTCTCCTTGCTCCTCGCCGCTAAGGACTTTCGCAGGCTATCTGAATCGCGTCAAGCCTTTGAAGTCGCAAAAGCCCAAACTTCCCAACAAGTTTATCTTGGTTTTTCGAGTGCAAGCATCGCTTAACTGAGCCCGCTGTACCAAGCGCGCGGCTATCGGGTCAGAGTCGAGGATTTGCGTGCTCGACGTAAAAGTGTTCAAATTAAACTCGGGTTTCCCGGCAAAATCGCGCCCGAGAGAAAGAGAGAAACAAATTGCGCCACCACCTCTTCATTTCCAATTAGCGCAATCGGAAATCGCTCAGTTAGAGCGATTTTCGTATGACCTTGAAAATTGGTTTCGGTGAGTGTTCGTTATTTGTTTTATCAGCCAGTGGATGAAAAGATCAAAACATGACCACTTCGTTTTCCCGCCAAAGAAAACCCTAATTTTTAAGACATTAAAGCGAAGTATCGGCTGATTTGTAGAAAGTTCTCGGGCGTGAAGTTTTTTCACCCGAGCGTTCGCTTAACCAGTCAAAAGCCACGCGTGTTTGTATCCGTTCGATAAATCAATCAAATCGCTCTATTTCCGTTCGTTTGTTTGCTTCGGTTTTGTTCGCGTGTTTTCATTTCAAGGTCATACGAAAATCGCTCTATTGTTAAATTATGATTTGCTGACAAAAGCGATACAGGAATACGGTTTCTTGTGCCCTCGTGTGAGATCCATTGACAACTTAATGTTGGATTATAACTGAATACAATAGAGATGAGAAGTCGTTACGTCTTGTTGCCATGGTTACAAATTTTTTTGGATGACAACCTAATTTGGCAAATCTTGGCGAAATTTTCTGTTTACCAACTCTGGGCTCATGAAATTAGGAAGTTTTATGTCGTAGTGATGCACGTGCAAAGTTGTTTTTTCTGTCAACCTCTTTTTACGTCTTCCTTGTAACTGCTGGGTTTTTTTCTATTTGCAGATAGTGGAAGTACGGCTGTGTAAGACATTGGGGAACATTTTGTACATTTGTTGTGGGATTCTTGCTGTGGCGTTGAATTTGTAATATATATTCTCATTTCTCTCTTTATTATTCTCGCTAAATTCTGACTCATCGACATCTCCACTTGCCTTTCCTTAAAACTTTCTCTCTTATCTAGACGTCAAGCCCTTATGCTTACTCCCTTGACAGAACTTACCACGCATTTACTTTAAAAAAACAGGGCTCTGATGACAGTGACTGGAAACAGGACGTACTTCTTGATTGCGTATATTAAAGCGGCCACTCTGATGGTTTTCGTTCTCAGGCAACTGTAAGCGAAATATATCGTTAGGGTCGCCACTGGTTTCCACTTTGGCCAAAGAAAGCGCTAGAAGAATTTGGCCGCAGTGAAGTTTATGAGAGATCTTTAGATTTGATGACGAGGACGACTATAGCGGCGAGATTTCACTTAACGCGCAGTACTAGAATCTAAAGGTCTCAAATTGTACTTCTCACTGGTTACTTATCGTTCGCTCTAAAGGTCAAGAATTCGAACCATAGTTTTGCAGCGTAGAGAAAGTGCTGCTGGGTAGCTTAAATTTGAATGTCTGCTCCGCCCTCTTGGCAAACGTAATCCATAGACGGAAAGAGTAGGACCACAAAACAACCACTAAACTGAAAAGCCGTCACCCTTTAGGACTCAACCCACAGGCAGAGGCCAATATCCGTGTGACGGGAAAGTATTTTAGATGATGGTATTGACAAAACGCATTATAACTCTTCAGATGAAAGAGCTTGTAAGTAGTTAAGAGCTCATTTGGCTGTACCCGTATTAAATTGCGCGGTAGACCTTCGAAAGGGAAACGGGTTCGGGAAGGGATGGGACGAAGTCGCGCGAGAGAAATTTTGAGGGTTTTTAAAATATGAGCATCACTGACACTGACCATGTGTTACGACATTCGACAACTAAAACAGCCTACAGTACACTTCTTTATTGTTACCCTGTAAACGCTAATGTATCGTAAGATCAATTCAGAACAAGTATGAGTGTAAGTAGGCGATCGTTATTTTCGTCACCTTTCACTTCACCGTCTTTGGTACAGTCCAACAGAAGTCCCAGTTTTGTTTCAGTTCAGACCTCTCGTGTGATGAATGTTAACTAAAAGAACGATCCATAATATGTAACAACTTTGCTATTTAATACTTCATCTTTTTTACCTCGCCGTTGCGTTTCATGTGTTTCTTGGAAGGCCAAATCCAATTGTCTGTGAGTCAGAGGACTTTTTTCGCTTTTTAACCCAAGCCCACGTCTGTTCCTAAACTTTCTCTTGACTTACTCGCTTGTAACTATTCGTTTTTTACACCTTCGATTAGTGAAAACAAATTATATAAATTAGGAGTATTTAATTTATGCTGCAGTGGCAATAAAGTAACTGTTTTGAAACTTGGTTTTCTTCGTTTTAAAAAAAAAAAAAAAGCTGACTATGGGCGTCTGCTCTAGCAGGCTAGAAAGAGTCGTGTTCCTCCGATAAATTTATAACTTTCCAACCGGAATTTCAGGATGATACGGCAACATTTGTTAATATAAACAAATTAGCTAGGCTTTATATTTCCAGTTAGAAAATTGGGACCAGTAGTTTTCTTTGCAATTAGTCAGAGAACAAAATATTAGATGCGGGAAGCTGCTGAAAAAGATATATATATATACCCTTAAAATTCCGAAAATATGCCCCGGGCCTTCTGTTTTTGATAGGCCCTTTTTGAGGGGCTTCTTTTTGGAGGGGCTTATGCCTGTTTCAAACGTCGTGCTACTGCCGTGCTAAGATGGCTCGACTGGAGCACGACTTGGTTTCAGACGTCGAATTTAATTCAATCGAATAGACCGGCTGTTGCCAAAAACACAACACAAAAATAAAGAAACGGTTTAGCAAACTTTTAAATGTATTCTAATGTATTTATAATTTATGAATTGAGTTCGGCACGGCGTTAGCACGACGTTTAAAACCAAGTCGAGCTACTGCCGTGTAGCACGGCAAGGCTTGCCGTGCTACACGGCAGTAGCACGACTTGGTTTCAAACGTCGCGCTACTGCCGTGCTAAAGTCGAATTTAATTCGATCAATTGAGTTCGGCACGGCAGTAGCACGACGTTTGAAACGGGCCTTATATTCGGAGGGGCTTATCTAAGGAGGGAAATTTTAATTAAAATTGCGTTTCAAAATCGATTGGGGTAGCCTTATAGTTGGAAGGTAATTTACCGCTTTTGCTTTGTTTTACTCTGTTTCCAAGTACAAGCCTCCGAGGGACGATTTAACGGAGGGTTTTTTGTGTTATGAGTTCGGAGGGCTTATATTTGGAGGGGCTTATTTTCTGAATGTTACAGTACGGTATATCAATCTGCTTGGCAGGTGTTCTAAAGAAAAGCCGAGGGGAAACTAGGGCACGCGTGCCTGGATCTAATTTCCTTTCCCTTTCTAACGCTTGCAACGCAGGCTACATTTATTTATTTATTTATTACTTATTTATTTCGTCTATATTTGGTTTGTTTTGCTTTTTTGTATCTTTGTCTCCTAATCATTCCTCTATCATTATTCCTTTAAAAAAATGTCTAGTAAAGGACAGAATGAACATTAGTGTGGCTTCGCGCGGAGCTTGTTTTAAAACCAGCGATCAGGCGTTGTGTTTGTTTATTTACTTCATTTACTTTCATTTTCTTTACAGAAAAGAGCTTACTATCGACATCTTGCGAGCAAAATCTCTAGT
>OZ037998.1:11736744-11774244 GCA_964035705.1 Porites rus
GGTCAAACCATAAAACTTTGTTGGTAGACTCCAAAGTTAGATTATTAAATTATACCGTAATACAGTGAAAGCTCTTGTGAGCAGACACCCTCAGTATGCGAAAAAAAGATGTCCATACCTGGAGCTGTCAGCTTATGGAAATGTCAAAATACAGAGTTTGTATGGGAGTTGAGAAAAGCAGGGTTTTGTCAAGGTGGCCATAAGTAGAGCTGTCTGCTTGCAAGAGTGTCCACTGGGAGAGCTTCCAGTGTAAAATAATGGTAACATGTGAAAGTACTGCAGAGGAGGTTTCATATGAATGGTCACACTATATGATTTTGTCAATATGATTTTTATAGTTAGATCTTGTTTACACAGCATAACACCAGTGTCTATTGCAGATGTTAATTGTCCCCCCCCCCCCCCCCACTTCTTGGCTTGACTTAAAGACATGAAATACCACATCACAGCTTCCCCTTATTAGATTTCTTCCAGGTGCCATGAGAATTTTTCTCAAACAGGTTGAAACAACTGAACAAGTCAAATTATGTAATATAGCATAAATTTATTTGCAAAAGCAGTTATATTCTTTAGAAATATAATATATTTGCTGTCTCAAATACTGTAGCTGGTACGATTTTAAACCTTTTTTTTAAATTCTTGTAAAATCTTTGTTTCAATAAATTACTTAATAAATAATAATGCATCTATAGCTTCTGCAAGTTGATATTAATAGCGTAAAAAAGCACCAGCTCTTTAAAAAAACTTAGATGCTTGTTGTTGCATCCCTATGGGCGAGCTATTATAAATTATGTATTTATAGTGTAATTAAATATTCACAATGTGTGTTACCAGTAATCAACCTTTCATCTCCCATATTCTTTTTAGTGTAAGGGTTGGTTGCACACAGGCTATATATTATTCTGTCCACGTAAGGAGGGGAGCGGGGGAGATTATAAAATATTTATAGCGTAATTAAATATTCACTATGTGTGTTACTGGTAATCAGCCGTTCATCTCCCATATTTTTTTTTTAGCGTAAGGGTTGGTTGCACACAGGCTATATTATTCTGTCCACGTACGTTTTTTTTCTTTAATTTTTTTTTCCTTTTTGGCCTTTTAGCCTATTTAGTGAGCAATTAATCCAAGTCAATAAACCCCCTGCGGCTTTTTGTTTCATGCCACGCTCGACAATTTTGAAGAGAAAATAACTGAAATAGGCCACATCATTATGCACTTTCATTAATTAGTTTGACGTTCTTAAAGGAGGTGGAAGGTTAAACGGGCTTTCCATGGCCCACAAAAAAGAAACTGGTCTCTTGGCAGTGGCCAATTTATTGGTGGATCTTGCAACCACTTCACTTGAGGACACTGAATCCTGCATCACACACACCGTCGTTGGTGACGGATTATTACTCTCACTATTTCTCTTTATCTGTACTTGATCCCTGTCCATTAGTTCTTCTAGGTGCTCTACACCCTCATTTTCCTCGACATTTTTTTGTTTACTGCACAGCAGAAAAAAAGGAAACAGCGATCCAATCACTAGTACTCCACCGGACATTAGGAAAGCGAATGTGTAGTTCCCGTACCTGTCCGCTATCAGTCCTAGCGAGAAAAAAAACAGACACATGTTTGGTGTGTTGGTTTTGAGATAACCTGCATTCAAAGAGAGGTTTGGGTCTCACACCTAGTTAATTAATAAGTATTTCACCCTGCATTTCTTCTGGGAGTGGCTAACATGATCAAACAATAACATAATCATGATACAGGAGTGCTCAGTGGACATTTTCAAAGACACCTCCCCTAAAGGATTAACTGGCACTGACAAGTTATGATAAAGAAAATTCCGTCGAGTAACCAATAGCCTGGGAAAACAGTCAACATTTTGCAAAAAAATGATGGAACTGTTGGGTACGGCACTTTCCATATTTTGTCAGAACTGGCTGGCCAGACCAGTCAGTTGGCAAATTAAATCCGCTTTTTCCAAGAGTATTTGCTGAAAAACCATTTCCTTTGTGCATACTGTTTAGGATTTGACCGATCTGGCTGGATAGAATTGATTAAAGTGAAATTCTCATTACGACAGGAATGGTCTGGCCAGTCAGTTCTGACAATTGGAATGCGCCCTAAGCCTGACAAACCACCACTGGTTTCCCTCGAAATGAGTACTGAGGAGCAAGCACAAATATGCCATACCGTTGGCATTTCACTACCCAGATCTGGGTAGTGGTCCTGAGTGGCTGAAAATTTGCTTTCCTGCACTTGTTCCTCGGATGTCTTTTCCTGAGGAACCCAGTGGTGATGTCACGAAATATCGGCTGTTTTGACTCTCTAAAAGGCTCCTTAGATGAACTGCGACAACTCCAATAGCAGCCATATAAGAATTTCAAAGAAACTAGATTTTCAATAGAACAATGAAATACTAACCTGACAGAGGGGGAGCAAAAAATACAAACACTCCACCCATGAACATGGCAAACCCGAGACAAGAGGCTCTTTGAGATTCCTTCATGGACTTAAATAGATCAATAATAAATGTTGATATCATCAACCCGTCCGCCAGACTGAACAGAACGATGACAACAGCAACGGAAGCGTATGTCTTTGCAGGAATGAGAAGAAGGGTGGAGGCACCCACTGTGAACACAGCTGCCTGGTAAAGGAACTGGGAGTTAATGAATCTAATGTCACAAAGAAAGCCGGCCATGAGTCGGCCAGTTGATGCAAATAATCCAATAAGCAGAAAAAGCGTGGTACTCTTGCCAGGAGGAATTCCAAGGTCATCACAGTGTTTTATCTGAAAGAAAATAAGGTACCGTAAAAAAAAAAAAAAAATCGGTAGATAGGGTTACTTGCTTCTAACATGGCAGCCCCAATGAGTATTGTTCATGTTTCAAGTTTCAAAACAAGGGGAGCTTCAACTGAACTTTGCGCTGTTGTGCAAAGACATGGCCTGTCAATCAATGGAAATACTAGTGGTGTCTTTATAAATGTTTGCCCTCTTTCCACCACAAAAAAGTGTCATGCTGTACATGTCATTGTGTGCGTACCCCTTGGTATATACTGTAGTGTCCAGCATCAGATGGGTTAATTCTTGCATGAGCAGCCCACTCGCTGGGACCAAGTTGTGTGTGCAAACTTGGTATTAACCACTTTCCATGAAGAACCTACCTCCTTCAAATCCACCCCCCCCCCCCACCCCTACTTTCCTGAATTGAGACCCTAATTGTCTTGCAGGGGATCTGTCATCGAGTACCTTGACTGACACACAATAACTCCTTTGGTGGGTCTTCATAACTCAGTTGGTAGAGCACTGCAGTGCTAATGCAGAGACCATGGGTTCGAATCCTGTTTGAGCCTCGAAGATTTTTTTCATATTAATTTGCAATTGGGTAAACTCCCATTACAACTGCGATGATCATATCTTCATTTAACAGTTTTGTATTTCTGTAGTTCACATTTGGCTACGTTAAAGCAGTACTGATATGAGGAAATATACTAATAGGGCCACCCTCCTTATATAATTCCTCTAGAGACATGCAGTGATACGTAAGAAGGCATGACATGTAAGAAGGACACTTGCACCTTTTGTTTTTTACCAGTTCATGGAAACACACCCCTGATTTTCCAGTCGCCTCATGTAAGCGATTCTGGAATCTGTGAAATTTTTGCTCGTAGAATCCGGAATCCTGGGCTTTGGAATCCGGATTACAGCTCAAGCAATCCGGAATCCTACTAATGATCGATTTAAAGACTAAAACTCAGTGCCCGGAAGGTTGTAGGTTGTAGTAAAACAATTCATACTCACCAAATGTACGTAAGGTACAATGCGA
Organism: Porites rus; assembly: GCA_964035705.1. NCBI lineage: Eukaryota > Metazoa > Cnidaria > Anthozoa > Scleractinia > Poritidae > Porites > Porites rus. Next base: position 11,740,560 of record OZ037998.1, read on the forward strand.
CCAAAATTACTCACAACTGACATAGCCAACAACATGAGAAACCTTGGATTCTTGCATGCAGAAAAATTCAAACTAAACTTCTTGGCATTCATGTCCTGACGTTGACCCGACATAGAACTGTTGCTTTTCACAAAACACCCAGTGAAAGAGGCAACAGCCAACAAACCAGCCAAAATACGCATGGTGTTTCTCCAGTCAAAAGCGTCCACTAAAGCTTGTAGTGTGGGACCATATATCATTGTCCCGAGCCCTGGTCCCGAGGTGGCAGTCGCTAGTGCGAGCGCTCGCCTCTTGCTGAAGTACTGGCTCACAGCTACGGGTGAAGAGATGTATAAGAACGACATCCCAATCCCGAATGGTACACTAAAAGCAAGATAAAGAACTACAATGTTTGGAGCCAGAGATCCCAAAACTAGGCCTGTGGCACAGACCAGACAGCCTACAGTAATGGTGATGCGGCAGCCGAAGTGGTTTACAAAGGCACCCATAAAAGGACCAAAGATGAGAAACACTGCCATGGTGATAGAACTTACCCATGCTGCAAACAAAACAAAAATGTACCAGTTATTTATATTTTACGCCAACTACACTCAATGACAACCAAGCACCTCTTTTCACCTTTAAGGGATCAAAAAGATCATGAGTTTACAAAGGAAAAAGTGGCAAGGCTGCAACTTGAAAGAAAATTGAAATCAATAACTACACAAAAGTCTCAACCCTTTTTTCTTGATGCTCATCAGTCTTGGGCTGGATTCATTTCATCTCATTCGTGAAAACTAGTCAAACTAGTACTGTACAGGGACTTCAACTTGGCTTCTTGGTGGAGAAGCAGCAGTATTATAGTAGAATGGAGACTGGACTCAAAATTATGTCTTTGTTTGAAGCGATTCAAAACTTAAATTATGACTGAGGAAAGCTATTTCGTATTATGCAGAAAACCCTAAAAATGCTTTGCAGCAGATGAAGAAAACCCAGTATATCACACTAACCATTAGACCACCTAGGATTTGTTGGATGGTGTGAAAATAATTTAAGTACATATAGCATCAACCTCAACCAAAAAAAACCCTAACCAGTTTCGAAACGGTGCTTAACAACCCTAATAAGCCAAAGGCAGTGCTCAACCCTAATCATTAAGGCCTTAACCCTAATGAGAAAAGGGGGAAACTACATTGTGTAAATTTCATGAGGTGTCCAAAGGGGCTACAGTCGATGAGATCTAATGATAACCATCTTATCAAACTGGTAAAATATTATCTAATGCTCCGGAAAACCGCTGAAGATAATGACTGCGGACGAACATCAGTCTATACGATATTTTTTTTGGAAATCACCCATCCTCCCCTCGAAAGTCGAATGGTCGGCCCCTAACCTCTCTACTATTATACGACCCCTAGAATGAAATTCGTAGAATGAGCGTCTTTACCCCACTTCTAGACAACGAGTAGTCCCCATTTTTCCTCAGGGATAGTAGAGCGAGCGAGCGAAACGCGAGCGCGCGTGAAAATCACCCTACGCGAGAAAAGGCAACACGCGGCGGGGAGCTCCCCGGTCCGGCCCCTGATCTATCCTACTACTTTCTCAATGTGGAAAGCTTTCTTCTCTCACGAGAACTAAAAATTGACCTTTGTACCATCAGAATCGTATTAATTTTTGCTGACTGTAAAACCCAATTGCTATCCTCGTGTTATGTAAATGTTACGTTCAAAGATGTATTTAATTAACGGGGTCTGAAAAATTATTTAAAAGGTGGACATTTATTCTTTTTTTTCCGCTGCTAGTAGCATATGTGAGGGCCGTAAGGACATATCATTATTATCTCTGCCAGGAGCCGATACGTTCCTGTCTCAGTGAAAAAAGCCATACGTCAACTGATTTGTGATGAAAGCGCTTGTATTGGTGAAACCGCTTCTGATTTTACTGCATTTTTAATATTAAAGGCGCTAATGATAGCTTTGCTCAATCTGGCAAGAAAATCATAACAGCGGTCCCAAAGATAGCGTGGAAGGCAAATTATTCAACTTACCTGTTCTTTCTCTGCTTTCGTCGAAAGACTCCATGAGAACAGGGAAAAGTACGCCGAGAGCATAGTTTAATCCAACAGACATCATCAGGCATATTGAGCAACAAAAACAAATGAACCAGGACCAAACACTGTCTTGCTCGAAAGAGGAAATGTTCCTAATGCAGTAAACTTGGTTCATGACAGTAAACTCAAAGCATTCTTAAACGATACAAGATATATTAATAGAAATTTAGGTTGCCATTTGGCACCTTGTTGGATCTTGGACACGGAACAATTTTTCTCTCTGTTCTCCTTGTCACGCAACACCAAACTAGTTTCTAGTCTTCTGTCGATAGGACAACACAATAACATAAACACAGTGGGGTTTTACAGCTAATATAGCTTATGGGGCCATGTAAAAATGTTAATAAAATAATAAGAATTATTTTTAAAAAAAATGAATGTGGTCAATAAAAGGTGAAATATGTACAATAAAAGATATAAATAGCATCAATAAAATTAAGACGAAATTACTGTCAATTTGGGACAGCCCATATGCGGTGACTCGGCATTAAAGTTCAAGTTTCTGAGAGCGGTGAGACTTTTTAATCCCTGGCGCTGATAGCGGATGGTTCTAAAAGATTCCAGACAATGGATCCTCTGTAAGAAATAGAGTTTTACATATAATAAGTTTCAAAACGTTGTACGCCATAAACACGATGCTGATGGCGGAGGTCATACTTAGGCTCAGATTTCCTTTGGATTAAATGTCCCAAGCATGATGGAGTTATGCGGTTGTAGATATCAATCTGACCAAACGCAGCCGCTTTTTACCCAGGAATTCGCTTTTAGATCTATTAAAGTCATTTTACCCTCGGTTACATATGCGCTACCAATTTGGGGGTGTTGTACAAATAAAAACGAATTTAATTCTTTGGTATCCATACATTGTAGGGCCACTAGAGTTATATATCATGCCCTCTGAGGATGTAAGTAAAACAGCTAGGTGGGACTCTTTATTCGATACTTATAAGGTCAAATTTTTACGGAACCCAGTTAGTGCCACATAATTTTTATCATCAAGTTTCCTTTTCACGACGTTAGTTTTCTCTGGCACGACCTTTTTTTCAGCACGACTGTTGACTTTTGTTCTACACGACCAGGAGCCCATCAACTTTTTTTGGCACGACCTTTTGTTTTCGGCACGACTCTTTTTTTTTTTTTGGCGCGACTCCCTTTTTTCGGCACGACTTTTTGTTGGCACGACTAACTTTGTTTTTAATTTGGCACGACTTTTTGTTTTCGGCATGACATTATAGGTCACCGCTGACCTATCGCAGTTTCGTTTGATCAGAAAATTCAACCCAGTAGTGGCCACAGGATGTTTGAAATGTCGTTTTTTTTTTTTTTTGTTATTTCTGCTTTTAAGATCATTCTCTACGTGCACGGGGGTTTTGCCTACCTAAACGCCACCTTTGAACGTGAGAAAATGCAAGGGGTGACAGGCCGCACATCTCTACCGGCGTGAAACCTTGTGTTTACCTTTTATATTTTAGCTCTAACGAGCATGTTCTTTAGGGATTTTCCTTTTTTGTAGGAAATGATAGGTGGTTCTTTAAAATTTGGCACAGTAACGTTTGGTTTTGTATAAGATTCCATTTTTTTATTAAAACTTCTTTTGAAGTAGACACTAAGGGCTGGTACAGTGTCACGAAAGGAAATCTTTCTTTTTCCTCTTTGTTGATGTGTTTCAGGAGTACAGACTCCCTCTCTGTGAACTTTTTTTATATCTGAGAGAAGGTTTTCTATCATAGTTAGTGGGTAGGCACAAGATTCAAGGAAAAATTTTTCCTTGATGTAAAGACACATTTTTTAAAAACGGAAACCTTCCAGTACACACATTTCACCTCTTGTCACCTGCCGAGTGTTAAATAGGATTTGTCAAAGAAGAAGCCTTGAGAATCCTACGAACAAACTCGTCAAAAACTACGTTTGAGGATAATATTTCAATTTTCAAAAAACGCTTGATTGACAAAGGCTACCCACAAACTATGATGCTTGTTGTCAATGGTTACACCTAACAGCTTAGAACTTGGGGACCACAACAACTGTGACAGGTGGGAGACAATTTACAAAGGCGTAGAGTGAGACTTGCACACCGCACTGCCGGGTAAACGAGGTAAACATTGTTGTGAAATGCTCTAACAGATTCCCTATCCCTAAACTAGACTTTTAGAATACTTCCCGACGTATTTTTACAAAGACTGGGACCGAGCAGAGCGGATAAAGGTTTGCGTGACGGTTTAAGTACGTTTTGCGTTGCGTCTGTTGCGTGTGAGTTGCGTGCATCACGCAATCGCAAGTAGCCAGAAGTTATGTAATTAGAAGACTGAAACTTCGCTGATCATCGCTTTTCTATAAACTGGGCTGTTTACGTTCAGAGACGTGCCAGACCCCTGTTCTTATGCTGCCTTGTGAAACCAGCGCGCGACCTCCACATGACTAATATTTATAAAGTGAAGCTAATAGGTATAGAAGGACACCACATCGAACAAAATATGAATATTTGTAGATCTGTATCGAGATGTTGTCGTGATGGCCATTCATCGCACAAAAAGGACAGCAAATGGGCATGGATGGTTTGCCTTGCGGCTTCCACGAATATGGCGTTCACTGCGGGGTTGCTTTTTTGCTTTGGAGTACTTTTACCTGTGTTCATGGACTATTTCAACGAAAGCAGGGAACGTACAGGTATGAAATCATTTAATCAATTAATTCAGCCGCCATTCCCTTTTGATATAGAAAAGAAAGTTAAAGTTAAAGTTTTTAAACGATACCCTTCCCTTGCCTCATTGTACATCCACAATGAAACTGCAGTCATCATCATCCGTCAGCTTTTCATAATCTTTTTTTATACATTGAGCATTGAGGCTAGATATATTATTAATTTATAGTATCAAAACCATCCTCCTCTATAAGCGCTCCCCTTAACCCCCCCCCCCCCCCCTTACTGGAGAAAGAAAAACTCAGGGGGCACAGGGATGTACCCAGCTTTGTGCAAAGCTTTGTGCAAGTGCACTCCAACTCCTCTGAATCATTCACTCAATAAGTTTCTGTTCTTTATACACAGCAATTATTCAAAAGACATCAGTGTATGTCATAGGTAGAAAGAGCAATATTTTTTCTAAATTGATTCACACCTCAAGTCACTAATGTCTACTGTTGAAGACATCTGACAAACTGATAAATACACAAAGTTGCAGACCTTTACCCAAGGGCCCCCTGCAAAAACGTCCCCTTGAGAGCCCACTCGTACGGTGTATCCCATACTTAGAGGGGATGTTTTTGCATGGAGCCCTTATTTAGGTGCTTTTCATTGATCTGATCAGTTTAATGCACATATCATAACTGTCACACCTGACTTTTTATTTAGAACCATTATTCCTGATTTCATAGGACACATCATATTTTCTATATACCACACTGAATCAAATGCTGGATTACAGTTGCACACATTGGTTTACCCATTCCAGCCTTTCAAGAAACTGACGTGAATTTTTTTCAAAAAAGTGGTCTTCATGGTCTTCATGTTACCAGTGCATGTACTCAGACGAGATTGAAAATCTAACCCTAATCAGCTATTAGCACCTGTTCCTGATGTAAGATTATGTGTCGAGAGCTGGTTTATCACCTTACACAGATACCATAAACTTCCCTGCTTAATAACCCCTTGCTTATAGGCCTTTATATCTACCTGTAAACAGAAAAATACAGGCGATTATAAGCTACCCTGGATACCAGGCCCCTCTAAATTCCTTAGCTTGTTTAACTGATATTAGCGTCATTTTAAAATGAGGAAAAATATTTAATAAGACTCAAACTATCCCATATAAATGGCACATTTCGTTTGAAATTGAGCTAAGACATATCTATAAGAATAGCCCCTAACACCTGTTCTTTGATAAGACACGTCTTTGCTAAGTTACATCTTATTTTTCCTAGTATAAATGGCCCTATTCAGTATACTCTCACAATACAGGTAGTGATTATTACTTCAAACAGAAAATCAAAAAAAAAATCCGGAATAAAGAGTTTGTTACCACCACTTTATTTTTTAACTTCACGCGATTGTAAGTATTATTATCTCAAACACAAGAAACTGAAATACAGTAACCAGGGTTCAACTTCATGGCAGGATCAACTTAGCATGAGGGGGCTTTATTTGTGTACAGTATTATTTTGTAATTATGAAGAGGGTCACTCATGGTTTGATGTTTCAAACCGCTTTGTTGTTGTACAAAATGAATTAACTGTTTAGCAAAGTTAGCGACATCTTGTTCACAGCAGCTGATGAGGATTATGGATGATACAGCAGTGAATCCTCTTATTTTAAATTGGTTACTCCAACTAAGGGGTTACATTGGCGGTGCTGGAGGCCGGGGGGAGGGGGGGTGAATTTTCCCCATTAAATGGCATATGCTGGGAGGCTTTGCCTGACAGGTATATGTCTTTTTATACTGCAGCTAAATGAAAGGGTAGTGTGTCATGAGTGGAAGTATGTCAAATGTTTTCAGGTTTTTAAAAGTGCCAATTACATTCAAGGAATTAGAACAGATATACCTTATCGTTGCATCGTTTCATTTATTAGATCTTATTAAATGCTACATAAAAATGACCAGAAAATGACAATCAGTTATGGTATATAAAAGGGAGCTGAACTTTGCTAAGTAGAACCCCACCATCCGTGCTGGATTATGAACCAGCTGATTTTTCCTCTCACTAGTTTCCATTGTACTCATGTTCACACTAGGTCTTTGTCAAGTTGTTAAGTTTTTAGCTCCTATATTACTATACTATAATTTCGTTTCCATTGAAAAACTTTTCATTTGTTTTTCAATGTAATCACAGGATACCCTACTCAGTGGGTTCCTTGAAAGGTTTCTCGACCTTATAACTGATATAAGCTCAACTGGTTTTATTTTTTCTTTTGTTTTAAAGCAGGTTCGTTTCATATTCAAGAAGTATTAATGTATTTTATTTCTTTCGTATTAAAGCTCATGGCGTGAGCTTTTTTATTTTTGGAAACACCAGTAAGGGCCCGTTAGGGTAAAATTCCGACAAGCGACACAGCCTTGAAACAGCGACAGAAGACAGATGAAATAACGACAAATGGCAAGAACATGAGCTGAAAATGTGACAGCAACAAGGAAAATCGCAAATACAACAGTAAAATTCCGACAGCGACATGGCCCCCTTTTCGATACGGAAACGAACGCATTTGAACTTAAAACAGTTTTGGGACTAACGTACCCCCTTCCTCCGCTTAGCGTGCATGTAGCCGCACCCTTCCCCCGACAAAGTAAAAGCGGAAAACGTGGAGGAGGGTGCGGCTACACTTAGGCTACCTCCGCTAAGAAGGCCTCACCAGTGTTTGACAAAAAGTGGTCGGGGTCGCTTACAGGAGGTGATCGTTTACTAGAGGTTCCAATTGTAAGGCTTTGACAGAGAAAGTTTTGGTGTTTTGGATAAGTGGTCGCTTATGGCAGATGGTCACCTACGAGAGGTGGTCGCACATCGAGGTCCGACTGTATCAGGGTTTTCTTTGGCGGGAAAACGAAGAGTCCATGTTTTGATCTTTTCATCTATAGGCGAACAAAACAAATAAAGAACACTTACCGAAACCACTTTTCAAGGTCATGTGGAAATCGCTCTAATTATTAGTTCCGTCTGAACGGAACACCGAAACGCACGAATTTTCATCCGGCTGAAAATTTGTCCGGTGCCGTGCGTGTCAACGTAGTCTGATACTTCAATTACTCGACCTTTGTTTAGTAGTCATCTCTAGAGCACACTCTTGGCAAACTAGCTCGACATTCATGCTATGCTTGCTTGCTTCATGATTGTGGACGGATTTTGATGGTTTCGTGAAATGTGTGGCTATACGTAACGCAAACAAAAAGAAATTGTCAGGACACATACTGCATGTTTCCATGGCCTCTCGATTAATGCTGTGAGTGGTTGTCTTGCTAACAAATGTGGCGAAATGTTTTGCAGGTTAATCGCATTTAGTTTGAACCCTTAGACAATTCAACCTTTCCAATTTCGTGTCTCCTTTAATTATGAGACCTTTCGAGGTACACTTAACTCTCGGCTCTAAGATTGTTATTCTACCTTTGTGAGCGGCACTTATGTCCGTCTTAGTGTCCTCCAAATAGAGTTCAAAGAAAGTGACTGAAAAGTGGCGAGAACTGTGTGTGTGTCCCTTTTATAGAAGTGTCTGAGATTCTCTGTTTCGTTAACTTGCCATTTTAGCCAAGTCCGCCGATTTATTTATTATTTATTTATTTCGTTTATAAATTGTCTACGTCAGGTTCGCGCCAGCCCTCTCCTTCTTTAATTACTGGACGTTTCATTTCCGTGCGTGTTAATCTTTTTTCTTTTCTTTCTTCATCAGCATGGGTTGGCTCTCTTTCGTTCGCCTTCGGTTTGGTTGTTGCTCCTCTTGGAGCTTCTCTCATCAACCGCTTTGGTTGTCGTGCAGTATCGATGGCTGGATGCCTCGCGTGTGCATCGGGTTTAGCCGTGGCTTCGTTTGCCTCAAGTTTGACACTTTTATTTGTTTCTTACGCTGTTTTTGGGTGTGGAAGCGGTTGTGTTTTAGTTTCAAGTGTAGTAGTCGTTAGACGCTGTTTTGACAAACGACAATCACTTGCTCTTGGAGTCTCTGCAGCTGGCCAAGGTCTGGGTACAATGGTCCTCAGTCAAGTCTTACAATCTCTTGTTACCGTCGTTCATTGGAGAGATACATTGCGGATTTTTGCCGCTGCTCTGTTTCTTAACAGCTTCTGTGGTATCTTGTATGATGCCAACTTAACACAAGGGCAGATCAGTTCAAGTAGTGATGAAGAGGAAGGAAAACATAGAGAGAACTCCAAGAGTTTTACACTCCATTGTTCAGTATGGAAGGTTCCTGGATTTCTTTTGCTAACAGCATCCTCATTTTTTGTTATGTTTGCTCGCATTACAAATTACGTCCACTTGGTAAGATATGAGCGTTGCCTATTTCCTTTTGTAAACGGTCTTTGCCATTTTTAATGGTCGATGCCACCATTTGTAACCAAGCCTTTAGGGGCCGACCATTTGACTTTTGAGGGGAAGGGGGGGGGGGGGGGGGCATGGGTAATTTCAGAAGAAATATTCTGCAGACGGATTTCAGGGGAAAAAAATCTTGAATACCTGCAGAAAAAAATATCCTGCATTAAAAAAAAGATCTGTTAAGGTCCGGGTTCGACCCACTTTCAATAACTGGTCAAAAATTTCCTACGTCTCTTAAAAATAGCAGCGACGGTTTACGAAAGGGACAACCGACTGCACAGGCGTTACCTCGTCAATTCAAGCCTAGTAATGACCAGTTGCTTTGCAAGAAAACTGTAGAGAGATCAGAGAAAATTTATTGGTTTTAAATTTCAAGGGCATTTCGACCGCAGCATATCAGCTCCAAATCGTACATTTTTGTTTACTTTGCAAATCTCCGAGAAATGTCGTGTCAGCACTTTTTTTCACCTCTCCCAGGTGAAAAAAGAGCGTTGTTGTCGCGCGTTTGCGTTTTTGTCCCACCCCCTGCTTTATTTTTAATCAGCCCCATATCTTGTTATGTTGCCATCATATGACACTTTTGAACGAGAACAAATAACCCCATGGTATTTAGCGCTACATTCTTTTCCATGCAGGTAAAGTTCGCACAAGATCTAGGAACGTCCTTCAGCGCAGCTTCAAGGCTTGTTCTTTACTTGGGAATCACCGCAGTTGTTGGACGCTTTGCTGGAGGTTTTCTATGTTCCATTAAGCAGCTAAAGAATTTGTATATTTTACAAGGCGCAGGGCTTATAAATGGTATCTCGATGATGCTCTTAACATTAGCGCAAAGTTACTCACCTCTGGTTGCGTACTCGTTTACATTTGGGTTCTGCGATGGGGTAACGGCTACAGTTATGAACATCGAGGCTGTGACATGCGTGGATCATTACAGAGCAGCTTCATCGTTTGGTCACTTTCTTTTGACCATATCCGTAACAACACTAGTTGGACCGCCAATATCAGGTAAGGCATACCGCACTCTAGCAACGACTTTTTTCAGCGACGCTCGTCAACCGGAAGTGATGCTTTTATCCTATTAAAATGCCTTGACGCTACAGAATTTGTATTGCTTACTGTCTTTACTTTTATAGAGAGGATTTGCCCGTAAATTTGGGCAAAACTACTGCCCAAGTATGCATGAAAGTGTCCACTTCCGGTTACAGTACGTCGCTCAAAAGTCTTTGCTCAGTTCCCATTCCAGTTCCAGTTTCTTCCATTTTGTAATCCTGTCACCAGGGAGTTGCATTTTCGAATTGACGTTCAACAAATGCAGCGAAACCAACCTTCACTTGCGTGCCCCATTCTCTTGTAAATTCAAAAGGTTATTTTTAGCCCCAAATTCTGATGCTGATCCGTTCAGTAAAATGCATTACCTCATATACAAGGTGTAATTCAGTCATCTAAATCGGGGCCAGAATAGTCAGCTTGCTAGGGAGTTGATGTAGGCGAATCTTTTCTGACCTCATACCCTGTGAATACGGCCGTATCTCCTCGCTCCTCGCAGTTGGCTACTGACGTCATTATTTACATTTCATTAGGGTTGGGCCATCCTCGAAGACCCAGGGACAGTCAGTCGGGTCGGGAGAAAAGGCGCGACGAAAGTTTTCAAGTACGGGCGAAGGAGCCCCTTGAAAACTTTGTCGCGCCTTTTCTCCCGACCCAACTAACTGCCCCTGGGTCTCCGAAGATAGCGTTTACATAGACTTTCATCATATTGTACCCGAGCGACTGTGCTAGACTGTGCTAATAAAAAATGATCTTGATCTCTTACGTTTTTAGGACTTATTGCTGATAGTTTTGGATCATATAAGCCTGCCTTCCTGATGTCCGGCGCCTTTTTTATTATGGGTTCATTAATTCCATTGGTGGTTTGTTTGAAACGCTCGAATAAGAGAAACATGCGAGACTCGCTTGTTGATGAAAGCGAAGCAGGAAAAATACTGGAAGAACCTGGTACACTCACCGAGTCAGCCCACGAAAGGAAAAATTCTGACATTATCGTGCATGATTGCGTTTCCTCAGTTTGAACTACAGTTCATTAGGGCCAGTCACCTTATTCCCAAATTCCTGGGGCGAGTAGGACGGGACTATGAGAACGAGGTTGAGTGCTCGGTTGTTACTTTATGTATTTTTAACAGAGTCCGTCGAGCGCGCGTGATAAAAAATAAAAACCGCGGGGGATTTATTGACCGCCAGCGCAAGGGGTTAGGGATAGGGGAAGGAGAAAATAGTTCTTTATTTTTCTTTCTCGCGCGCTAGCCGATGTTTTCGAAAAGAACGAAATGAAAATTAAAACAACGTCTGTGTACAGGCCATGTATTTTTTTTTTGAGGGGGCGGGGAATGGGGGCGAGGGGGGGGGGGGGGGGTAGACTCTATTCTATGGATCCGATATCCTTTACATTTTTTCATGGTTTTGTCCATGTTTTGGCCATCCTACATTTTCTTTGCGAGACATCAACACGGCACGAAGACTCTTGCTTTCCCGGAGACACATGATATGGTGGAATTCGACAGATGTGAGGGTCTAATGGGCTCTTAACAGAATGTGCGGTTATTTCCTTAGCAGAGCCGCTTTCACGGCTGTTCTGTTTTCACGCCGTTCTTATAAGCCACTATAATGGCGAAACAGCTGTCAATTAAACGGCGCAGCACCCCCCCCCCCCCCCCGGAGGGGCGCTCCCTCAGATAAGCTATATAGTTATGTGCGGCCCCATCGGGTAAGGTTTTTGTCTGGAATCGGGTATGGTTTTTGAGGGAACTACGGGAGTGCATGAACTTATTAATCGTTTCAATTCCAAATGAGTAAGAAATAAAGAGAAATATGCGAATTCGAAATGGATTTGAAGAATTTGTTTGTTTGCGCTCTAATAGACAGCGAGCAGTCTCTTGTTTTTCTTTGCAAAGTTATTGCACGCGAAACCTAAGCACGCGAGCGGGAAGCCGGGAGCCGCGAGAAACGAGAATAACGTCGTGGTTTGCAATCGCGCTAGATGAGATAAGAACTAGACGGATTTTAAGAGCAGTCTAGCGCTCTAATCTAAGTGATGATAACATAATTTCCGCCTAAAGGCCAGGTCTAAAAACGGGTATGAATTTTAGAGGTCTGGTCTGCAAACGTGTGTGGAAAATTACATTTTTTGGTCTGAAATAGGGTCAGGTTTTGGAGAACCGGGCGGCACACCCCCACCAAGAATTCCCAGGAGCACCCCCGTCCCCCGCCCGGGTGCGGTGTGGAGTTGGGTTGATTTTATACGTAGCACGATCAGCTAATCAGCTTTGCAGACTTAACGCTTTGCAAATTTATGTTACTGACAGATCTCCTATATTTGTTTGTGGTATTTTCCTTTTTAATGTTCATTGCTACCGCACTCTCTCAACAGAGATCAGCCGGCAACGCCTATTCATCGACATTCTCATATTCTTGTTGGTTTAATTTATGACGTATATACCGCAAATCCTCTATTAACCCCCCCTCTCTTTTAATGCTCCCCCCTCCTCTCCCCCTTATCATTCTTCACTAATAAATGATAGACTGTATTAATCAATCACGACTGTAAAACTGATTCAGGATGGCTCCTGGGACAACTGATACCATCGTCTTTGTTAAATTAAATAAGCCCCTATCTCTATTAAGCCCCCCTTCAAGACTGAAAAAATAAGTCCTTAGGGGGCTTATTAGAAGATTTCCCGTATTCAACACACGACAGCAGTGTTTCCTTATCAAGGTGAGAGTTAAACGTTCGAGAGGGAAAAATTTCATTGCATTTCTTTTTCTTTTTCTTTTACAATTAATTAAATCCTCATCCGGCCTCGAAGACCTTAAGAAAACTTGAATTCTTGGTTGTTCTACCGAGCGGTTCTCACACCGTGTTGTGTATTAGAAGATTGCTTACCCGGGCCAGTTGCCCATTTAGCCAGTGTGCATGATGAGTTATTTGACCTGAGTCCAGGAAAACCTGACAGACCGTTTTTAGAGCCCTTCCCTTTCCTCCCTGGGAAAAATATAAATTCACTGAATACAAATAAATATAAAAGAAAAAATATTTAAAACCGACACAATGGCAACTACCGGTTCTCAACAACGACTTGAGAGAATAGCGTGTTTTCACTCACGTGGCCAGCGTATATGCAATTTATTGGAACAAAAGAAAGCATTTGCATAAGAAAAGAGTTCAACTCCCAGAGGACTGGTTTGGGACACCAACATGGCCGCCGTTTCATTATTTTGGGACACCAATCGTCATGTGAAAACACTCTATAAGGAGAAAATGACTTTTCTATGAAATCCTCCTTCCCAAGCCTCTGCGATCCCCTTATTACGTTGGCCCACAACGCTTGCAATGTCAGCACAGATAGCCAAGCTCGAAATATGAGCATCGGCGAGCATCAGCATTGATGCGTAACATTCCAAATATAAGGATTTGTATGGGAAAAAAACCTATCGTTTCTGTAACCTACGAAAATGAAAGGATTTCAAGAAAAAACAGCTTAACTTACTTAAAATATGTGTTACGTCTCTCCTGTGTGATAGAGAGAAAACCGTTCAAATAAAAACCCATAAAACGGCTATAAATCTGCACATGGACCGCACAGGAGAGACGTAACACACATTTTAAGTAAGGTAAGCTGTTTTTTATTGAAATCCTTTCATTATCGTAGGTTACAGAAACGATAGGTTTTTCCCCATACCTGGAGCCCACTCCTGCCCATACAAATCCTTCTGTTTTGAATGTTACGCAACAATGCCGATGCTCTTCAAGCTTGGGCTACCTGTGCTGTCACTGTTAGACAGGTATGCGTGACAAGATTTGAAAATGGCGAAGCATATTGCGGAAGCGCGGTCGTTCTGATGGTTTTTGTGCCATTCACGTTTTACAAAGCTTGATTACACTCTGCTTCTGACAATTTTAACCGAGTACAGTATGGGGACTGCTAAAGCGTCTCACTTTTGTGGGAATGTCTCTTCTTATAGTCAAGACAGTGTTTGGTCGTGGTTTATTTGTCTCTGTTCATCGATTTGCATGATGCTGACACTTGGTTTCTCTTTCGCTCTCGGTGTCCTTTTTCCTGTCCTTATGGATTCATTCAATGAAAACCGAGAAAGAACAGGTAAGATGAATCATTTTATAACGTATTTCAAGCGATAAACTAGAGCAGGTTGAATAGAGTTTCCGATCGTAGTTGACGTAATTTCGCAATTTTATTGCTCATTTGTAATTTTCTGAAGTGCGTTGTTTATACCAAACCTTTCGTTCTTTAAACGATCGAAGGATGAGGAAAACATGGGATTACTGTTTTTGAAATTACTTTATCCTCTGCAAAATGGAGATTTCTATTTCCAGTGGAGCATATATATGCCTTCGATTTTATAGTGCTGCGTCCAAATCATATGATTCAGAAATGCTGCGCCATCATTATGTCATAGAGCTTCACAGGAAACGTGGACTCTTCCATGCAACATCGCCCCCTGACGCAACGTAGAGATTGAGCGCTCCGCAAACCGGGAAATTGCAAAAAAGTGAGCAATAGCTTAGGTAGTTGTTTCATTATTCTTATCAAGTAATAATAAAAAAGACGGTGTGCATAATTTTACCTACCCTGGTGTAGAGACTTCCGGTTTTAGATACTTCCGGTTTCGGCCACATCGAATATAGGCGGCGCTCCGAAGAATCCCGCCACATGCACGCGAGCAAAAATCCCCGAAAAAACAACTGAGCATACATAGTCTTAAAATCATGATTTCATTCCAGGGCACTAGAGCTGTTAATACTTAACGTTTCCTTATTAGTCGCCTAACTGAGAATTTTTTGCTTTGCCAACCACATGACCAATAGTGTCTGCAAAAGTTCTCTATGTTTTTACATATTGAAGCTTAAAAAATAACATTTTCGTTGTTGTCCATTTTCAGCATGGGTTTCCTCTATAGTTGTCGGCTTTCTCTGTGTTTTTGGTCCAGTCATGGGTGCCTTCCTGAACAAGTTTGGAATTCGTATCGCCACCATATTAGGCTGTTTGCTGTGTTCAGCTGCTCTTGCTGCTGGGTCCTTTGCAAAAAGTTTAAACCTTCTTTACCTCTCCTTCAGTTGCTCGTTTGGAATGGGCATAAGCCTTATTTATGTAACTGTAACAATCGTCGCATCTCATTACTTCGAAAAAAGAAGATCTGTTGCCCTTGGTATTATGACAGCAGGGCAAGGGTTAGGGACAATGATTCTTGGCCCAACTTTACAGGCATTAGTGGACATGTTTGATTGGAGGAACACTTTCCGTGTGTTTGCTGGGGTTTTAGCTCTTGCATCATTGACAGGTTTCTTTATGCACAAAGGCACATCATCTCCTGTTGGGAAAGGACAGGTTCCTTCCAAGAAGTTTAGCTTTAATCTCTCACTATTTAAGAATCCTACCTTTCTCGTGCTGATTATAATGGCAGGGGTTTACACATTCTCTCGCATGGTGCCTTATGTACATCTAGTAAGTATGAGTTGCCATCTGTCTTTTCTTATAGGCGCTACAGCAGGGGCGGATCCAGGATTTTTTTTAGGAGGGGGTGCACTCGTCTCTTGCTCTACTTCAACACCAACAAACCACATAGTTGTTTTTTTTTTTTTGCAGAATACCAGTTGTGTTAGAAAACCGCAGGTCATCTCAGGGGGGGGGGGGTGCGCACCCCCTGCACCCTCCCCCTAGATCCGCCCCTGTACAGTGTCATGGGTCTAGTCCACAATACACTATACACAGTGGCTGATCCAGACCTTCAGATAAGGGGGGGTGGGTGGGGGGCGGATTAAATTTTTTTTCGGCCCTGGTCTAAAGATAAGAGGGGCCCAGGTCCTCCCCCCCCTGGATCCGCCACTGACTTATTACATACTGTATAGTGCCAGCTATGCGTCCTTATTTTCAATGGAACTTGAGAAACAACTTATGAATTACAAAATCCCAGTCTTGTGTCTAGCAAATATGCCTGCCAAACATTATTCCAAAAATTACAAACAACAAAAATGAACATTGAGAAAACTATCGGGCTAACATATTTTCAAAGACCACAATTGCACCAATCCGTGTCAATCTTCTTCAAGTTTGTCCACCCGAGCCTTTTTTGTTTATGTTGTGTTATTTATACCTTCTTTTAACGTTTTGAGCTGCTATTTTTATGTTTTACTCCATTTTTTGCAGTACCCACCATTTGAATTTTTACAACGAATGAGTCGTGAGACAGCTCTCTAAGTAACGTGGGGAGGGGAGTGGGGGAAGTGACGGGGGGGGGACGGTGGGTGAGGGTGAGGGTGGGGAAGCCAGGTTTGTAAGTTGCAGTATGTATGTCCGTTCGTCACCTTTTTAAAAACTTCCTAATCTTAAGCAAAAGAAAACTCTTTGCCTTTACGATATCAACATGTATTGCTTGAAAAAAGGTAAGTAATGTAATCAGCTGTAGGATATAAAATTATATCTTAGGTGAATTAGCTATTGTTGGTGCGACTGGTCAGGTTCTTAAGTTTGATATAAACACAAGACTCCGCAAGTAATCTCCTTGGAACTGCTTGGCAACGTCCTAATTGATACCTAATTTAATTAAGTAATTTATGGTCATGTGATATGTAAGGCTGAGGACGAATTCACGACTTCTAGGAGGAATGAGTGGAGTCTTCGGTTCTTTCTCAATAAGCTTATATATGTGAATAAATTCTGTGTTCATCCAAAAGTGGAAGCATTACACAGAGAGTCTTGTTCACAGAAGGAAGAAGACCTATTTTTTTTTTCTAGCTACCTTACGGGGTTAATCTTGGACCTCTTATAGATGGCTTATTTATTCAATGTGGACTATCCAGCCGGTTCCAGGCGTTCAGTTAGCGGAAGAGCGGAAAAAAACCGGGATCGTGAGAGAGCTACCCCATTTCCCAGGTGTTCGCCTTTCCTCGCCTATTTCAATCCCCTCGCTCCCTACTATCTGAGCGCCTGAAACAGGCTATGGACTGTCCTATTTAACAGCTCTGTCGAGCATTCATATTGTAAGCGTAGCCAATGTTGACATTTCTCTCTCCTTTTTAGATAAAATACTGTGATGACCTGGGTATTTCCGCAAACAAAAGCTCTACTCTTTACCTCTTCATTGGTATCTTTGCAACGTTAGGTCGTTTTGGAGCAGGCTTCCTGTGTACGTTTAAGCAAGTGAAACCAAGAACTTTGTTTCAAGTCGTTTGCTTCACATTGGGCGCCTCCACAATGTTACTGACTGTTTTAAAAACCTATGGCGCCTTAGTGGCTTATGCCATTGTTTTTAGTTTGTCAGATGGCCTTATGGTAACTTCCTACATTATTGAATTTTTGAATTCCGTAGAGGAATCAAAAAAATCTTCAGCTTTCGGATATTCAGTGTTGGTCGGTGGCGCTGGTGCTATGGCTAGCCCGCCCTTGTCTGGTAAGTTATTGGAAACTGTACATTACGGCAAGCTTGAAAAGTACACTTAAAAAGGGGCTAGTATGAATGGGATTACTGGCTTGGGCGATGGGTGTCTTGTGTATTTGCGGTCACGCGCACGTTTTAGGTTTATTCATTAAGTTCCGCTCGCGCGGGTCCTTCGCTGAAGAGATAAAAGAGCTTGAGGCTTTAACACGACTACGAATGTTGACCTCGTTTCAGAAGAAATTGCGAGTTAATATTAGACTATATAAAAGTATTGTGACGATTGGCCATCTGAAGGACACAAACTGCTGTACCTTTACTGTATTAGTACCCTGTTCCAGGCTCTATAGTAGTAATGTACAGTGATCGTAAAATCTGGTGCGAAAAGCGCGCGGGGCTGGGGAAAGCGGAGGCGCCATTGCGCCTGCTTCCCTCAGATCACGTGTCTCATTTTCGCTTGGTTTGATTTTGCGAGGTCCCAACTATCTGAGAGCCTGGAGCAAAGGCTACAATATAGTTGCCTGCTGCTCCTGGAGTACTGAAAGATCTTTTAAATTCTTTGAACGGTATCACTTTGACGGAAAGGGGCGAAACTAATCTTTTGGAGTTTGGTTATAAAAATACGTAAACAAACTGAACTTCAATTATATTTGAAAAAATTAAAAAGCTTATTGCTCCTATCCTACTTTATAAAGCTAATGCGCGTAATTCAATTAATATAAATATGTGTTGGTGACGAATCCAAAATATATCACTGAAGAAATTTGCGTTTTCAGGTTCTAACCCTTGCACTACTAAAAGCTGCGTTTGTCCGGAATGAAAATCATTTGCCTTGTAGAGAACCTTTTAATTTCAGCCCAATTACTAGTAAGAGATTGATACATGTTAATCGTTTCGTTTCAGGTTTTATGGCCGACCGTTTTGGTAATTACACTTCCGCGTTTCTCATGGGTGGCGGAGTCGGGGTTATTGCTTCTCTAATGCCATTTCTCCTTCTTTGCCTTAAACAAGAATCCAAGAAGTCTTGTGAACATGATAGTATGCCTCTAGACATCACTGAATGCGAAGACGTTGCAGAAGAAGACCTTACTATACAACAAGATGAAACAAAACTTGTAAACAGTAGCGGCGTGGCTCGAAAGGATTATGAGAGATCAGCGTCTTTTGTCCTGGCCATGAAGTCCCCTGTTTAGATAGCACTATGCGATGTTATTTTATGATGATAATAATAATAATAACATCAATAATAACATTAATAATATTAATATTAATAGTGATGATGATGATGATGATGACAATGATGGTGATAATGCCGACGACGACGACGACGACGACGACGATGATGATGATGATATAAATTCTCCCTTTTTATCGCAAATGGAAACGAATTTCAAACTTTAGAAGCAGCTTTTGCGAATGTGGTTACAGTACTGAATTCGATTAAGGTAGCTCGATGGGGTTTTTCAGGGCCATTGCCTGTCAAGTTTAAGCATTAACTTCGTCGCCATGAACTAAAGATATGGAAAAATTACCACCACAGCAGTAACTAACAATGTATTTGCAATATGCAGAAATTTTAGCTATTGTTGTCCACGAAAATATGAAACTTGGAGACATTGCCCCTGAATAAGAGGCTTTCACTTGTAAACACGAAATGTCCGACAAAAAATTAGCCCTTATTTTATTGCCTTACAAGTCATCAATTATCTTAAAACTCAAAGGTCATATAATCAAAGTGAAACCCCTCTTTCTTACGATCGGCTAAAACTATCCCCATGATCTTTTCAAACACGTGAATGAAACAAGTGAACGAAACTACTGTGAGGTAAAGTTGCTACATATATTTATTGTTTTCTTTTCACTTTTACGCCAAAGATACTCAGCTTATTGTTTCATTTTTTTTAAGTCGTCTTTTGCGGGTGACCTTGCTAGGGTAGTTTCTACGTTCACTTGGTATCCTGGGTACGTGGTATTGATAAATGGATCTTATGTAATGACCTTAAACTTACTAACAATAAGACAGAGATAATTGCTTTATGGTCTACCCAAGAACTATTGCGGCGATCGCCTTTAGACTGATGCCTGCAGAAAACTCGATAACTAAATTATTCATCATCATCATCATCACCATCACCATCACCATCACCTTTATCATCATCATCATCATCATTATAATTATTATTGTGAAAGGGTTGAACCCAGGAGCCATTTCAAAAGTAGGTTGAGTTTGATCGTTCGGGTGAACGTAGTCCTGAATAGGACTGTTGTTGTTGACAGTGACTGACGTTTCGTCAACCTGTGCGGTAGTCATCTTGAGAGTCAAAGTGAGTTGTATCACGTCAGTTTATGGTATTATACTTTGGTTATTGATCTGATTGGTCAATTACGTCGTCAACCAACTTTCTAAAGTAAGACGTTGATAGTAGTTTGTAGAATACGTTATACGTTACAGACGAAACATCAAATTGACTGGGACTCTGCGACATGTATAACGTATTCTGCAGACTACTATCAACGTCTTACTTTAGAAAGCTGATTGACTAACTTAGAACAAACGCCACTGAACCGTAGCCAACAATTACCAGCGCCGTACAAACGACTTATTGACGAGATCAAGCAAATCTAACTACGAGAGAACGACTGGAGAACTGACAATTTGACTAACAATAGACGACTGTTTAACTGTGACAACAGACGGATCGAAACGCACCAATTACTGATTACGAGTATTCATAGCCAAAATAACATCACGGCTTATCTGACAGACGACCAATTACATCGCGACGTAAGTTGGCCAGTCAGACCAATAACCAGAGTATAATACCATCAACTGACGTGATACAACTCACTTTGACTCTGAAGATAACCGCACAGGTTGTCGAAACGTCAGTCACTGTCAACAACAACAGTCCTATTCAGGACTACGTTCACCCGGACGATCAAACTCAACCTACTTTTCCCTATTAATATTATTATTATTATTATTATTATTATTATTATTATTATTATTATTATTGATGTTATTGTTGTTTTACTCCGCTAACATAAGAAAGTAAATAGCAATGAAAAAGCACATAGAAAATAGAGCCATAATACCATTGTATGTAAAGCTACTTTTATTGTGCTAAAAAGAATCGCCGCTCAATTTGCTAGTCGTTGGTTTATACTTGAGGGTCAGGACAAAAACGCTCGCGCGAACGAGGCCATTGCAGTTTCATGATTTTAATACATTTCATGCAACTGAATAAATAAAGTAGAAATAAATTCCAGCTGAATGAACTTTATTTCAGTTTCAGTGTATTTAGCCTAAATAAATATCAAATTGTAGACAATATAAAGCAACATTCTATAGCAGAAAATTGTTGAATAAAAATTATATTATAATATTATAATATTACAGATTGAACTCTCTAAGGAAAAAAAAGATGATTCTGTAAGCAACTGCGCGTTTTTGTGACTGATGTCTCTAAACAGCTTCTAAAGTACAGTTTCTCTAGAAACAATATCCAGTATGTCATTGATTTGTTGTTTAGATCCTTGAAGAATGGAGCTTTTTCTCTTATGTTCTAGAGCATCGTCCCCGCTTCGTTGCAGCAACTGTAACTGTCTTTCAGTAACATCACCACATTCTCCTAGACTTATTGAGTCTTCAATATCTGTAACAACGTTTCTCTCCGATCCTCGATTTACACAAACCAGAAGAAACGGAACGAGTGACGCAACGATTCCCGCTCCACCAGCAGTAATAAATGCGGCAATGTAATTACCAGATTTGTCAGCTATGAAACCTGATGAAATATAATTATGACGTCAAAATCGGAAATGTGACGGGCGTCTAGAATGAAATCTTAGCCCCCTAAGTAAGTTTTAACTAGTGACAGAGTTGGAGTTTGTTAAAATATCCCGCCCCCTCCGCCACCCCCGGCATATTCCTCCTTAAAAAAAGTACAATACAGGATTTGCGATAAATCCTGACTAGTGCAATCGACAAAGTCGATAATCGATAACACTCGATAACTATCGATAAAATCGATTGATTAAATTGAAAATCAATAAAAGTTGTGGCCAATCGATAATTATCAATGTTAATCGATTTTTATCAAAGTTATCAATTTTAAATTTTTTTTTTTTGAACATATTGAAATTAGGTAACCTGAGAATTTTCAGCCGTATATCTCAAAAGTAGCGATTGCAACGGCCGCCGAAAGTTAGAGGCATTTGTATAAGAAAAACAACTTTTGCCATCCAGTCACGCCCAGGGTCCGGAGGAGATGTGTTTGTCGTTAAAACATCAAAACGCGTCGAAAACCTCTTAAAAAAATGGGTTATTTTGATCGCGTTACAGTTTCGTTACACATTCTATAGACCGCAAACTAAGGGACTGAGAGCTCGCAAGATCGGCTTACAGTATAAAATACTTCTTTTTTTTACTCGGCACTTCGTGCCTCGGTTACCCTTCGGGCGACGTGCCGTGCGCCAGCGAGGATATGGCTTGCGGTTATTGATTTTCAAAATGGCGAACAACAAAGTCGATCTGGGTCAGATAATAAGCGAAGAAATCGTTTACAGTAGATTCATAAAGATCCCATTGGGCTGATTAATCGTGCTAAGCGACAGGTAAAGACATTTTTCAAGGTGAGACTTTAAATAAGTTATTCATTTATTCACACGAAACTCCTCTGGACCCTGTGGTCACGCTTGCATGGTTTTCCATGCAAATCCTTGTAAATTTTAAAATTTCTAAACTGTCGTTTAACCTTTTTCTTACGCATTTTAGGGCTCAAATTGTCTGTTATGAATTAAAAGGAGATTTGAGCCCTGTAATGCTTAAGGAAATATTTCATGACAGTTTTTGAAAATTTCGAAATTACAAGGATTTTTATGGAAAACCATCAGAACCATGCAAGGGTGACTGGATGGCAAAAGTTGTTTTTCTCATACAAATGCTTCAAACTTTCGGCGGCCGTTGCAATCGCTTCTTGAGAGATATACGGCTGAAAATTCTCAGGTTACCTATATTTAATTTGCTCTTTCAGCCTGTGCTAACAAAATTTTTCACAAGTGAACTGTTTTCGTGTTTACCGAAAGTTGATCACGTGATCAAGTCATGCAAAGAGGCTTTTTTTCAGATAACGGTTTTATCGATGGCACTAGTCAGAACCATTATCTCTTGTCAGAACCTAGTCAGCAGTAAATGCATTGAAGAGCACAAACCTATTAATGGCGGGCCCCCTAAGGCAAACACTCCAGCTGATATCATAGTAAATCCAAATGCAGAGGCTTGTTTAGATTCCTCAACCGAATTCAAGCATTCAATAAGAAAAGTAACATTCCATATTCCGTCCGACGCACTGAACACAATAGAAATAGCCACCAATGCTCCGTAAGTCTTTGCCAGTGTCAGCAATACCACCGAGGTTCCCATGGCAAACGCGGATGCTTGAACTAATACTCTTGCCTTAATCCACTTTAGATTACAAAGAAACCCTCCTCCAAGACGACCTAAAGTTGCGAAAACGCCAATAAACATGAACAGCGTGGCGCCTTTGTCGGCAGGAATCCCCACGTCATTAGAGTACTTTATCTAAGATCAAATAGAAATAAAGTATAAACCGAATGTAATTCATTTGTCACATGAAATATAGCTTACACAGCTGAGGTAGCCCGGCTTTGTATTAAAGGGGATCATGCTTTGACAAATTTGATACTGGCATTATGGTTCTACCCGGCAGCCACGGCGTTTTCCCGGGTAAGAGACAGTCAACCGGCCCGTATTTGTGGATTCCAGTATTTTCCCGTACCATCACACCGGCAATGCTGTGTGGCTCAGGGTCTCTAATACCAGCCTTATGTAACAAGTGAGCTTAAGCAAAGACGTTTTTGAGCACGCACGTCAACCGGAAGTGATCTTTTTTCATTTTTAGGCGGTGGTTTTGCCCAAATTTTTGGACAAATCGTCTCTGTAATAATATAGTAAAGACACTTAGAAATACCAATTTGATAGCGTCAAGATGCTCTAAAATGAAAAAAACCTCATTTCCGGTTGACGTGCATCGCTCAAAAACGCCTTTGCTTGAGCTCCCTATTACTAGTTCTAGGAGGTGACTTTGTCCTCATAATTATCTTTTGTTGCCCCTTACAAAACATTCTCTCCCCGCCTTTTCTATACACTCCGTTTCCGTTCCCCTGTAGACTACAAGTAGTCCGCCATTTTTCCTCAGGGATAGTAGAGCGAGCAAAACGCGAGCGCGCGTGAAAATCACCCCACGTCGCCTTTTCTCGCGTGGGGTGATTTTCATGCGCGCTCTCGTTTCGCTCTCTCTACTATCCCTGAGGAAAAATTGGGGACTACTCGTAGTCTAGTTCCCCTGAGAACACAACTGACGAGCTTACCAGATAAACGTAGGGTGTCAGCCGACAGAAAGCATATACACTACGTGTTAACATCAGAACGAGCAGAGCGGGTTTCCTCAACAGCGCAAGATTTAATTGAAACGCTTTTGGTGCAACTTCTGCTGGTTTATTTGGAGGAGTAATCCCTTTATGAAGTAACCATCCTGTTAGAGAGGTAAGAGCCAGAAGCCCTGCAAATACCCGGAACGTGTTCCTCCAATCAAAAACATCCACTAACGCTTGTGTAGTTGGCGCAAAAGTCATTGCCCCAATGCCTTGACCTGCCATTAAGAAACCGAGTGCAATGGTTCTTTTCTTCCTGAAGTAGTGGGTCGCAATAATTGGAGAAGTAAGGTTTATGAGCGCATAGCCAAGTCCAAAAGGTAAACTGAAGGCAATGTATAGCGTGACAATGGAGGGAACCAAAGAGCCCATAGCAAGAGCAGATGAGCATAACAGGCATCCTAATATAGTGGTAGTGCGAATCCCAAACCTGTTGAGGAGGCCACCGGAAGCAGGACTTGTGAAGCACATTACGCTTACAACTATGGATGTAAACCATGCTGAAACACAAAGAATTATGTCAATATTGACGGCGCATTGTTCCCGAGTCGAAACAACAACAACAACAACAACAGCAACAACGAGAATATAAGCAGTACCACCACAGTGGTGCGAGCGGTTTGAATCGGAGGTGAAGCCATGTGTGGGTCGAGTCTGCTGTTGGCTGTTTTCCTTTAATCTTGGACAGAATTAAATCGAACAGTAAACGTCACAATAATCACCTGCTAATAAGAACCTACATTTTTTTAAGTCTGGAAAAAAGGTTCTCTTATTTGGGGAAGTTATTGGCAATTTAGGCGAAGTAGATTCTTAATTAGATTCTTAATTTCTATGAAGGAGACATAGTTGTTTACTACCAGAAATTAAAAATAAGGAAATTTGAGTTTGGTCCTTAAACATACAGTATTTATTCACAATCAAGAGAGGAAAAAGAGCTTTATCATCTCTTGTTCACAACTGTACATCGCAAACTTCCTTTATGCAAGTTTAAGTGACATTCTATTAATTACATACTAAATACTATCGTTGATGTTAATGAAAGCAACGTAGTTTTGCAAACAGAAATGCTATTTTCTGACTTTTTTCCGTCCCGCTGATGACCCGGAGGCACATTAACTGATATTACTAAGTGCAAAAGGCACCACGGTAGTACCGACAAACGGAACGCGGCAGTCATAGAGTTGGTTGTAGACAGCTCAACGAAAAATTCGCCTTCTAATATTAACAAGATTTCTGTTTTCACCGACCCAAAACATTGTCAAGTTAAACCGCCTTACTACCCAAAGAAAAAAGCCGTGACTCTAAGAATTAATCTGGCCAAAAAGAAATTGATGGCTCAAAGAAATCAGCATCTTTCTGTTAAGTACAAATACAACGAATTTGTACTTACGAAAAATTATTTTTGTAACTGATGTTGCAGTTGTAACTTTTGAGACTATTAAGCTCGTTTTTAAATTGATCTTTCTGAAAGAGTTTCATTTCTTAAAACCCTCGAATATCTTTGTGACGCTTTTGAAATACACGAAAAAGGTATGTCTGCGAAAAAGGTAACATTGAGGGATGCGAAAGAGGATGCCGATAAAGTCTGTATCGAGGTACAAAAAACTTGAAACAACGCAGGTGGAAAACCTACACCCGGTTTCTCACTTCAACACAAAACATTTAGGGCTCTTAACTACGCTCAAGACTTTGGAACCACAGTGAAGGAATCGCTTAAAAGAACTACGAATTCGAAGTGGGCTACACTCACGAAAAGTCGAATTGTCCCGTGTCAAATACTTTGAAAGCACGACGTGTTACACGAGATCAACCAAGCCGCTTACAAAAAAAACGTAGCTATGGCGTTCCATTCAGAGTAACCTACAATCCACCTTCTCCATACCTTAACAAGATCATCACGAAATACAGTCGACTCCAGATAACTCGAACCCTCGCTAACTCGAAACTCGCGCTAACTCGAACCAAAATCGATTTCCCCTGCACTGTAATTTTACCCTCAGTAACTCGAACCCTCGATAACTGGAACTCCCGCTCTGACTTGAACCAATTTTCGTTTCCTCTCAGTTCATTCATTGTTTTGAGCCCTTAAAAAGTCGGGGAAAAGCCGTATACTGGCGTCCGAAACCTTGAATTTTGGACGAGTGGTAGGAGTATAGTTTACCAGTGGAAGCTGATGTTGATTGTCACAGGCTAATGTGCAGCAGCTTTTCTCCTCAAAACAGTAAAACGCATGCTCTATATAGGCTATCTTTTGCTACGTTACGTTCTGATTTATAATCTAGAAGTATCTTTTAATTTTCACTGGACATTTCTACAATTAAATGTCACTAAAATGTTCACTGTGCAGTAAAAACTGTTTTTTACCTTACTCTCGGCTATTTTCTTCGAAATCCCGATAATTCGAACTCCCGACAACTCGAACCTTTTTTCGATTTCCCTTGAAGGTTCGAGTTATCGGGAGACGACTGTACCTGCCCATACTTAAACCTACAAACAGATACAAAGAAGCTTTTCTACACTAAACGTTACCAGCGATTTTTCAAACCTCCCGATAATACGAACCAAATTTGTTTAAGGTGGTTCGAAAAATCGGGATTCGACTGGATATCAATCACAGAGTTTGCTCAATTTGTGATTATAATAACCCATGGAATTGTATTTGCGATTTGCTAATTAATGACAGAGTAATGTTTATATTCAGTTTCTTTCAGTCGTGGTGGCCATGCATTTATCGGCCACGCGGCAACCCGCGCGGCCGTTTCGCTTGATTTGATCGGTCATTTTCGTAGTTTCAAACGTTAGAAGCAGAACGCCCTTTCTTTGCGCTTTTAACAACAATTATAATAATAATAATTTAACTTACCTGTTCTTTCTCGGCTTTCATTGAACGAATCCATGAGAACGGGGAAAAATACTCCGAGAGAGAACGTTAATCCGTCGGCAAAAATCATGCAAAGTGTGTAGCAAAAGCAAATAAACCATGACCAGACACTGTCCTGTTTGTAAGAAGACACTTTCGGGGAAAAAAGATCCATTCTTATTGAAAATATAGTTCCAAAACAGCGTCATCGTTTTCATTTGTATAATGTATAGTGCGTGTCACGGCTCAGGCACTGATTTGCATATGTCGACTGTGTCACGCAAGATGTATCTGTGTCGCAGTAATGGCACAGATGCACAGGAATCCCAAGCGAAATATGAGAGCTTGTATCAGGGTCCCAAAGGGGGTTTGGCCGGAGCCCGGTAGCCCTAAGATTTTTTCCGTGGAGCCCGGAGCCCCATCGTTTTGTTGCTTAGAGCCCTAATATTATTTTACTGTAGAGCCTGGAGCCCTCAAAACGTTTGCTGCGGAGCCCATAGCCCCAAGTATTAAAATTCGGACATTCTTGCACACAGAGAGCGTCATAACGTGCTTTGTTTGTTGTTTGCTGGGAAACTGAACGAAGATAGTAAAAAACCATCCGAACATGCGAACACTATACCATTTGGAAACTGCGGTTCCTTCTTCCCGGCTTCTTGCAGCGGTGTATGCTGATTTCAACGGTAAATTGTTGTATGCCAAATTTTTTGGTGACGTCGGGTAGGCCGTGGTTTACGGTCAAGTAATTTTTAAATTCGAAAATCGATCTTCCAGTGCGATCGCCTTCCAACATCCATTGGTTATGATTGA
Organism: Porites rus; assembly: GCA_964035705.1. Taxonomy (NCBI): domain Eukaryota; kingdom Metazoa; phylum Cnidaria; class Anthozoa; order Scleractinia; family Poritidae; genus Porites; species Porites rus. The sequence continues at coordinate 11,768,231 of OZ037998.1, forward strand.
TAAATAACTCTAGATAACTGTGAAACACGAGTAGAGTGGAAAAAAACTTATAAAAACAGCGTTTAAAAAATAGAAATTGCTGTATTTTCTCAATTCTAGGACTTGCTTTTGGATTGAAGCAAAAAAGCATAGGAGAGCCTGGAGCCCTGGAGCCCCATTTACTTTGGTCCGGAGCCCCGGCACCCCGTTGAGTCCGGAGCCCCGAAGCCCTAAACTCATTGGGACCCTGTTGTATGGTAAATACACACTTTGTGTGGTAAAATATAACAAGTAAATGAACTTAAACGGGAAAAAGTTTTCAATAAAGTGTAAATATTGTTTTCTGGAGCGCTTACTTTTTGTATGGAAAACCCGGCCCGGTATAAATTCTCGTAAGAATTCAAATGGAACAGTTCATTCTGGTGAATATTTTTCAGAAAAAAGGTACTTTTGAGGTATCACCTTTTCCTCGCTTTGACAGAAACGACAATTTGTTTGGACAAACAATTCTAAGCTTCCTTTGGAGAGAAAGCGAAAATTTTACTGGTATTTTGTAAATGGCAAGACTCAATCCCTTGCCTGTTTTCGGTGCGAAACAAAAATACCAGTACCATTTGTTAGAAAGTTTTCACCGAAATTTCCGTAAAAATGGTAGGCGCTCATGAAGTCGTTGTCTTGTTTTCTAGGAATTTTCAGCGCCATTTGAGCACTATATGTCACTATATCGAAATATAGTATCATCTGACCTGACCGTGTATTAAAAAAAGACACCCTAAGGTCAGATGATGTTATAGCTCTCAAATCCACAGGGTCCAGAGGAGATGTGTTTGTCGTTAGAACATCAAAACCCGTCGAAAACCTCTGAAAAAAGGGGTTATTTTGATCGCGTTACAGTTTCGTTACACATTCTATAGACCGCAAACCAAGAGACTGAGGGCTGGCAAGATCGGCTTACATTGCGCCAGCGAGGATATGGCTTACGGTTATTTATTTTCAAAAGTCGATCTGGGTCAGATAAGAAGCGAAGAAATCGTTTACGGTAGATTTCTATAAAGATCCCATTGGGCTAATTTATCGTGCTAAGCGACATGTATAGACATTTTTCAAGGCGAGACTTTAAATAAGTAATTCATTTATTCACACGAAACTCCTCTGGACCCTGTGTCAAATCGTGAAAAATTAAAATGTCATTTTAGCCGGGTAAAATAAGAGGGAACATTCAGTGGCCTACGAAATTAACCTAACAATAGACCATATTAAAAATGTCGTCTTATCCTATTGTTTCTTTAATAAGTTACTCATTCTACATTTAAATTTCTGTTGTTATTTTACGGTTACTTAGCTTCTGAAGATGTTTTAAGAACTTATGAAATTTAAGGCCAAACATGATTACATTCAGGACTTAAATACATTTTGGGGTCAGTGCATTCAGGCCTTCTACAACACTCTGGCGTTAGAAAGGGAAGGAAACATATACCTTTACCAGTGTACCAGGGTGATATTTAGCCAGAAAGACGATTGCAAAGGGTCTCTTTTTCAGCAATTCAATAAATTTCTTTTAAATAATAAATAGAATAACTACATTTATACAAATTGAACTTTCTAATTAAATACTAGATGATTCTTTGCCAGCGATTTAAATATTAAGTTCCAAGAATAATGGAACTATTTCTGGCATGTTGTACATCATCGTCTCCGCTTCGCTGCAGCAACTGTAAATTTCTACCATTTACATCACCACTCTCTCGTAGGCCCTCTTCCACTTCGATATCATCAACAATGTTTCCCTCTGCTCCTTGATTTACACAAACCAGAAGAAATGGAACGAGTGATGCAACGATTCCCGCTCCACCAGCAAAGAGAAATGCGGCAATGTAGTTACCAGATTTGTCAGCTATGAAACCTGATGAAATAAAATCATGACGTCATTGGATGAGCGTCTATAATAAAATCTTGGTTTTCAGCGACCGAGTCGGAGTCTTAAGGATGCTTATGATAATTACACCAGAGTCGTAAATGGAATCGGAGTCGCAAGGATCAGAACTGTTTCATTTTGTAACCGACTCCGTTACTGATCTTTTACGATTTAGTGAAAAAAAGGCGCAAGCAGAAACAGTAGACGGACTAGCCTGAGAAAACGCGGCGCGACGCCACCACTGGTTGTCTTATACGAACGGGCGCAGAAGTTCTGTACTAATGACGTGTCACTGCCCAGATCTGGCTAATGCTTTTGACTGGTCGTGCCGAGATTGAAATTTGCTTCAACCAATCAACCCAGGTGTGGGTAGTGACACGTAACTCCATGGAATTTTGCAGTCGTTCCTCAAACGTTATTTCTAGTGTCGTCACGAAATGTCGGCTGTGTTCTCAGGCTACGGTAGGACAAATCAATCACTACATGTTTGTACTTACTTGCTGCGATTGGGTACTCCTCCGCTTCTAAACAATCTAACAGTCTAGCTAGTTTCACTACACGATAAGCGATGGAAGCTTAAGATAAGTAGCACCGGATATCTCAAATTGTTGTTGTTGTTTTTTTTCTATCGAGTTAGAAATAATTTTCTTGACTGTATACGTCAATTCACTGTAAATAAATGATACCCAAATAAACTTCCGAAGCTGCTTACACCTTTAATTACCTAAGATAAGATAGTTACGCGCCTGATACTTAGTTGCTAACGAAACTGACAACTTATGATCACTAGCTCCATATCCAGGGTAATCTAGCCTGCAAGTTTAAGCGTTCATCTTTGGAAAGTGCCAGCAGATCAAATGGATTCAAGAATGGATACAATGATAAACACACACCCGTTAAAGGAGGCGCCCCTAAAGCAACCACTCCAGCTGACATCATAGAAAAACCAACCGCGGAAGCTTGTTTAGAATCCTCCACTGAATTCATGCATTCCACAAGAAAAGTTACCATCATCATTCCATCCGACGCACTGAACACAATGGCAAACGCTACCAATGTACCATATGTCTTTGCCACTGACAGCAACATCACAGAGGTTCCCATGATTAAAAGGGATGCTTGTAATAATATTCTTGCTTGGAAGAGCTTTAGATTACAAAGAAACCCTCCTCCGAGACGACCTAATGTCGCAAAAACACCAATAAACATCAAGAGAGTGGCGCTTTATCAGCAGGAATCCCCAAGTCATTAGCGTACTTTATCTGAGATCATCAATAGAAAATAATAACTTTACACACTACTGTAAATCACGTTGTCACACCTAATTCAGCATTACAGGCAAGTTAACAATCCAAATTAAAAGAAATAACTTTAGGAAGAAATAAAAGCAGTATATAATGGGCCAGTAATTTAGTAAGTATAATTCGACCATAAAATGGACGACCTCTTTAATAAATAGAATTATAGATTTCACTTTTGGGAGTTGTCTTTAAAAACTCGGCTTTGAATACAGAGGTCCACGCAACGCGTAAATATAACTGACTGGTTCCTCTGGCCGGATCTCTAATCAAAGAGATGCTGTAGCCAGACGTCACTTAAAGTGTGAAATAAAACAAAACTCAATGCGGGGCTGGCACTACGGCAAAGGGCTGATTTATTATAGCATAATTTATAATTTATTATGGGCCTATAATAAATCAGCCCTTTAATTTGCCATAGTGCCAGCCCTGCATTGAGTTTTGTTTTATTGAATACCTAAGCTACTAGGAAAAAGCCGCTCAAAATTAGACCAGATGGTGGGTATGAATTAGAAGAAGAGAGAAACGTAACCTAAATTGTCACATGACATCTAACAATCAAACTTTTTCCCGCCAAAATCTCTGAGCGGGCAACATTGCAAAATCTATGACGTCAAAGGGTTACGGTAGACTGCTACCGGCCACTGCTATCCGCGAATGCTCACCGAAGACTGCCGTTACAGCGAGGTTTAATGAATTTCCAGCCTCAAAATATCTAGCTATATGACAAATCACTTTTAAAAGATTGGTCTCGGGGGAGACAGTTAATTTTCCCTCGAAAAAAAAAAATAAATAAATAACTGTTTCCCTCGCTTAGAACCGGTGATGAAGTGTTTGATATTGACCAAACTAACTTTGTATTTAGCTTCTCATCACTTATTCTCTGGTGTTCCCTTCTCCATATTTTTGTTTACGTTCCCTCCTTTTCTAATATCCTCTTCTAGCCTTTTCTACCCACTCCCTTTTCTTTCACAGAATACATGGCGCATGACACAATTAAGCTTACCAGATGAACGTACGGCGTGAGACGACAGAGGACATAGCTACACCGCGTTAATATCAGGATAAGTAGGACCGGATTCCTCAAGAGTCCAAAATGTAATTGCAAACCCTTGGGTGAGACTTCTGCTGGTTCATTTGGAGGAGTAATCCCTTTATGAAGTAATCATCCTGTTAGTGAGGCAAGAGCCAGAAGCCCTGCAAATCCTCGAAACGTGTTTCTCCAATCAAAAGCGTCCACTAGGGCTTGCAAAGTTGGGCTAAGAATCATTGTCCCAATGCCTTGACCTGCCATTAAGAAACCGAGGGCAATGGATCTTCTCTTTATGAAGCAATGAGTCGCAACAACGGGAAAATTAAGGTAAATAAGCCCCAAGCCAAGTCCAAAAGGTAAACTGAAGGCAATGAATAGGGTCACAATGGTGGGAACAAAAGAGCCCATAGCAAGAGCAGACGAGCATAACAGGCATCCTAATATACTGGAAGCGCGAATCCCAAACCTGTTGAGGAGGCCACCGGAAGTAGGACTTGTGAAGCACATTACGCTAATAATAATAGATGTTGTCCATGCTGAAACAACAAAAAAAAGAACCCAGTTAATTAATTTGGACGGCAGACCAGTGGGGGATCCAGGGGAGGGGCCAGGGGGGCCCGGGGGGCCCGGGGGGGCCGCATCCCCTTCATTTTTCGACCAAACTGAGGCCCGAAGGGCCGGAAAAAGCTTTTTTTGGAGTCCGCCCCCCCCCCCCCCGCCTTCCCCTTCTTACCGAAGGGTCTGGATAACGGGGCCCCACACCTTATCTCAAGGCTCAAGGTCTGGATCCGGCACTGCAGACGGCATCGCCTTTGGAGTCTGCTACAAAAACATCAACAACAACGGCAATAAGCATTGATGAGAACAATCCAGCGCACGCCACAAAAAATTCACGGAAGCTTTGCCATATGTAGAGGGAAATATTCTTGACTCTCACCACGCTCTTATTTTTTTTGTATATCTGTCTACTAGAGGGTGAGCAATACAGCGTTGCAAAATTGTTGCGACATTGATTCATATGGTTGCAACATTGTTCCAACATTGCAGTGCTGTGTTGCGCAAAAAATCGTCGTTGCAAATCGTCCCGTGTAACATTAGCCTCCCACGCAGACGTTCTTAAGAGTTCGTCACGCGTTCCCGCCCCACGGTCAGTGTAACATCACCTTTATTTTCAAACGACTTTATCAAAAATTTTCAGCCCGTTTTCCGCAGATGTCATCTTCCACGTAAGTTGTAGCTAGCCATAATTATTTATCATCATCATCATGCATCATCATCGCCGTCATCATCATCATCATCATCATCATCATCATCATCATTATCATTTTTATTTCATTATCATTTTTACAACGAAACCTGGTCTTGAGTACAGGATTGCAAGAATAAAATTTCAGTATTGAGTTCATTATTGGTTTCAATTTCTCTTTCGTCAGTAAAAGAATTAAAAATTCAAAAGAGTCCTTGATTCAAAAATCGAGTTTTGATTGAGTTAGTGAGAAGATACTAAATGGAACTTACCAGCTAAAGCATATCCCGTTTCTGTTGTTCAGCTACGTGCAAACGGACGCAACATTGTTGGCCAACAACTCCCAACATTGTTTCTTGTTGCATGTTGTTGGATGTCGTTGCGCAAAGTTTGAAACCGGTCAAACTTTTAGCCCCGTGCAAACGGACGCAACATTCGGTAGGCCAACAACTGCCAACAAGGTTGGGAGATGTTGCGTCCGTTTGCACGTAGCATGGTAATCGTTTTTTTTTTTCTTCTTTGATTTGAATTTTTATTTGAGGA
>OZ037998.1:11779244-11836744 GCA_964035705.1 Porites rus
CATCTCACACGTTAACTTTCACGAGCCAAAAAGAAACCGGCAGGCTTCACTCCTGAAGTGAATATAACAAAGGAACACAGCTACAAGGTACCCCTAAATTTTCTCCAAAACTTGAGACAGTGTTTTTGATGTCCAGCCCCTCCCTAGGGCTTGAATTCCCCATCCAGATGTACGGTAAAACTGTGAATCCCCCTCCCCCCGCGCCTCCTCCCCAAGATTTGTCACGCGGTAAATGTTTGACACTCGTTTCCTGTTGATTTCATAATGTGACTGTCGCGTCGAGAGTCTGTCTATGTTTTTCTTAGACGTATTTCTAGTTTAAAAAAGCATTTGCCGTGAAACTGGGGCTGACGAAGTCATACAATGGTTACTTTTTGTGGCAGGAAAGGGCCATGCAAACAAGACAGTAAATGGTCTGTTTTGGTTTGTATCTGTGCCACTATCTCTCAAGCCTTGTTGATGGGCATCGCGCAAGATTTCGGTGTCTTTTTGCCGGTGATTATGAATGAGTTCTACTCTAGCAGAGAACACACAGGTATTGGACTTGCTTTCATTTATTCCGATTGAAGAGGACACCGCGTAGTATATGTTTATATCTTTAAATGAATTTGATGGTGATTTATAAATTTTAAAGATTACCACATTATCTGATCTACGTTGCAATCGCCTTACCGTTCGGTTCGTAACGCAGGCTTTCCAGTCACAGATCCGAAATGCGGTATATTTTAGTATGGTTTTGTCCATATCTTTAAACAGTAAGGCTGGTTATGAGCACCCTATATTTTCTTTCGATTTTTCTTTATGAGACATCAATGCAAAGTCAAAAACTTGCCTTGCTTCCATTAGCACGACTTGATATGGCGTGATTCGGCGCGTGTGCGTCCTATGTTTCAAAGGGCTCTTTTAAGAAAAAAACTTACGGAAAAGCTTATTTCTTTAATTTTCAAAGTGACCAGTCCGGCTGACCATCATTGATTTTTCTCTTTTCTACGTATACATAGCTTGGATAGGTTCTATAGGAATTGCCATGACCTTTTTCCTGTCTCCTCTAACTGGACGGCTGGGTGACCGCTATGGATCTCGTCCCATAAGTATCGTTGGTGGCTTGTTTTGTTCCTTGGGTCTCATCCTGACTTCGTTTGTGAGAAAACTCGACCTGTTTTTTGTGACATATAGCGTCTTGTTTGGTTTCGGCGTCAGCTGTTGCCGAACGAGTAACTTCTTGATTGTTACGAAATACTTCTGGAAGCGTAGATCTTTGGCAACAGGCATTGTGACAGCGGGGGCGGGTCTTGGTGTTTTTACCCTCGCCCCTTTATGTCACCTGCTGATTGACAAACATGGACTGCAAGGTGCGTATAGAGTGCTGGGGCTTGTAACGCTTGCGAACTGCATTCTTTCACTTCCGTACGATCCCAACATAAAAGAAGATGAAGATCCTGGAAAGAAGAAAAAGACTTTTTACAACCAAGGAAATTATAATCCTGAAGAATGCACAGCAGAAGCCTCACGTAAATGGAGGAAACTCATCGACTTTTCTGTCTGGAAAGTTCCACTCTTTACTGTTACGGCTGCATGCAGTACAGCAGTCGGCATTGTGACATATACAGGCCAATTTCATTTGGTGAGTAAGGACCCCTACTTAATTCTTTGTAGCCTCCCTTGCTACATTAGAAGTAGTGGTAGAGGGATGAAATTAAGCCCCGTTTTGGCCTTCCCCTGCCTTCCGTATGCCTTCCCTTTATCAATATGTACAAGTGTCTTCCAGCATACTAATTTAGTGCCTTCCGAGTTCCCTTGATTTCATATGCATAAGATAAGGGTAAGGGTCATAAGGGTCGAGTCCATGAGGTCACCTATTGTTATAACCTAGGGAAAAAGTGCTTTCCTCCATACTAATAAGACAGCTTCCAAAAAACAACAATTAATATTAAGTAATACCGATTGAAGTTAATATTTTCTTTTAACAATTGAACTAAATTTCCATTTAGAGACGGACAATTAGAAAACTTTTCCGGGGGGGGGGGAGCAAAGTACAAAAGACTATTTTTACTAGTGCAAATGAGAACTAGGTGAAAAAAAAAATCATGCGCGTCAAGCAACCCGAAAAAAATATTCATTCAATGACCTAAAAAAAATTCATATAAGAGAATGTCGACGAAAAGAAAATTCATGCGGCTTGAAAATTCCCCGCCCCTCATAACTTTATTAATGGTCGTCAAAAGCTCGAAAATTTACTGTCAACCTGTCAAAATTTGCAAAATTTAACCGTCAACCGTCAAAGAGACCCTCATTTTCGTGGATACCCTTATTCCCCGGTAAACGGTCAATATTCACCTCATGTTGCTTTGTGTGTACAATTCAGCTTTGTTGGTGTTGAGGCAAAGTAGAAAAAAGTCTCTTTGGTTCTCTCCAAAATAGTATTGCAGGTGTAACGATTTTTATGAAAACGGAAACATTTATGTTGTATTTGTTTTTTCTCATTGTGTTGTAATCAGGTTTTGCTTTTCATTGTTACTTTTTTAGGTTCGGCATTGTGAAGACTTAAATATATCCGCTGATAAATCTTCTAAGCTCTTAATGATATTTGGTGTTGTATCTTGCGTGACGCGAGTAATTGCTGGAAGATTGTGTGACATTAGAGGGGTTAAAGCTATTCACGTTTTCCAAATAGGAGTACTTGTCATTGGTCTTGCAGTTCTCATGCTCGGAGTTGCGTCTACTTTTGTCCACTTTGTCGTCATCAGCGTGTTCTATGGAATCGGGGATGGAATAAGCGTGGCAGTTAGTAATTTGTTGCTTCTTACAACTGTAGAACCTCAGAAAAGAGCCTCGGCGTTTGGGTTGGCCAACACTCTTATATCAATTTCCATAGCAACGGGTGCTCCATTAGCAGGTTGGTACAAGCTTGCGCGGTTTATTATTAATCGCTCCTTTTGGCTTTGTTAGTTGTTAAATTAAACCCATTTAATAATTAATAATAATAATTCTAATAATGATAATAATTATTGACACAGTGTTTTTATATATTTTTTTTAATCGAAAGGAATTTTAAATAGTGTTTAACTGAATAGTCTTTTAAGCGAAATAAATTGTAAATAGGATTTTACAGTTAGCTTTGTTATCAATAAAGTTTCCATTTTTATAATAATAACAATATTACAGTATATAATAATAATAATAATGATAATAATAATAATAATAATAATAATTAAGTACAAATTTAGTATAACTATAGTTAAAAAAAGGACTTCTTGGTGGTCTGGTGATTTTCAACCGAGCAAATGTAAACAACTGTCTATAAACTAAAAAAAAAGAAAATTTCTATGTTCATCCCAATGATAAATATGATAATTATTAAATTTTACTATTTACAGATTCAAGAATATGAAATATTAAAATATATAATAATAATAATAATAATAATAATAATAATAATAATAATAATAATAATAATTTGATTATCCTCTCCCTTGCCGGGAGAAATAATTCAAATGAAACATAACAAGGTTAAGAATCCCAACGGTAGGACGCAAACCTGTTGCCTATTTACAGGACAGACGTAGCAAAAGATTTGAACTCGCGACTACTAAGAACAAATCCAGTTAGCGGTCAGGGCGGGACTTTGAACTCGGGGCCTCCAAACTACAGTTTTAGCGCCATAACCACTCGGCCAAGCTGTCTCCTTTACTGTTTGAGTTCTCGACGGTATTTGAACCCATGACATATAACTGACCTCGGGTCTGGAGCGTCCTTTAGTCACTGACCAATGAAAGAACTACTGAGACCAATTCCTAAGTCCACATATGACGTACGTCATGTATGCAGTAACAACCTGCGACCAAGAACATGTTGTTGTTAAGAACCTGTTAGGCTAAAATTTGCCAGTTAGGCCCCCCTGATACAAGAACTTTTTTAGCCTTAAATTTGAAAGAGGTTCTTATTTTCTGGCATCTATAAAAAAAATCTATATAGTTGGCTAATAAGATATAAATCAAAGTTCAGGGTCCTCTTTAAAGACAAAAGTGCTTAATAGTTCATAGTACTCCAACTGCACTTGTAGTATGTTATGGTATGTGTAATCAAATGGTGACGAGTGAAATTATTCCCTAATTTCACGAGTATACCATCTTGATTACCCATTAAAATCAGGGGTGACGAATTACCTTAGCATTCTTGGATTTCTGGTATGTTTATTATCCGGGATCGTATCGATCGAGAACTTCACTCTCTCGAACGTCTGGAGCTTAAATTTGGCTTAAGTTGAGAATTTTTGGTCAAAATACCTGTTAGAATCCTTCTTGATGTGCTCTTTCGTGTGTTCAGGGTTTCTAAAGCGTCTTTTTATGCCCTGGCATCTTCATTCATGACATTTTAAAACTTCGTCGCCATCTTGACACTGAGACGTACGAAAGGTTGCCACGGCAATTTTGTAATTTCACATGTGGAATTACAAATTATCGCTGAAATTTCGCGCCAAAATTAAGGAGTAGTTCGTCACCTATGATATTAATAGTATTACAACTCCCCAATTAAAACGGACAGTGGAGATAGTCCCTGTAGTTCTTAAGTGATCTTCTTCGACTCTTCATAAGGCGGGCACCTCTCTTCGAAGGACACTTAGTGTGTCCAGTGTTTGCTCAAAAGTACTGATACGTTTCCGTACGAGAGAGTCCTTCCAGCAGTGGGAGTCAGTTGAAGATAATTGACTCAGCAACTGCAGGGACTGACCCTCGATATCCGTATTGCACTCTTGACTCAATGAAAACCTTTTCTTTGCAGGATTTATAGCGGACCAAGCCGGTTCCTATGTTATAGCATTCTATACCGCTGGATCAATGGGCATTCTATTTGCATTTCTGCCTTTCATTTTACTCTGTGCAAAACAGGAAACTAATAGAGAGGAAGTAGATTCATTAACAGTTAATACGTGACTTACAGCAATGATTCTCTCTTGAGCTTTTCCCTAAGCTCAGCAAAGATGACCTCCCCCCCACCCCCACCCCCACCTTCCCTGGAGATTAGTACTTCAGAACTATTTCAGTCTTTCTCCGCCCCGGTTACTTCCATCGTCGCCGCTTTTTCATGTGGGTTTTTTTATGAAGGATTGACAAACAAATAGGAACATTCCATGTCAGAGGAACGCCCGGTTTGTATACCATGTTATTTTGTATATTCACAAAAATATAATACCTTCTGGCGCACTTTGTATGTTGGTATCACCTTCAAAATTTACCAGTCGCCCCAAATGAGAAGCCATAGTTCGCCAGAATAGCGCAACGTTGGCGAGGTTTGACAGGAACAGCAGCTTAAGGTGGCCTGAATCTATGTGGGTGTTGGTTATCGCGTTTTTCAGCTGGGGTGATTTAACGGATTTCTATGATTTTCGGTGTCCTTAAATAAAGAATGGTGGAAATTTTAAGAAAATGTTATTTATTTTCTTGTAGGTATAAAAACGTTTGAGATATTGGCATATATTTAAAACAGCATTTTCACAAAAAATGTATTATAAATCCTCCGACAGCTTTTTTTTCAACTTCAGCAAATAGGTCTCAGAGCTCTCTACTTTTATATCAGCAAGTTTGAAGTCAATCGTGAGCATACAACTCGCTGCACAATATGCTAGTCAAATTTTAAGCTTAGAATGCTACGCTAACGGATTTGTAAAAATAGTGCAAGAGTGTCGGGGGACTAACTCCTATCTGAAAGGGTATTTTTACTCAGAGCTAAGAAACTTTAGTAAACAGAAACCTAGGGCGAATACAGTTAGCACTACAAGAACTACTTTATGGTGACCACTTTTGTGAAATTAAATAACTTCTATTCATCAAACTGACTTTGTATTTGTCCCTTTCCTTTCGAAACAAATCTTAACAAAGAAAAACATTAATAGCATCTACGGAAATTTCCTTCCAGTTTTTAGCAACGAAGGTTCCCATTTTGAGAAGAAATAAAGCCACTGACTCCAGCACCTCTAACCATCCATTTTTTAGCTGCAATGAAAACCCTTGTGCTTTTTGATTTATTCCAGGTTTTTCGACTTGTCATCACATTCGCACAGGATATTTGCCACTTAGGCATAGAGATAAAGAAAAAGATGACAACCCTCTTATTCTTCTCATTATCCCCATCTGCAAACAGCCCGTGCGAAAGGTCAGAGCCAACGCTTTTGAAAAATCAATGAATGAATGAATGAATGAATGAATGAATAAATGAATAAATAAATAAATAAAACTATTAAAAATGTTTCTACATTTTTGTTTTTCAGTAACCATATTAACGTATGTGAAACGGAGATGAAAAAAATTTTACTGTTCCCAACAGATTTACAAAAATTGCGTTATACTTTGGAGCTGATCCCATATCATCAAGCCCAAACGGCTTCTTGAAGCAGCCTCTATTCTACTGACGTTTCTTTTAACAATCCCAACCTCATTTATTTACCCACTGAGCCCCATCAAATTTTACCGACCCGAAGTGGACAGAGAACTATAGAGCGTTTTCACATGACGTCACGGCGGCCATATAGGTGTTCCGAAACATTAAAACGGCGGCCATGTTGGTGTTTTTTACCAATCCTGTGGGAGTTGATCTCTTTTCTTATGAACACTTTCTTTTGTTCCCATAAATTTGCATAGATGCTGTTCACGTTATCGAAAACGCTCTATTGGGAATAGGCCATTTGCCCGATGGTGGCGTCATTTTACTACTACGACCAGAATCCTTTTCGTTTTTCTTTTCATGTTTAAATTTGGTCATCCCAGCGAGATTTAAATGACAAATCCGTAATTTGCACAAGAAAGGAAAACCCTGATGGATTCTGGTCGTAGCAGTAAATGATGACATCGTGCAAATGGCCCATTCTAATTAAAAAAGGGCTGACATGCAAATGTTCTGCTCTTGTTGACACCCTTTCGCTCTGGGTAAATAGAACGCATCAGACAGTATAGTCAGGCATGACGCAGTGGCATGACCATATAGGTGAGCGAGGGGACTTAATTATAGCATGTGAAAATGCAGAATTCTTATAGAGCCCACTCCCCGATGGTTTCAACTCCTGGTTCTAGAACTACATTTTGGCCCAGCGACAATACAGCATGTCACACTGTTCAATAATATATTTATGATTTTATCCTATCTGATAGAAAATTCAATGAAAAATAGCACGGTATGCTTAAGCAAGTAAAATCTAAAGGCCCATCAAACAGACAAGGATACGCAAATTGCAAACAAGAAATGTAGAGAAAAATGCAAACTATAATCTCGGTGTCATAGAATCATGAAGATTGTTTGTGTTTGCATGCATAATGAGAACAAAATCTTTTTATAAAACTTTAAATTGTACACGAACAGTATTTCATATACCTGTCGTTCTTATTTTGCATATGTAGCAGGTGTTTTGCTTTAACTGGCTTTTCATTCGTTTCAATACATTTGGGGGGAAAAGGCGGGGGGGGGGGGGGGGGGAGGTGCCTACAATTGGGCGTAATTTTTGCGGCAGCTGAATTCCCTGGAGGCCTAGTTATATTTACCAGTATTTACATGTTATGTTACGTTCACATATTTTGTCCTTAGCACGTCTAATTAGGCCCGGGTCTTGCGGTCCTTGGAAAGTATATTCTGATGCTGAGAGGCATTAAATATCCTGACTTCTTGACATCTTAAAGAAATGCTGACGTTTTGCAGGTCGCAAACACCTCACTATCAAGATGGTCCCTGGTCGTGGCTCGTCTGTTTTGCCGCCACGATGTCCTGGATGGCCGCCGTAGGTTTTGTCTTCAGTTTTGGCGTGTTTTTTCCAGTTTTTATGGAACACTTCAACGAAGATCGAGAGCGCACCGGTATGTATATGCAGACGCCGTTCTCGTTAATTCTGGTGTTTATAACTAGTGTGTTAACCGTGTTTTCAGCAGTGTTTCAAGGCCTTTATTAGCCCTTGTAAAGGCCTGTTTTCTAATCACATGGAAAATTTGCAGTCCTGCTTCCCGGGTGTATGGCCTCACGATACCATGATCCCAGCTACCGAGACTAGCTTGATTTTTGTTACGTTTTTCAACGAGCCGTGTCCCGAGAACTTGGCAAAACGAGCCAGCCTTGCAAACCTGACTCAATATTATCAATTAACCTCTACTGAGGGAATCGGGCAACCTTTGTGTCCCTCTATAGTACTTTAGTAATTTAAATTTTGTATCACTCTTTTAAGACGACAAGGTGCTGAGGTGAAACCTAAAACAGATAATGTCCCTTATTGGGTTTGTATTTTCGACTGATTGTGATCATAACCTCATAACCTTTGTCTTAAGCTAAGTATCCCATAAACGCCACCATTTCCCGTTGATTCGACTTTGTGACACTCATCAACCAATTTGATCTTCGATTAAATAACTTGGTATCCAACGAACATTGTTTGTGTTCAGTGAAGTGTTTGCTTTCTGACCAACTGAAATATGTGGAAACGAACACAACATCTAACATCAACACAAAAAATAAGGGTCAGCTTTTCTCTGTTTTTCAGCGCTTCTGGAAAACGTAGAGAATGAAGACATATTGTAATTCCTTGCTGTAACTGCGTTTCTTTCCTACCTCCAAGTGTAAATTTACAATTTGAACAAAAGATCAGTATGCCAATAACAAATAGATCCTTTGTCGCTCTCGCAAAAGCAAAAGCTGCATTTAAAGTTTGCGAAAACACAATTGGTTTATGATATGCGTCGGGCATGCCGCGTGATGTTTTGTCCGACTTTACTACCAGAAGAACCAAATCGAACGTTTTATTAATCGAACTTAATCGAACCCCGGTAATTTAGGTTAATTGTGTGTGCCAAGAAGGCAAGAGCCAGGTTTGTGAATAGTGACCCTAATTAAGGGAAGCAAAAATAAATTTGAAATATCGTCACCGTTTTAAATTAAGTACCACAAAGTAGAAATGATATTCTCTAAGGGCAAATCGAAAACCTGAGCTGTTTTCATTGGGTTATTTTACTTTTTTATGATTACCGATTTACCAGGGAATTCTAAAGAAAATCCAGTTGTATTTTCAGTTTTGGTGAAATTATTGCTACAGCACGAAAAAGTGCAACTAAGGTCAAATAAAGGGCAAAGATGGTAAATTCCGCACTGGCCCTCAAATTTACAACCCCATGTAAACTGTCAAGCAAATGCGGTATTAACCATCTTTGCTTTTGATTTCCCCCTCGTTTGCACTTTTTTGCACCATATTTGCACCGAGTAAATTTGTGTAAATCCAATTTTCTTGCTAGATATATTCTAACAAGCATTTTAGTAATCTGTTCCAAGCGCTCAGAAAGTGAGAACGTCGAAAAAAAAAACTGTGGGCATGAAAAAACAAGAAAGGGTCGGGGTAGAGAGCCGAAGGAAAAATTTAACAGTTATGTTCAGTCATCTATGCTAACGTAATATTTACACATTTTATTTCATTTTTTTTTTGTAGCCTGGGTTGGTTCTCTTTCTATTGCTCTTGTGTTTTTTACTGGACCTGTTTCCGGAATCCTGGTCAACAAGCTCGGTTGCAGGATAACAAATATACTTGGTGGTCTAATTTGTGCTGCAAGCCTTGCCATCGCTTCCATGTCGGAACGACTCGTGACGTTATATCTTTCGTACAGCAGTTTCTTTGGTATCGGAGTCAGCTTTGTTTTTAACGCCGGCCTTGTTATTGTCAGTAATTATTTCAGCAGACGAAGATCTTTGGCTCTCGGTTTCGTGTCGGCTGGTCAGGGGCTTGGGGTGTTAGCTCAGGGACCACTCCTACAAACAATTATAGACAAGTATGACTGGAAGACAACCTACAGAATAATGGCTGGGGTTATATTTGCAATATGTTTGCTTGGAATCACCTTCGATCCTAATGTGAAGTCTAATGAAGAAGAGAAGAACACTGACCCAGGAGGTCCCGAGCAGTCGACCTTATCTCCCGACGATGCCAAGGCGAATCTGAGGAAACGGAGACGACGGCGAACATTTGTTGATTTATCGGTTTGGAAAGTACCTACTTTCGTGGCCTTAACTTTGTCTTCCTCCATTGCACAGTTTGGACACTTTGTACCTCAAATTCACTTGGTAATTTTACTTTTTTTTCTGCCTAAGTAATTCAGTCGAACTTTTTTTTTCCTTGTAGTTCGTAGAGGAAACAAAGCGATTAAGATCTAAAACCTTGACCGTACTGCTTGTATCAATAGCTCTGCATCTTCCTCAACGGATGATATCGTGAGCGGTAAAAGCTACTGGCATGCGGCTAAAGGTATTGTTTCAAAGGGTCAGTGTCTTGAGATTTGTTGATCGTTATTAAAAAAAAGTGAGGAAGACAATTCATCTGACTGCGGGAGGAAAATAAGACCGAACGGTAGCTTTACCTAAGGGAACGGAGTAGGGAGAGTTTCAAGTGAAAATGAGGAGCGGGAGCCCATAGTCAAAGGAGCTGTGAATGAATCCTCTGCAACAGAAGAGAAAGCAATTTTCACTTGACTCGCATATCAAACTAGAACTTTAACCCAACCCAAAGTAACTGAATTTTACTTTAATTCCCTTCTGGCTGAGCAATTAAGTCGAACAATTTTTTGTTCCTTTGAGAGTTTGATTTAGCGATTATTCTGTATCATTTTAAACCCAGAACGAGTTTTAAACAGGGACCAAGGAGGCAAAATGCTCGGAGCAGAAATAGATGATAGGGGAGAGAGATTGTGTATATTGTGATTTTTTTTTCTAGGTGCGATTCTGTGAGGACCTTGGCATAACTGCTGACATGGCGTCCAAGTTGTACATTTACTACGGATTATCATCAGCCATTGCACGTGTCCTAGCAGGCCGCTTATGTGACATCCGAGGAATAAATCCTGTTTACCTTTATCAATCAGCCGAGTTTGTTGTCGGTCTATCAACGATACTTGTTACCCTGGCAAACGATTACACAGCTATGATAGTATTTGTAGTCATCTACGGATTTTGTGACGGAATATTCATCACAACCCTGAATATTATTCTTCTGACGAGTGTAGATGCATCAAAACGGGCAGCTGCTCTTGGGTGGAACATGCAGTTTACAACAATTTTTATGGCCAGTGGTCCACCTCTTGCTGGTAGGTTTTTTCTTCCCCGGGGTAAAGGAAGCGTTCCCTGCAACAAACTGAAGTAGCTTAAGGCCTGGGTTACAGATTTTTCAGAATTTTTAAAGCGGGGGTGGATTAACGTATGAAAGTATTTTCAAGATATCCCATGACTAAGGCCAATCTTAACCAAGATATCCTCCAATTTCATTTAAATTTTTTTATAACTGCATCACGTGACCAACCAAGCCCTGTTTTATCGAGAAATCCTGTGAGTCGAAATTCCGACCAGATAGAAAGCAAACCGTTTCCCTTAGTAGGTCCAAAAAGTGGCTACTAATAGTCTTCTCGTTAAAACAATCGGAATGAGGTGAGGTCAATAAACGTCTTTCTCCCGTCGAAAATTTTAGTTAGAGGAAGACTGGCAGTAGTCAATAAACACCAATTGCACCGGCCAGTTGGAATGCTTCGAACTATTTCGAGCTGATTTCGTAGACACTTTGTAGGGACATTGTTTTGATACAGAGAAACTGGAGCCACTCGTTTGGCAAGTGGTGGGAATCGTTGTTTACAGTTTTCAAACAATGGAGGGCGTGGTCAATCACGTGAACAAATAATTTAGTTTTTTTAAAGTTTAGTTTACTTTACCACATATCATTCCTCGTGGATGTCTTTAACCATAGTTTTTAGAAACTATACATAAAAACCATAAATGACTTAGATCCACGCCTAAATCTACTTGAGGATATTTTTTAATTCTCGCTTTCTTTGAACCTTTGTCTCGCCAAAACTGACTACCAAGCACACCGAAACTTTATTAAAAGTTTCGGTGTGTTTGCTGGTCGGTTGCATTCCGCATGTGAGCTGGTAACCGAATGTTTAGGGAAACGTTTACCGACCTCATGTAAGTAATATATAGATTTAGCCAAGGCTAAAAGCGAAGCTCTCCATAATTTTTATAGTTTGCTCAAACAAAATATAAAATCATATAATGCTAAGCGGCGAAGGCAACGAGAACGGTAAAAACAACAACAACAATATGTCTAATTAGCAAACAAGCCACTTTGCACGTGCAGGACACTTTTTTTGTACATTTCTTTGCCGCTGTTTTGCACGACTGTTACGTGAAACTCCCACAAACTTTCTTCCTAGTTACGAGTTTTATGGAGGGAATGTCGGACGTGTTCTTGTTCACTCCTTTTTCACTCTCGCTCATTTTCACCCTGGTGGCCGCTAGCATCCCGCCGCTACAAAATTTAATTTTGTTCCTTCAACAGAAAATGTCTCCTTTTTTTTCTCTCTCTCGCTCTAGCTCCTTTTCTCGTTGAACCTTCGCTGGCCCGTCGCCCTACTTTTTTTTTTCTCTGTCTTTCTCTATATTCCAAATTTATGGACATGACAATTAATCTAAGCTTAGGCTAGGCACACGGACACAGAAACATTTTTCGCTTTCCGTTTTCGTATTTATTGACTCTTTAGTTGTGTCTGCTTCACAAGACGCGGGTGGCCAGATGCTTTCCCGCCAAAATAATCTGACATTTGGCATCGGCTTACATGTAGTGGGTGTACGGACGGTCGTTCGTACGCTACGCAAAATTTTCTCGGATGGATAGTTTAAACAATTTTCGTCCCCATGGTGCTCCGCTGGTGCGCTTCGCGCGCGAGAGCTCCGCTATCAAGCAAGCCAATGTTATAGATAACTGTCAGATCTCCCTTAACGGACATCTCTATAAGACGGGCGCCTAGCGTTGGTCCTAATATCTTTCTTTATAACTTTTAGTTTACTCTCTATAATATACCCTTGGCCCCGCCTTTCTCTTCTCCTTTTAGTTAATTCTTAATAAAAAAGAAGGAGCATCTCTCTAAGACGGATACACAGTGTCGGTCCCAAAGATGTCCGCCTTAGAAGGAGTTGACTCCATTTTTTTTTTAAGAAAAACTTTCGAGTTCAAAGTCATGCCGTAAGGCCTAATGGTTGACAAATTTAGCTTATATGATGCCTTGCCCTTTGAATGGCTAAAATTAAGAATCCCTTTTGCTGGCCCTATTGTTGATGTTGTTTTTCTAGTAAGAAAAAGCCAGAGTAAGCAATCTTCGATGTCCTCTTTTATCTTTCTGTAGGCTTAGTGGCTGACAAACTTGGGTCATATAGTGGCGCGTTCTACATGGCGGGTAGTGTTGTGATGTTTGGAGCAATGATACCATTCGCTTTGCTTCTTACTAAAAGAAGAGTTCCTCGAAAAGACACTGACCCCGCAGATGACATGCCGGGCTTGGAGAGCATGGTTGAGACTTCAAACACCGAAGAAGCCTCCCGAGGGCCTCATAGTAGCAATGTCACAGATCATTTGATTACGACCTTTCCTGGAACAGTCAAAGACGATAGCGAAAGCGAAAATGCAAGACCAAGAGCCTTTAGCCCTAAAGAGTCTCTCCGAAGCTATGCCCATTCACCAACGGACGATGCTTTGGAGTTATTGGTTGATAGCGACAAAGAAGCCGAGCAGTCTGGTGTAAAGGCGAGGAAATCTAGCCTTACAAAGAGGAAAGAAAGTGTTAATAGCCCAGATCGTGATCACACAGCTAGTGTCAAAAGCTATGCTCGTTCTTTTACGGATGATAACCTGGATGGTGTCAGCGACAGCAGCTGGAAGTCTAGTCGCAATGGGAGTTTCTTGAGTTTTGTTGCTCGTAAAGGAAGCTCCAGGAGCTTTACTCATTCCCTTCTAACTGAGGAGGACTTCCCACCTGACGACGAAAGCGACAGCAAACGGCAGTTTGGTGCAAAGGAACGGCGGTCAAGTGGTAAGGGGAGTTTCAAGGGTAAAACGAGGAGCAGCAGCTCGTTGGTCGAAAGAGTTGTGAATGAATCCTCTGCAATAAACGGCGGAGCAATGCTCACTGACAACGACAACCTCCAGCAAGCTGTAATCACAAAGGAAAATCCAGATGAGTCAGAATGATAATTTCACAGGCATCAAATGCCAGAACTACCAAGATAAAATAGATTTCCCGGAATTCTTTAGTGCGAGGAATTTTGCTTCGACATTAGTTTCGATACTGGGGGCCTCGTAACTATATCCGATATCAGTTTGATGATTGTGTGATAAAAAATAACTTGATCGAGATTCAAGGCCATAGGCTTAAATCTTTAAGTCCCAAGAGTGGCCAACGTCAATGTTCTCCTAGTAATATCAATATATAATGACGAGGAATGGTTATGAGAGTTAATAAAATGATCATCTAAAAGGGAAGTGCTTTTTTTATGAGATTCTTTCATCTTATGCTTGAAGGCAGAGGCGGATCCAGGGGAGGGTCCCGGGGGACCCGTCCCCCCTTATTTCTAGACCAAACTGAGCCCCGCCCCACCCCCCCCCCACCCCCCTCACCTAAGGGTCTGGATGACCGGCAACCCCCTTATCTCAAGGTCTGGATCCGCCACTGTAAGGTAGTGTATCCTCTCTGTCCAATACCTTGAGGGCAAAGTTTGAGACTTGTCTGTGAAACTGGGTCTTAAAGGATTACGTCAGGTTTCACTGGGGTAAATTGATTAATCTTTACAACTCTTTCGAAATTAAGAACAGTTGTTTGTTTATTTTACCTGTCAAACATAAGCCTCTTGCCTTTGGGACTTTGATTTCTTTTTAGAATTAATTTACGAGTGACAATTTGGATATAAGAGGAAATGATCACTATGATCTCTCAGAGATTTAGTTTTTGGTTACTTATCTGATGCAGCTGCCTATTCCTCGCCATGCGCGAAAATTATGTCGAAGCCTGAAGAATAAAAACACCTTAAATTTTGGCTGAAAATTACAAGATCCACACTGTTGCTAAATTACAGCTTAATTTGTCGCTAAACTGGAAGGGGCTCTGCTGATGTTTCCCGTCGGTTTACCCTATCTGGCTGACGGAGATCTTTTTGGTCTGTCACAGTAATGCTAAGAATGTCTGAAGTTTGACTTTTGTGTGCCTACATATATATGCTAGCCTTAGAAGACAACTAAGATTTCTCAGGCTATGCTACCAAGTCGTGCAGTGGCGGCGCGAAGATATCAGCTCTGTACAATACTCTAAAATTCGAATGTAAATAAAGTTTATGTATGTATGTGTGTAAAGTAATGTACCGTAGTTCTTGTGAGCCATTTAGCCCCGTCTTTTAGTCAGGATCACGCATTTACCACTCACTATCAAGTGAATCTTGCTGATTATTATTCATTCACCAAATTTCGCCGTTCCTGATTGGTCTAATCCCCCGTCTAATTGTTCATAGCCAACTAGCGCTGACCAAATTTGGAGGTTGCCGGCAATGTCTAATCATTGGTGTCAGTCACTCTGTCGGCAGTGACATGTATATTGCCAATATAAGACGTCGTACAAGATAGCGGCGCTGCAGCTTAGCTGTTTTTTGTATTAGTGCTGAGCTCAACTCAACTCAAGTACACTACACTAGCTACGCTACGCTGCTACTACTAGTACCACTACACTACGCCACGCTACTGTGATGGCACTATACTACACTACACTGCGAGTGCTTACATAGCCTACCATAACAGGCGCTTTTTGATTCGCGCTTACTCGCGCTTCGTGCAAAATGCCGCCTTCGCCTCGTTTGGCTCGTAAAGCGCCTGTTATGCAGGCTAGTGCCTATTGTAAACTCTGAAACGTCTGCGGGAGTCGGACAATCAGGATGAGGAATGCGGTCGAGATCGCCTTCATGAATAGAACTAGAACACATCTATAAAGACTGGTTTTTATATAACTTTCAAGAGGGTCTTGTGCTTCCCAATAGTTGCAAGAAAATCGAGGCAATCAGGAACATTCGGGTGGTTTCCATATATTCAGCTTATTTATACATTTCAGTTCTATGCAGACAGTTGCATTAATTTTTACCGAATCGTTAATTTAAATCCCGGTTCTCCTTGTATCAGTGCTGATGATGATTTTGAAACGACTAGGGAGATCGAGGCAATCCGCTGAACGATTGTGGAAAGTATAGTCTTAAGTGAATTGGCCACTAAGTAATTAAAAAAGCTTCAAAGCTGCGTTTTTAATCGCGGTGCCTTTTGTCATGTGAGCGAATCACCAAAAATATGTATGCTCTGCTCTGGACGAAATAAAATTTTATTTCCATCGTTTTTAAATATTAGTACAATGAATGAACATCAATATCCTGAAAGCTAAAAAACTTTTTAGCCTTGATTATCTCGTGTTTTTTAACTGTAGGGCGCGACATTCTTTTCTCCTGAAACCAATTATTCAGTCTGAATGTAATCACTTGGTGCATTGTCACCGCACAACCGTTGTGGATCACTGGATATACGATGCGTTTAGAATAATTTCATACTTCATTTTCCGCATCATAAATCACAATTTAGGCTTATAAAGCCTTGACGGTCACAAGAAATAACTCGCAATGTTAGTTTCAATAACTCGCGGCCAGTACCAGGAGTGTAATTCGTGATATTTTGGCTTTAGATACAGCCTGCAAACGGGTAGGTATAGGCTTCATGCACTACAAAAGAGACATGAGAAAGTTAAAAGTCTCTGTCGTCTTAATATGCGATTTTTTTTACATGCGTGTAGTTTTCCCAAGTAACGGCGTTTGTGATACCTAAGGCCCCAACAAATTATCGCTAACTAATAGCAGCGAGATACTAATATTAACCATTTGCACATAAAAAACTTAAAAACGAACTGGGTAGAAGACTTACATGCATAATAATCACTAAACCATAAAATGTTAGCATCTGTATGCAACTGTTTCAAATGTGACGAGTGGAGTGTGTTTACTGACGTTAGGGACACTATCTAGAACTACGCACGAGACTAAACGACTGTGACCTTTGAATTTTGAATCTCTAACTTGCTCCTTCGTTTGCTAGCCAATATTAAGGGGTCTTACATGATTAAAAGTTAAAAGCACGCGGAGTAATGTCCTATTTTCTACGTGCAAGCTGACATGTTTTGTTTACTTGTTTTTTTTTGCTCTACGTACAAAGTAACATCAAAAAGATTGTTTTAGCTTGCAAATGTTAGGACTCTGTCAAAAGTTTCATTGATATAAGTTATCTGCCGAACACGACTCACGTTGCCACGCGAATAACGGGTCCGAGTTGTTCCTTGCGGTTACCTCATGTGCACATAAATGGAATGAATAAGCACTTATCATGCAAATAACACTGAACAAAGCTGGCCTCATTTTATACATTTGCAATGATATACAGGTTCAGTTTAATTTTTATTTTTAGCACTGATAAAAAACACAGTTTTGCCTGACTATGCTACTTTGCCCTCAAGGAATTTTGCGATGTAAAAGGAAAAAAAAAAACAGCAACAGCTTCATATAGATAGAATAGAACGGAAAGAAAACTATCTACTGATGAAAATCAGCTTGAAAGCAACGCCAGAAATTGTTTAATTATAAACAGACGAATAAACTACTCACAAGACTGAATCATCGTCTTTCCTGTTTTCCACTTAACCGTTTTGAAATTTGACCAATGAGCATAATTTAGACCGGCCAAAGTAATTGGGCACCCAACAAAACCGACTTCAAACTTTCGCTTGTAAAAATTTTTACTTTAAATGAAAATTTGCATGGAATTCAGTTATTTTGGGGTAGATATGATGAACAGTAAACAAAAAGTAAAGGTTTGCCGGAAGACTTTTTGTATATGACACTTAGTTGCTAAGGAAGATCTAGCGTTTGGTCAAGCGAATAAGGGAAATAAAAATCTCAATGAAAAGGCTCATCCTTGGTGTAAGAACCCGTTAAACCCACCGATGACGTAAAACAATGAAAACAAAGAAGTCAACACAATAGAACCTACAAAAACATGAGGGTGCAAAACAGAAAAAAAAAGTTCACAACTTCTTACACCGAAGTAAACCCAATGAAAAGGAAAGAAGATAAAGAACACTTTCAGGTGGATCACGTCCGCAATGTGAACGTGCTCACTTGCCCACTGTTTGTTGTTTTAATCTATATGCTAGCACTTGCCGCTTAGTATAAATTAGTTAATATAAGCCTCTAAAATTCTTGCATCGGGATACACTTTTCTTCACTTACCATCAACAGTAGCATAATACACTGCCGGCTGGAAAGTCAACGTCCTGAAAGCCCAGCACAAAGACATGTCGAAGCTTTGTGTATCAAAAGTGGCCCATTCTCAGGATGGTCACTGGTCTTGGCTCGTCTGTTTTGCTGCCACAATGTCTTGGATGGCTGCAATGGGCTTTGTCTTCAGTTTTGGGATTTTCTTTCCAGTCTTCATGGAATTCTTTGGAGAGGATCGAGAACGCGTTGGTAGGTTATGAAATGCGCTAGTTTATTACCCCCTGTTTTATTTTGTTTTGCTCGTTATCACAGACCCCACATGAGCATAATTTGATTTAAGTACAGCCTTTCACAGGCTTTCAAGCCGCTTAGTCTAACTGGTTTTTAACAAATTTATGAAGAGCATACTTACATTCACCTAGTTTCTTTTAAGTTTTGGTCGATAGCCGGCTTTTGGGCTGGTCTTGGAACTTATATTATTCGGTACGTCCAACAAAATCGTCAATTCTTGCCGTACTTTTGAGGGATTCTCAAAGTTTGTGTTGTTCGTTCGCCTGGTTTCAGAGCCAGCATTCAACGTTGGTAAACAGATGGAAGAAAACTGCACATTTTTACGTTCTAAATGTGTTGTTTTCTTTTATTTTACAGTTAGTGTTTCCCAGGCTTAGTAAAAACATGACTCTGAATATGTTATCATTGAGTCAGACATTGATAAGGACGGTATAGTTTGGATGTCCTCTGGGAGTCAAATTTTCACTGAACTGAGATGCTTCATGTGCAAGAAAACGCCGCCCTGAAATAGCGCACGAAAAGTCAGATCTAAGTTAAAGCTAATCAAATGTTTTGTGTTGTCACACGCTATTAGTTTTCAGTCCATTAAAATTTAATTTGTGTGGTGAGTTCATTCATGCATGAGTCTGGCACAAGGTCAATGTTTTTTTTTTTCACCACAAAGTCTCGTTTTCAAAACATAAAGTTGTAAAGTTTTACATAAATGAATTCCCAATGCAATCCAGTTGAAAAGAATACCCACGCACAAATAGTGCAGATGAGAAGAATTTTGCTTACAAACGAGGCTTGGTGACGTAATCACGCATAGGCCATTGACTTTTGGACTTTGCTTTACTCCGTCTCCTTTTGTTTTTAAACCTTCAACCCGATATAAAATGTGCTCTCCCCTGGACTTCTAGTCTTGTAGAAAACGTTGTACGCATTGGGTATTAACAAGATAGAATAAGTAAAATGTAGATTTTTATCACAGAGCTGACTTATTTCAACAACCTGCCTTCACGTCTTTTCTTAATTGATAAAGATAAGCCAGGAAATACACACACTGGTGGTCATTTTTGTTTTAGTACAGTCATAGCTCTATAAGTAAGATTATAAACTTACTTGAATTTTGAAATACAGCCCGTGGAACCCCGCCTTACGCCCGCCTCGGTAACACGGTGACCTCGTTATTACGGGTACTATTTTTTGGCCGCCCGGCTAAACGATCATACATTTTCTTGTTAAAAAAAAAAAGAAAAACCCTCGTTAATACGGCCAATTTTTTTTGGCCCCTTGGTGACCGTATTAACGGGGTTCCACTGTACAGTTAGTTAGAAGTAAGATCAAAAGCAAGTTAAATTACCCCTCACTGGGTTTTCACTTCTAAATATTAAAACACTCTTTTTCAATTCACTTTTCTTTAGCTTGGGTCGGTTCTCTTTCCATCGCTATAGTCTTTTTCATTGGTCCTGTCTCTGGATTCGTGGTCAGAAAGTTTGGCTGCCGCTTAACCAGTCTACTCGGAGGGTTAATCTGCGCATCAAGCCTGGCCTTTGCTTCATTGTCCAGTAGCCTCTTAGCGTTGTATCTTTCCTACAGCCTCCCATTTGGTATCGGAACCAGTTTCATTTTCAACGGAAGTTTGGTTATAGTGAGTAACTATTTTGAAAAGCGGCGATCTCTGGCTCTTGGTTTCACTACAGCTGGTCTTGGTCTTGGAGTTCTAGTTCAAGGGCCACTTTTGCAGCGGCTGATAGACAAATACGGCTGGATAACAACTTATAGAATCATGTCTGGAGTATTATTCGGTGTCTGTTTACTTGGACTGACTTATGATCCTAATGTTAAGCCTGAAGGAGAGAGAGATACCCAAGAGAACGTCGATCAGTTGTCCTCATCTGCTAACAACAGCAACAATATTAAATCAAATCCCAGAAAATCACGCATAGGGAAAATAATCCCGGATGTGTCAGTTTGGAAGGTCCCTGCTTTCGTGGCTATAACGTTGTCTTCTGGTGTTGCTCAGTTTGGACATTATGTGCCACAAATTCACCTGGTATGTTATAAGGTTTTCCCTATGTGAGAAGACGTTATAGTTAGAGAGAGGACTGACAAAGACAAGGCGAGAAAGCGTTGGCAGACGAGAAACCCCCCGAGAAGTCTTTCCTCTTATCCCCAGTCGGAAAGCAATCAAGCAGTCAATATTTGATATAAGCAAGAACCATTCCCAGTTATGATGGTTATTTTGGGACTGTAGAGGGGGAAAGAAGGAACGAGGACGGTATTCGGTTTCGCAGTAGATAAGTTTCGTTGGTGCCTTAAGCGGAGGGGATTGGCATAAATATGGTTTGCGGTCAGTTCATCCATCATTCGTTTATGTTTTGAAGCAAAGGGCAATTTCGAGGAGAGAGGTCAATTATAAATTATCAGTTGACTAAGATACAAAATGAGCGGACAAAGACGAAAAAGAAATAGGTTACTGAATTTAAGGAGGCGGAGATTGGAGTAGTATCATCTTTTGCATAACTGTGACGCTTGATGAACATCCGGCATGAAATTTGCGATTTGAAACTTTCAATCAGTTCCATATTAAAACACACTGACAATATTCATGAAATCAGTTTTGACACAAAACGAAGTTTGAACTGAACTTATCACATCATATAAAAGTACATGGTGTTTGTCCATAGATCAGTCTAAATGCTAGAGCTGTAACAAAACAACTTATCTTGGTAACCGGCTATAAATGATAGATAAAAACAGAAAGAAATAAAGAAAGTAAACTGAGAAAAGAGAAAGGTTTTTGTAAAGAGTCTGCCCTGTAAGATAGTATAAGTAGACTATCAACATACTATTATTAACTTTTTATATAATTATTTAGGTCCAGTTTTGTGGAGACCTTGGCATAACTGCTGACAAGGCGTCCAGGCTGTATGTGTATTACGGACTAACATCAGCCATTGCACGTATTCCAGTAGGCCGCATATGTGACGTTAGAGGAATGAATCCATTCTACTTGTATCAATCAGCAGAGTTTGTCGTCGGTTTGTCTACCATACTTGTTACCCTGGCAAGTGATTACACAACTCTGATCGTTTTTACAGTGATATATGGACTTTGCGATGGGGTTTTTATCACGACCTTGAATATCATTTTAATGTCAAGCGTTGAAGGAACCAAGCGGCCCGCAGCCCTTGGTTGGCAGATGCAGGTGGCCTCAATATTTCTGGCCAGCGGTCCACCAGTGGCAGGTATGCTTTCTATTATTAACAGGTATCATTACGATGCGCTCAGTTTAAATGACCAATTCGGTCTAATGCCTCTTGCTTTGGGTAAGATAAAAATATAATACAAATGCAGCAACACAGGAGGAATAGATCGAATAAGTCCCTCGCCCTCTTTTGCGGCCACCACACGAACCATTAAGAGAAAGGATCGGATAAGCACAGTTGATTAATTAGTGCACGGCCTTTTGTGCCAAAGATTCCCAGTTTCCTTCTCATGTGTGGCCTCAGATCCTTATTTCGAATTCTTTCCTTTCTGTGTAGCTTTAAGTAGCTTTAACCACCCTTTTAACGATCACTGATGCAAATAAGGGCCAAAATAAGAGCACTGTCGGCCTTAGGTTAGTCGTCAAATGATAACTACATCGAGCTACCGTCATAAAATAAGGACCCCTTTACCTTTATCATTACTCCGAGTTTCTTGTATTACCCTTTTCTAGCAGGGACCAATCTAAAATATAATGTTGTTTGTCCTTGTTATTTTCATTTCTTCAGGCTTGATGGCTGACAAACTTGGCTCCTATGATAGTGCCTTCTACATGGCTGGAAGTGTTGTCATTTTTGCAGCAGGCATACCATTCCTTTTGCTTTTTACCAAAAGACGAACAGCTGATCGACGTTTGACAGTCGAGGGTGGCGTCCAGCAATGCTTGGAAAACACGGCAGCAAACTTAGAGGCTAAGGAAGGCGCTTCAGATTCATCCAGTTATGACGTCAACAAGTCGGCAGTGATAAAGCGGTCACCTATCATAAATAAATCAAAATTGTCTTGTAAAAAAGCGAACGGAAAAGGTGGATTAAGCCGAAAATATAGTTCCAATGGTGATTGCAGAGCTTATGCACTAAATCTACAAGACTCTCTACCGCAAGCGTCCCAGCTTGCATCAAATGGGTTTGTAAACAAATCGTTTACTATGAGCGATGAAGTGATCTCCCGCGAAATAGAGATACTAAAATTGGAGAAAGACCTCCAGGCTGAAATTGATGTAAGGGTTCCACAATTCGCAAGAGAGGACGAAAAAGAAACGGTAGAACAACTTCAGTACGACACTCGGCTGTAAGTAAGCTAGCTCACTGGCAAATTAGATCTAGGGCCGTGATGTTGCGTTGGATTCTGGCTCGAATCAAGCAGTCTTGGCGACTGAAATTAGAGAAAACAATGTAGTTATCTATTGAACAATTTAGTGCAACCCAGTGAGCGTATGTGCCATCTAGTTTAAGGAGATTCAAAATTCAAAAGGCCAAGTGAACATCCGAGTCTTTTCATTTTGAACATCTCATCTCTGAACATCAAGCCCACTGGTTTTTTCTTTCCGTTCAATTAAGAGACAACTCAAAACATATATTTTTAGACTAGCTTTTACTTAGATTTAACTTGATTTTATTTTTATGGTCATTTTATTCTATCCATGTATTTTTATCAGCATTTTTACTTTTATCGGTTTTATCTATCATAGATTAATTCCAAAAAAGCATTTTTGATCATTTTTATGTCAAAGGGCGCTATTAATAGTTATCTCAAAAATTTTTTAGCCACCTAATTGAAAAACACAATCTAGACTAAGATGCAGTTTGAATTCTGGTCTTCGGGCTCTGGCGGGTTAGTCATTTTTCTTCTGGGCCTTGGGAATAAATGTAAGATCTGAACAACTCGTTTTAGTGAAGCTGTTATGGTTTAGAACCTCTTTTATATAAACCATATAAGACCTTGCTGCACGAACACAGATAATAATTTCAACCAGGCAAAAAGTTAAAAGAGTATTTGCACCTGGATTTTTTTTAAAAAAAGCGCTTGCTCTGACTTTCAGCCATCCAAGTGAAATAATTCTTTCCACAGGGCGGGTGATTACTGAAAAAGTCATCAAACAGGTGCCCTCAAATCATATATATCATTTATCCTATGAGAGCGCGCTGGATATGATCGATAAATATCACTCTTGTGAAATTCAGAAAGACTGTGGAAAATAATTGTTTCTATTAAAGAGAACAACAGGCTGCTGAAGCTGCACTAAAATTTTAAAGGCGCACAGTGATCCGACATCACGGATATGGGCGGGAAGGCTGTTCCACA
Organism: Porites rus; assembly: GCA_964035705.1. Taxonomy (NCBI): domain Eukaryota; kingdom Metazoa; phylum Cnidaria; class Anthozoa; order Scleractinia; family Poritidae; genus Porites; species Porites rus. Next base: position 11,802,993 of record OZ037998.1, read on the forward strand.
ATTTAAGAGCTGCAGCGGAAAACGATCCAGCACCTACAGTTGACACCATACGCCCCTTGGGATGTTCCAAAACAATAAAATGATACGATCTTAATGAATATGAAGAAGAAGTCTTAATGCTAACTAAATCACTAATGTACATAGATCATGGCAGGGGCGGATCCAGGATTCTTTTTAGGAGGGGGTGCACTCGTCTCTTGCTCTACTTCAACACCAATAAACCACATAGTTTTTTTTCTGCAGAATACCAGTTATATTAGGAAACCGCAGGTCATTTCAGGGGGGGAGGGTGCGCACCCCCTGCACCCTCCCCCTAGATCCGCCCCTGCATGGCTCCCTAAACACACTCCCTTGAAAAGTTTCCCTCATATCATTACAAGTAGCCGGAAATATTCCATTGAGAAAAAAATATATATATATTTAAGGAGCGTTTTTAAGGATTAAGAAAGGATTGCCCAGAGTTTCGTCGAAGATCAGGCCTTTGCCATTAAGCACTGGACAAAGTTGTGGAAGTTTTATTCTTGATTTTATGTATTTGCTTACAAAGCGTCAACGTAAGCGATCACCGCACTTTTCAAAATTTGTTGCAGTATTGACTGGAGACCTTCCCATGGGAGCAGCACTTGTCGGACTTTCTCTCCGCCCGCACCAAGGGGCATTTTTTGAGCGTATAGATTAAGTGTAGCCACCCCAGGGCATTTGCCACCCTCCCCCCTTAAAAAAACAAACAACCAAACAAACAAATGAACTAAGCATGAATTCATCTATCCTGCGTAGCAAGCGTTTCCTTGCTGTTTCGAAGCAAAGAAAGACCGAGGAATTTGACCCTCGAAACAGCACGGAAACGCTTGCTACGCAGGGTAGAATTCATCACTTTTGAAGTTTTTCGCCGTTGTCACCGACAATTTATGTTTCGTAACGAAAGTGTAACGCGTGGATGACGCGATCTAAATAACGTGTCTTACAAAGTCTATCAACGGGTCATTCCATCTTCCCGTATTCCGGAATAAAAATACGCAGAGGTTTTGTTACAAATCTCTTCTACCATGATTCTTGTAACATTTAAACGTTAAATACAATAGAATGTTTTATTTCAAGAATTTTTGTAAATATTGCAACACAGTGAAAGCCGAAAAAATATTATTTATATTTCCGTAAGAGCCGGACTGATAGGGTCCATCGAACACACCCTGAAAAGCACAACAAGTGTGATCCGCAGTCACATCTTAAACTCTCAGTCGTTAGTTTTGAGGAAGCGGATAAACTGACGATTTCCGAACACTAGTACAGTTAAAAAAATGCACTTTAAAGAAAATTGTGCATGCAAATTTGCTTTGAATTCATCATCTGTCATTTTTATTTGTTCTGGCTGTCGCTTTGAACGCATTGGTTCGGTTACCAATATTAAATTTCAATTTGGTAATAAAGGATTGCTTCCAGTCGCTTTTGAGGATCTCTGTTGAAGCATATGCAGCCTCAAGCTCCGTAACATTTTTATGTTTTTCCAAGCAATGCTCTTTTGCCTCATGTCTGTCATCGCGGTTTGCGTGATATTTCTCCGGGATATGTATTTTTTTTCTTTCGCGGGTCACACTTACCAGATGTAGTCGACTGGACATATTCCTTCGGTCAGATTTATAGTGTAGTGTCGCTAGACTGTCGTTTTCTACCAACTTTTAAGGATTTTTATGCACCCAATCTGTTAATTTAACGTTGTAAAAATGTTTTCTGGCGAAGGTTGCTCCGTCAGAAAAAGACCGAAACAACAAGACGATTGCTGGTCTTATGTGATCTGTTTCTGTGCCACATTATCTCAAGCGTTGATCATGGGTATTGCTTTAGGGACGTTCGGAGTTCTCCTACCAGTTATAATGCAACAATTCAATTCAGGAAGAGGACAAACAGGCGAGTAAAAATGTCAGTCATTTTTCTGCAACGCTGTGGCTAAATGTCCGGCAGCCGGGAAGGGTCTTGAGAACTAAGTGCGCGGCAGTCAGTATTTTTTTAGATTTTCATCAAAATCCCTTTTCCTGAATCGTTTGAAGGTATTCTAGCTTCATTTAGAATTACCAAGCGATCAAGAAAACAGGAATTGCGTCGCAGTTGAGCGGTTTTGGTTTCTTGGGCATATAGTGGAGTCGACGTTGTTTCGACACTTAGAAAATTTCGTGAGTAGCAGCGCGTGACTCACGGGCAGGTTTTCACACAAACACTGAATACCCGGCTGTCCGAAAGCCGCTGGAAAGTTAGAAAGCCTCTTATTAATAAGCTAAAGGATTAGTTTCAGTTAGTTTCCCAAAGCAACAACGAAAACACAGTGCTTTCATTTTGACTGGTGGGCATTTACCTTTTAAAGACCCTTCCCGGTTGCCGGGCATAATAATAGCCACATCGTTTCTGCAAATGATCGAATAGAGCAGTAACATTCGGTGATATTGGTGGGAGGTCAGGTTGTACCGCAGTGCTCCCATTTGCCTTGTATTTTTCGGGGTATTTTTACACGGATCCCTTATAATCTGTTTCTATAACCGTTTGTAATTTTGTAGACTTTCAAAAAATGTCCTTCGTCTAATTTAATATGGCGCGGGACGAAGGTCAGCCTTTCGCGACGCTGCCGATCACTTTAGAGCTTCGCGGCCTACAAAGTCCGCTTGCTTGCTTGGGGTCGACTTGTGGCAAGTCCTTTTATAGTAAATGAAATCGATTTACTTCCTGCTTTACCTGTGGTAGTACAACGCTTATGTCGCATTAATGTTGCATTTTTCAAAGGCAATTTGCCCATCCACCCCCCCCTGGATTTGCCCTTTGTCCTTCACGGATTCGTAAATTATGCACACATGTGCAAGTGAATAAGACTTAGAATTAGCCTGGAAGCCGTATTAAGAGATAGACCATTAAAAAAATTTATGGAGGGGGATCTTCGAAGTTTGGCCAAGATTTCCTACGTTTCGCAGGCGACATTTGAGAAGTAGAATCTAACTTTTTAGATAAGGGACGGACTATTAGAGCTGTCACAGGGTCGTTGGGGGTGGGGGGAAGCAAAGTAATTAAAACTATTCGCATAGTGAGAAGGCTAGAAACAAATGCTGCGTTGACTCATGCAAACTGAAAACCTTCCACCCACTGCTCCCCCCCCCCCCCCCCATATAATTGTTCTAACGATTCATCCCTGTTGGTTACTATCACTACATGTCACCTAAAAGCCTATTTTATCTTATTGTTATTTTTGCCCACTCCTCAGCCTGGATTGGAGCACTAGCAGTGGGTTTGTCCTACTTTGCCGCACCTGCAGTGGGACGCATGTCAGATTGCTTTGGTTGTCGTGTTATGACCATATGTGGAAGTCTCTTATGCGCACTAAGTTTGTTTGCAACCTCATTTGCCAAGTCAATCAGTCACGTGTTCTTGTCGTACGGCTTACTCTTCGGTCTTGGCGCGGCCTGCGTACGAACCTGCACTTTTCTCGTCGCAGCAAAACATTTTAATAGGCGACGTTCTATGGCAACGGGCCTGGTATCGTCTGGTACGGGCCTAGGGATTTTCGTTTTTGGACCCATTGCTCAAGAGCTATTAGGAGTTTTAGGTTTACAGAATACATACCTTGTTTTAGCCGGTTTTGCACTGTTTGTTTGCGTCTTGGCCATCTCATTCTCTTCTACAACTGAGGATACTGAAGAAAAATGTGATAAACACATTGACGAACATGTGCAAAAGGATCAAGAGGCGTATAGTGAGAAAAAACTTAAAACATGTTTTCAACGATGGAAAATTTTTGACTGTTCACCTTGGAGGACGCCCACATTTGCAGTTGTGACAATAGGTTATGCTGCTATCGCCCTCGGAGATTATGTGCCTCTAATACATTTGGTAAGTACAGTATTGCTGTCTTATTATATTTCTAGTATTTATTGACATGCCAAAAACCTCACAATGCTTTTAAAGGTCGACTATAGCTACCGAGCGTTGTGCCTCTACACATCTTCCCAATTGTCTGTTATAATAGTGATAATAATATTAATAATAATGATAATAATAATAATAATAATTCCTCGCGAAGCGCCGAGCGAAGTGAGTTTATAATCTCTATAATCTCTGTGGGTCCTAGCGAGCTGCAAACTCGCAGCTCTCATCTTTACTTGTATATATCCGATGGTGTCCGCCATGACGTCATACAGTAGTTTGACTTCACGGCGCATTTTTGTTTCTAGGCAACATTCGACTGAAAGCGATTTCGAATTCCCATCATACATACATACATACATACATATTAATAATCACAGGAGTTCAGGCTTCAGAAGTAATCATTGATCGTTTATGGCGACAGTACTGTTTCGAAAATTGTAGGACCACACTCATCAGGCAACTTCAACGATTGACCGTTAAAATTAAAAGCTGGCAGTAAATATAGTGATGCGTTAAGAGATAGTATTTAGGTAACAGATGGATTGTGTCTTAGTTACGTTACTCTACATACATACATACATTTATTTGATAAGTAGGTTTGTAATAAGCAACTGTACAGCTGATGTGGACCTACTACTACTAAGTCTAGATGAGAGAACAAATATTTATAATACAGTTATTTAAGATAAAAAGACTAATCAAATAATTTACAAATATGTAAATTCAGGGTTCTTATTATAATTACTGAGCATTCCTTTTGAAAACTGATGTCCCTAACGTAGGTCTTGACCGATTTTAACTTTCTTTTAAAAGAGTGAGGGTTTTCAAGCTGTTTGATAGTGTCAGGTAAAGAGTTCCAGGCAATTGCAGCTCTGTGTTTAAATGAACGACGACCCTGTTCGGTTCTTGGCCTAGATACAACAACATTTAACGATTTCCTAAGACTATAAGAAGAAGCGTTCTTAACAATTAAACTATTTATATCACCTAACTCTAAATCATAAAAAGCTCTATGCGTTTTATTTAGAATACGAGAGCAATGAAAATATTTTAATGGCATCCAACTTGCATTTATGAGTACTGTTTCGTCTTCCATCTCTCTTGGTAGTTTGTGGATAAGTCTTGCTGCTCTGAGGTGGATTAGTTCTAGATCTTTCATCAAATAATCTGAGCGAGAGCCCCACACGGCCATACCATATAGTACGCTTGGGATTACTGTTTTGTAATAAATAATGTTTCTAGTGTGGCTTTTGGTAAAAAGCTTATGCGTCTTAACATTTTAACTTTAGAGCTGTATGAGTTAGAGACCGATTTTACACGGTTGGCCCAGGAGAATCTTTCATCAATGGCTATACCAAGACAAACAGAGAAAGATCTGTATTCAATGGTTTTGTCTCCCCAAACTAAAGGCTTCAGGGGGCCAATAAAGGGTTTTGTATCCTAGAATACTGTATTGCATTTCCCTTCATGAATAATTAATCTATTCTTATGGCACCAGGTTTGTAGCTCATCTAATATCACCTGGAGGGCTATAGCAACCTCACCAGTAGTATTACCAGTGGTATAAATGGTAGTGTCGTCAGCACACATGTAAACTTCGCCACTTCTAATGTTGTCTGGAAGATCATTTACATAAGTAATAAAAAGCCTAGGCCCCAACAGGGAACCCTGAAGGACCTCAATTTTTACAGGTTTAGTTTCCGAAGATGCGCCATCTGTTTGTGTCAATTGGCTTCTACTTAAGCCCATCGTCCAAGGCTTCTTTCCACACTTCAGTAAGGTGCAACAAAAGGCTTTCTGTAGAATGACCCTTCCTAAATCCCCATTGTCTGTCAGACAAGAGATTGTGAGTGGTCAGATGATTATCAAAAGATCTACAAACCGGCCTTTCCAGATTTTTTCTAGGAACACTTAGGAGTGATATAGTTCTATAGTTATTTACATCTAGCCTGTTGCCCTTTTTGAAAACTGCCGTTACCTGGGATTTCTTCCAACTGCTAGGGAATTGACAATCTGCTCTACTTTTCATACAAATTTCAAAGAGCCCTTGTACAACAGAGGACTCACATAACTTAAGGTCTCTTGGGGAAATATGATCCAAACCCATTGCTTTATTTGGGTTGAGGGATTTCTGTACAATCTCCTGCACTATGTCCCACTCCACTGAAAAACTAGACATAGTAGGACAGACTTTATAAATAAAGTTGGTAGTGTCAGAGGGGAGTGGGCTTAAATTCCTGGTTAGATCTAAGGTTATATTTAATAATAATAGTAATAATTTATCAATTTATATAGCGCGTATTTACATTTGCTGATCAATATTTAAAAAGAAGTCATTAAAATAATCTTATTCTATTAAAATAGCAATTCTTAAAACGTTCTGTATTAATTCGTGGTAATTGACTTGTTTGTGATCTTAACTTCTTGGCCGGATGACTCTTTGACTTTCGGCAAAAGGGCATATAATGGATGGTTAACATTGTTCTTAATTTTGCTGAACAACCTGCGGACACACTTCTCTAAAAGGTCATAGATATTAATTAACTCAGAAGTGTAACGTCGCTTATTGCATCTTTTTAAAAAGCATCGATGGTGTTTAAATCTACCTGGCTCCATATACTGGAAGTGCGTATGTGATCTTTGGCAGAACAATAGCCTTAAAGAGATGATCTATCTCTACCTGCGTGTATCCATCTTTTCTTAGTGATCTTAAAATGTACAAACACTTGTTTGCTTCCCGAAGCTTTCCCTTAACATGAGATGAAAATTTACAGTCGTTTTGTAATGCGACAACTAATAGAGTGAAACTGTCACTCTGTTCTATGCCACATAGAGGCGGAAAGTTAGGTGTGACACCTTTTTTAGTCATGCAGAGTTCTTTGCATTTGCTTGTTTGACAGCTCATACCATTAACCTCTGTCAACTCCAAAAATGCATTCAGTGCCTTTTGTGATTCATCTACACTATTCTTACGCACAGTCACAAGAATAGAAGTGTCGCCTGCATGCTTAGTAAGATCGCTATCCTGACAGTACTGAGCGACGTCAAGATCGTTTAAGAACAGGTTAAACAAATACGGGCCGCTAACGCTTTCCTGAGTAGTACCGCGGTTGACATCCTTCCAATCACAAACAGTATTATGACAGACCAATCTTTGCTTTCTGTCAGACAAGAAGCTGACGTACCAGTTGACAATGTATGGGTTTAAAGGGCTCTGTGTTAATTTCTCTATTAATAAGTTCTGCTTGACTCTGTCAAAGGCTTTTGAAAAATCCATCGTAAACGGCCTGACTGCTCGGTTATCGTTGCTATCTAAAGCTTGGAGAAATTCATGCTGTATTTTAAGAAGCGCGTTTGTACAACTGCCTCCTTTCTGCGCGCAAACTGGTTATTATTCAAGTTACTCTCCACACCTTCTTTACCAAAGGTGTTATACACTACTCGCTCAAAAGTCCTAGCAATTACCGGTGTAACGCAGATTCCCCTAAAGTCCTGAGGCTGGACTGGAATGTCTACTTTGGGTAGCGGATAGACATTAGCTTGCTTCCATGCACTGGGCCACCTTTGAGTTGACAAGGATAGGTTCCAGATTGCTTGCACTGTAGGTGCCAATATGGCAGCGTTCTCCTTCCAGACCCAGAATGGTATATTATCTTGGCCGGTAGATGTTTGCTTTGTTTTGAGCAGAGCGTAGTAAACCTAGCTCAGTGTGAGCTGTGGTGCAGGAATATTTTCCGTAATGTCCATGGGTATGGGTCTGATAAAATCTTCATCGGGCATAAATTTGCAAAATAATGATTAAGTTAATCAGTGAAAGGTTCCGCCAATTCTGCTTTTTTACAAAAAGATCAACTCTGCTACTTGAAAAGAGCAGAAAAAATTATATTTCTGCATTTATTTTTTATACCTTTTTTGTTAATGCTAGTCGATTAGGTGAAAAGTTAAAAAAAGGTGCCTTTTTAGAAAAAAAGGCGGATATTTTAAACTTTCGGGTGAAAATATTTTAACGTCAATATTGTCCACTTTTCATCCATTTCTCACTTTACCAAACAAAACTTTAAAGCGCGAAAAAGGTACCTTTTTTCAGGTTGAAGCGATCTCTTCAAAAGCGCGAAAAAGGTACCTTTTTTTCAGTTGGAAGCGATCTCTTCAAAAGCGCGAAAAAGGTACCTTTTTTTCAATTTGAAGCGATCTCTTCAAAAGCGCGAAAAAGGTACCTTTTTTGCGGTTTAGAAACGTTCCTATCAAAAGAGCAAACAAGGGACCTTTTTTGCGGTCATAAGCAATCTCATCAAAAGCGCGAAAAAGGTACCTTTAAAAATAAATGACGTTTCAATTAAAGTCGTACTGATTGACAGATGTCAAGCAACCGTTGGCGCCCCTAACGAACGATACACAGACGTTTTTAGGGGACTTTATGTCCCGTTTGTACAATTAAAACGAGCAAAACCCATCCTAGACTGCCCTAGAAACACCTCTATGGGAGGCTGTTCCTCAATGGCCCCGGCTATTTAGCAGAAATGGCTCGGACGCACAATATTTTAATTATCGCGTCGTGCATTATTGGCATATTTTCCAACCTACGTACGTGGACAAGGGTCTACTATGGGGAATCATCGGACTAAAAAAGACTGAAGAGATCCGAAAATGTTGGCTACCATCCAAATGGATGAAATAGCTACTGGTTCTTTCAAACTAGATGCATGTGGAAGACCTAAGCAAGCCGGCCCATTTTTAAGCGTGGAGCGAAGACTTAAAAAAAGTCCTATATGAAAAGTCGAACCATTTTAATCTGCGAAAAAAAAAAAATTAGATTCTACGTCGATCTACGACAAACAGCAGAGAAGTGTTTTTTTTTCTTTTAAGTCAAAACTGAGCGGGTTATCATAATAACTGTTTTGTTTCGTGGGTGCCTTTTTTCACTCCGGAACGGGCTATTAGAGACTTCAGTCCAGTGGTTTAATAAACTGTTTTTCAATAATGCAAACTAGCTAGATTTCGAATTTGACCTCGGGTGACTTTTGAGCCGCAAGCCGAAGTAAAGCCATTAACCGTAAATGCCACAATCCTTTTGAGAGCCCCATTACTTACCCTAAAGTAAGCCTGAAAAGCTTTTATTTCCCCTTCTCACGCATTTTACATTAATAATGCTAGCATTTTTTGGAGCATTTTAGTGGAATTTTCCGAGAAAATTATTATCACTTTTTTTCAGAGAAAATGAAAATGAAAACTTTTAAAGAGAAAATGAACACTTAAAGTCGATATTTAAAAAAAAAGAAAATTCAAATGCCACCCTAATACAACCGTTTATAATAAGGGATTATCGGTTGTTGTATTAAAATCATTAACTGCAACATATACGTTGTTGTTATACCACTTAATACGCTTTTGATAACGTAAAATTAATAAAAAAGACTCTGTATAATGAGCATTATCGAGCATTTTAGTGACTTTTTTGGGGAGAAGCGAACATTTTAGTCGAAAAAATGGAGCATTATTGATTAAGGTGGAACATTTTAGTGGGAAAATAAAAGCATAACGTACAAAAGCCCTGCCCTTCTCTTCAAGTTACTTATAACTGACACCTGTCATCTATTGAAAACCACGTTCAAAGATCACGGGCCGCCCACTGAACCAGTGATAACGCTTCCAACGCAACTTAGACATCAAGATGGTTCACACTTATGTGAAAGTCAAACACCGGGAAAAGGTTTTAAAACTTCGGCATGCCACAGTTTCAGTGACAAACTTGGCCATGATATTTAAACTACGTTTTATTGTCTTCAATGAGATTCCTTATTAAAGTGACATTGCTTTCCATATATTCCGCCATATTTGTCTCTTGACTAGTGGGTCAGTCAATTCAAGCAAAACAAATGGCGCCAAACGGTTGACATCTGTCAATCAGTAGGATTTGAAACGGCTTTCAAATATAGTTTGAAAACGTCATTTATTTTTAAAGGTTCCTTTTTCGCACTTATGAGAACATCGCTTCCAACCGCAAAAAAGGTGCCTTTTTCGCGCTTTTGATAGGAACGTTTCTAAACCGCAAAAAAGGTACCTTTTTCGCGCTTTTGAAGAGATCGCTTCAAACTGAAAAAAAGGAACCTTTTTCGCGCTTTTGAAGAGATCGCTTCAAACTGAAAAAAAGATACCTTTTTGGCGCTTTAAAGTTTTGTTTGGTAAAGTGAGAAATGGATGAAAAGTGGACAATAATGACGTCAAAATATTTTCACTCGAAAGCTTAAAATACCCGCTTTTTTTTTTTCTCAAAAAGTACCTTTTTTTAACTTTTCACCTGATCGACTAGCATTAACAAAAAAGGTAACAGTTTTGCATGTTCTTCTATGAAAAATAAATGCTGGTAGTTAATTTTTCTGCTCTTTTCAAGTAGAAGAGTTGATCTTTTTCTAGAAAAGTAGAATTGCCGGAACCTTTCACTGATTTAAGTTCTCTCACAGAGTCCTCGTCAAAGCTTGGGTTGGATCTTTCTTTTCTCTTTGACAGCGCATCGACCTTTTTCCACCAGGCCTTAGAGCCCATCTTTCCGCTCGCAAGCGATTTACAATTTTTTGTAACTATCGCATTAATTCTTTCTTTAAGATTAATTGGGCGTCCATCCGGGCTGCGGCATTTGGCCATGGCTTTTTTCTTAAGCAGAGCTTTGGCCAGCGGTGTCATCCATGTTGGATCACGCGTAGATATACCCACGGTTTTAGCTGGAAAGTTTTCATTCATAACGTCACGGAGCGTTGATTGCAAGTAACGAGAAGCAGATTCCACATCTTCGCTGTCAAAAATAACGTCCCAGCTTTGTTCTAGAAGTTTTTCATGAAACGCAATTTTTCTATGCTCCCTGTAATCGTGCATTGTGAATTTGTATCTCATGGGCTTAAGTTTCGCGCCTGCAGGCACAATAACGCCTCTGTGATCAGTCTTTATTTGAGCGTCAAAGGGATAACACTTTGAGAATAAGCTGCAGTTGTTTGTCGGGCAGTTGTCTAGAATAGAAGTTTTTTTTTTTTTCCTTTATTTTTTTCACAAGCACTACTACATCTATACCAATAAAATACTACTACAAGTACACCAAATACACTTCCTACTATACATAAATAATGGCTGACACAAAGACTGTTTAGGTACAATTACTACTATAAAATAGGACATAAGTTTTTTTTGCATTCTAATTCTCACTACCACGGCAGAATAGCTGAAACTTTTCCCATTTACTTTCCTGGTCGGCAACTTTGTTATTTGAATTCATAAGTTTCTTTTCTAACTGATGAACATAACTGACTTTATTTAAAAAAACTGTAAAGGAAGGATAAGTACATTTGTTACGACAATCATAAATATGTTGCTTAGCTAAGACTAACATGTGATTGATAAACAAGTAGTCTTCTTTCCTTTGCCAAAAACCAAAAAGTATATCGCTGTCTGAAAGGTCTCTTAAGGATATGTTTAATTGATTACTCCAAGTAATAAAGTCCGACCAGAAGCTCTTAGTACAGGAACATATAATTAACAAATGCTCAAGGGATTCGCTCTCTTGTTTACAAAATGTACATGATGGTGAATTTGCTAGACCAATTTTATGAAGAAAAGAATTTGTTGTCAAGTACCTGTTTAAAATTCTATACTGGAATTCTCTGGATTTGGTGTCTATGAAAACATTAAAAGGCAATTTATAAATATCGTGCCAATCAAGGCATATATCAGGAAACTGTTCTTCAAATCTCGCTTGTGCAGTTGGTCTGGTTTCATATCCTGCTCTAATTTCAGAATAAACATTCTTGGAAAGGACGCTTTCGATCTGTACGGCTTGGTTTTTAAGATAGAGTTTAATTTGATCATGCAAAAAAAAGGTTTTACCACTTTTGGGTCCGCAAGATGTCAAGGACTTTCGCCATTGAGTTGGTAGGGCCTCAAAAATTTGAATTAAGTGAAACCATTCAATTGGTGTGAAAGGTAACCCATTTGGATTCTGCTTGATTAGTAAAACATTTGTGTCGGTCACAAGATTTTCTAGCGTGATTATTCCTTTGTCAAAAAGGCTTTGATAGAACATCGATTTTCCGTCGATAATCCGTCTAGAATAGAAGTGCCCCTCGTGGGGAAGTCAACCAATGCTGTGAGACCACTTAACGTTGAGAGTTTGTCGAGATTTATATTCAAATTTCCGCCGATCATAACAGTGCCATCCGGAGAACCGTCCAGGAACAGATCAGATATGTCAGGCAATAATGTAATAATGTGACAGGCAAGTGTGTTCAACTACCCACTAGCTTCTATCTTTAACACAGAAGCTTGGGCGTAGGCCCACTGCTATTAAAATTAGAAATTAAACCTATGAATGCAATATCTATATATAAAGGAGTTACTGTTCCTTGTACTTTCAGACTCCTAACTTGGCTAACCTAATTTCGCCTTTTTAGAAAAGGTTTTAAGCTTCTGTAATGTTTATAATATGAATCTTAAGTTTAGGTTTTTTTATCAACCAAGCAAAAGATAATTTGATTTGGGGTTGCAAACCTGCATGTTGAATTCTATTGTTCCTTTCCTAGCATTTGACTGGAAGGACAGAGCAGTATAATCGACTGTTGCTGAGTTACATGTCTTGCTGAAAACTAGGAATATATTATAAAAGAAAAAAGAGCTATTAAGATGACATTTTCTTCATATACCCTTTTTTTTAAATATATATTTTTTGCCTTGAAGGTGAAACACTGCAGAGAACTGGGTATCAGTGGTGATAGTGCAGCCAGACTCATCATGTTTTTTGGTATAGCCTCGTTTGCAGCTCGGCTTCTTATTGGTAGATTAGGCGACTGCAAATGCGTCAGCTCCCTACACCTGATACAAGTGGGTTCCCTTGGTGTAGCTATCACCATTTTGCTTCTTCCTTTGGCACGAGCTTACTCGGCCTTTGTGGTCTTTTCAATTGTTGACGGATTTCTTGATGGTTTAATTGGATCCCAGATCAATCTCGTTCTTCTAACTACTGTTAGTCCACAAGTAAGAGCGACTGCCTTTGGTTACGCCAACTGCCTTGTATCACTAACTCTGACGATTGGACCGTCTGTTGCAGGTCAGTATTAGAGGGATTGTGTTATCTCAGCGGGTCACCCCACCTAATATGTTAGTGCGATTTAATTGAAATGAGAAATTATTTGGACGGGTGGGTTACCCCGACTATGCGGGAAACCTCACCCACTGGGGAACTCCTAACTCCATGTATACGGCGGTTGATCTTCACCGTACTAAACCTCTTATTTCATGGGTCCCATAAAATCTGCACTTCCATTGTTTTCAGGGATAGGGGCATTGTTTGTCACAATTGTTTCTCAAGCCAACCACAAACAATCTTTGAAGTAGGTGCAGATCGCCCCTTATACGGGCCCTAAACAGTCAATAGACCTTTTTAGCTTGTATGTTTTGTTTCTTCCCATTACAGGTCATTTGATTATACTCTAGAGAACTGTTTCTTTAAAACTATTTCTTATTCACGTGTATATCTTAGCATAATTTATGAAGAGACAGAGAGTCAAGTTACCCTGGGACACCCATTAGGGAAACAAAGCATACAAGCTAAAGAGGCCTATTGTAAACAAACTTCCAGGAAGCTCCGAGAGAACCGTTATGAGATTTTCAAACCGAGACAAAAGAAATGAAAAGTTACATTATTTGATTGATATTTCATAAGTATTTTCATTTAATAATGTTTGTATGTATGTATGCACACATGTAATTGAATATAACCCAATATTTCTCTCACACTATTGTTTACTTTAACTTTTCATGTCATTTTCATTGTTATCATTATTTTAATGTATTCCTAAATTTTCTTTTTTTGTTTGTTCGATTTAATCAATTATTTAATTTTGGCGCGTATATTGTTCAATGTACATTGTCTACAAAATTGTAAACTTGTTAGGACTTTGAAAAACTAACGAGCTGAGCTGCTTTAAAAATTCCCACTTACTTCAATAATCCGTATTATAACCGTTTTCAAATTTTCAGGCATTTTCGCTTTTTTCGTCTTCAATGACACTTTATAGGTATTCTAGCGGACAAATCAAACTCCTACATTCCAGCGTTTTACCTGGCGGGAAGTGAAGTGCTTCTTGGTTCATGTATTACCTTCCTTTTATGTTTCTCTAAACTGGAACCAAAGCAACGAACAGATATCACCGAACAACAGAACGATGACGAAACAATTCAACAAAGAATGTGTAAAACGACAGAGCTACATGAAGGCAAAAGAGCAGGACATTTAAAAGTTGGGGAGTTAGATAAGGAGCTCGAATGTCCTCTTCCAAACGCTTTTCTGGATGAAGAAACATTGTCGTACAAGTGTACAAGTGTTTAAGTAAGTGTTTCTTTTTTTCTTTTTGCAGTCTTCTTCTAACCAGTCCTTTGCTACATGATTTGAAACATCAAAAATCTTGCATCCACTTAACACGGTGCAAAGCTGCTCGAATAAGACGTAACTTTTGGTGAACTTTATTCTTCGCTTACGTAGCCGTTATGAGGAGAGTTTTCAGCAAAAACTAAAGTTGCTGGAAAAGTTTGGTTTTTACGTGATTGTCTCCGGTGTCACACCCCAAGCAAACTAGTGTGAAATGAACACTATCAATATCTCTGTGCTATACAAAATGGTTGTGCCAGGAGTCGCATGGCCATTCCCTTTGTCAAACCCTTTTGATCACTGTTTATCGATTGATTAATTGCGTAATGCGCCCCTGTAGGTCTGTATTAAAAATAAGCGAGCAAAATGTCGCCAGCAGAAGAAACAGCAACTCGGAGGTCAAAATATAGCAAACGAAGACAGAAGTGACTCAACGTCATCGCCTCCAGGGTACCGTCCATGAAAACAACGCCACAAAAGTTGTTTGGTAACAACTTCAGCTTTACACACTGTAAAGGTGTCGATTTACTGCAGCCAACCAGTGATTCTCTAAAACAAAGCTCTTCGATACTAGCAAATATCCACGGACAAGAAGTTATCAACCCTCTAAGTCAGGAAATAATAACATTGCAGACCTTCTTGCTGCTCTTTCTTTTGTCTTCCATTTTCCTCGCAACCGACTCAACTTCGCACTGGCAGTAAGCAGAGTTTCCTTCCAGTTAATGGGATCATATCGTTCATTAACAGTGATAATACACAATATCTTTACTTACACTCTGCAACCAAGAAACTTTTAGCCAGAAGTTATTTAACCTAGAAAAACAGCCGACAATTCGTCTCACCACCACTGGTTTCCCCTTCAAATGACGTCTGGGATAGGAAAGCAAAGCAAAGCAAAGCAAAGCAAAGCAAAGCAAAGCAAAGCAAAGCAAAGTAAATAGCAAGGTAAATTTAAGCCATGGATTTTAAATGCTTGAACTCCTAAACCTTGAATGCCAATTTTTGGAACACCTAAACTATGAACTCCAATGTTTGGAGCACATAATCCTTAAATTCCAGTGTGTACAAAGTCTTAATCCAAAATTTCAATGTTTTAGAACCCCTGAACTTGAATTACGATGTAAGGAACACCTAAACGGTGAATCAGATAGTTTGATTGAGACGCCTAGACCTTGAATTCTCATGTTTGAACGCCTTGCCCTAAACCCTGCTTAAAAGGTTGGAACCCCTAAACCTTAGATTAAAATGTTTGAAACTCTTAAACCCTGAATTCCTATGTCTTAAACGCCTATTCCTTTCAAATGTTTGGAAAGCCTAACCCCCGCCTGAATTTATTTTCTTGGAAAACCTATACCCTGAATTCAAATATTTAAAACCCTTAAGCCATAAATTTAAATTTTCAGTTTGTATAAACCATAGTTAAGAGCCCTTCTTTAGTTACCCGCCGGGTATTGCATTAATTGTAAGATTTACTTGTTTAGCAGTTTTACGGCTTCCATTCATCAAATTACGCCACCTGACCTTTCTGAAGTTGTATCTGTTGAGGAAACTTAGGCAGCAGACATCGTTTGACATCAAATTTTTGAATACAATATTAAATACCACGCTGAAATGGCAGCACCCAAATTATAGAACGAACCCCCACTTTTTATTAGAAATACATCTTGTATATGAATAGTTTTAAAAAGGGCCTAGCTAGCTTTTTTGTTTTGTTTTGTTTTGTTTTTTTTTCAGTTACTAAATAAGATTTGTAAGTAGGATTTTAAAGTATAATTAGTCATTGTTTTTAGAATTTGGCTAGCTAGAATTTGAGTTGAGGTCGTGATGTTATTGTGAAGCGCAGCATTAGTAGCGAAGAAATTACTGGTAGGTGACAAAAAAAACAGCTTGACACTGTCAAACGAAAATGTCTCCTAATAGAAAAACATTGTCTGGTGAAATATTTTGCTTTCTTGAAAAACGTTTGCTAAATATTTAAATTTTGCGCTTTGAGTGACTTAAATTTTTTTTTTTTGCGAAGTGCTGATTGGCCCACAAACAACTTTCTTTTTTCCCTGTAATTTGATTAATATTGGTCAACTTTGTCTAAGTGGCCCAGGTTACAGTAGGGTTTGTAAATAAAATTTTGAAAATAATTAGGTAGTTGTCATTGAATTATTTTATTGTCAATGATTTTAGAGTTTTTGAACCAGAATTTGTACTTGAAATGTATGTAAAGCGCAGATGAAACTTTTTTATCGATATCAGCGCAATAAATAATAGCTAATAAATATCAAAAGTATTCACCAAATCAGTGGATATTATAATAACAATCTTCGCGCGTTCTGATTAGCTCCTGTAACTCGGAATATCCTTGGATATTCAAAATGGCATCTCGTTTCGCGACATTTTCAAAAGTTGAAATCTTTGCGGTAAATGAAGCAGCTGTGCCAACAAATACCAATAAAGAGACAAAGTTTGGCTTGTTGGTGTTTACTGGTCGGTAGAAAAAACATTTCTTTCTGAATTTGCAACAAAATCATAAAAAATGATGCCCGAAACACTGTCATTTGAAACGTAACAAACCCTAACAAAGTGACCTTTATTCACAAAAAGTTTCTTTTTGATTTTTATCCAACTGATTTGGTAAGTACTAAAACAACTATCTCCCTCAGGGTCGGTTCATAGCGCTAGATTAATATGCCTCGACGCTTTAATTTGCGTCTCTGTCGGTATATCCACCACCTCCCCTTCGGGGGATAGTTGTATAATATACGCCATATATACCATACGGATGTCGACCGAAACCGACACTGTAATACAGTTTTCTTAAGGTTATCAATTATTGAATATTATATAAACACGTTCACTCCGCAAATACTACTTTTCGTCTACTCTACTCAAACGATCTGGCGCCTCTACTTAAACTTCCATGCAAATCAGCTTTAATCTATGTTATAACGTAATCATTGATTACGGATCTGCGTTCGTCACTTACGGAAAAATTACGGAAACGAAATCGAGTTGAAAGGAGTCCAGTTTCCCGGCTGAGGTGCCCCTGATAAAATTGATAGCGGCGGCTAATTTGCAGTCGCCCGTGATAGCTCGAAAATGTCTGCGTTGGTGCCACAGGAACACCAGATTAGGATGCGTTCTGACGAACGCGACTAGTAAGCTTTAAAGAATACATTGCTTAAACGTACCCATACCACAAATGAGGCCTCATTCATTTCATTAAAAGAAATTAAAAGTTTCTGTTAATCCATTTACATTTTGCTAAATTCGGGACCTGTTGTGGTTATGTAAATGGGATTTCGAATTTCAACAAGTAAGGATTTAGTTCAGTAAGATATGAGAAGCTGTATCTTTTTAAATATTAAGAGATAAGCCCGTCTAGTACTCTAGGAACATGAAGACTGTTCAACTTATGAGTAATTTTGTTTTCTTGGTTGTCTTCGTCTCAACTGGTAAGTCTTACAAAAAGTTAATTTTTAATCCTATCAGCACCACACAATTCAGGGTTGATCGGTGAACCATCGGGGGGAGGGTAAATTCAACAAGGAAAAATGCTAGCCAGTCACCTAATTATTTGAAGCTAAACTTTCCTGGAACATGATGCTCTTTAATGTTAGGCCAGTTGTGGTCCTCATGCACAATAAATTATCGATCGAGTTTTTCCCGCTGCATGTATGAACCATGCGTGTGAGCCATAAATCGAGGGTCGGGAAAACGAATAATATGTTTTTTATGTGGCTTAATGTCTTTCCGAAGAACATAAATAGGCGGCTTAAAACTTTAACTTTTTTGGTTGTTGCTCACAAGCAAACAGCTGGATTGAACGGTTTGCAAGTTGCGGAAAAACAGCAACTTACCCGCATTGATTCTGATAGCCTTTTTGTCAAGCGAGACTCACTCATAGCAATAGGATTAAAGGAAAAGGAATTATTTCAAGATCTTTGCTGCTTTTACCGTTTGCCTTGCTAAAATAGGTTTCAGTTTCGGTACGATGTACGAAGCTGTCCGCGGACCTAAACTAGCCAACTGTGCGAGTATTAGAATTAAGCATTGAAAAAGTATGCCTGAAAGAAACCTGTGCTAGCAGGGTATTTACATTTCACCCCGTGTAGCTAGTTCACAGAAAGAAAATCAACCAGTAAAAGAAAATTAAACCACATAACGATCTGTTTGGATCCACGTTGCATTAAAAAAATTCTTTTCTTCATACACATGTAGCATTGAGCCTCAAATGCAATAAATGCTCCAGCAAAGCATCTTGGGTCGACTGCAAGGATGAGCAGTTCACTTGCCCGACCGACATGGCCGATCGCTGTGTTACATCATACGTCAAAAATGGCGACGAACAAACGTTTTCCAAGTACTGTGGATCGAAGGAATACTGCGAATATAGCAGCAAAGCCACGTGCAAGGCCGCTGAAAACCTCGGCGCCAGCGAATGCAAGGTTACTTGTTGCAGAGGCCAACTTTGTAACGCGGGTTTTGCAGCTGCCAAGATCAGCGGTGTCGTGATGTTGACATGCGTATTGACGTTACTGGTGTTTTCAAATTTGTAAATGATTTCATTGATTGAACTGATTTATGTGTACCATTTTAAAAATGTAACTGATATTTTCCAAGTTTGTAGATAAAAATGTTTCATTAGTCAGTCACAGTTGTAGAGAAAAATGTTTCAGCTTTTTGACAAATATTATCTGTAAAAAGTATTACAACACGAAGAGTGCAATCTCTGAAAGTAACAGACAATCTTGTTCCTTCCCTCACATCCCCAAGACTGACAGTCGGCTCACATTCGCAAGACTGACAATCGACTCCCGATAACTCGAACCAGAATCGATTTCCCGCGATTTCCTTCAGACATTTACTAGAATTTTACCCTCGATAACTTGAACCTCCCGCTAATTCAAAGTATGTAACTGCGCGAACCAGGCTTTAAGGCTTTAGAAATTTTGGGGTGGGAAAGATTCGAAGTGTCGCTGGGCTCATAGAATAACCATTAGCCTGTAAATTCAATTCTGCAGTTCCTTTAATTTAAGAAGGAGAAAGTTGTTTCTTTTTGTTGCTTTAATCTAATCTGAACTTTTAAACGGAAAACGGCGTTTCCAAATAGTTGTTACTAAATATAAAAGTTTCTCTGTACCAACATGATTACAACGACTGTTATAAATATTAAAAACCACACAGCTATACTATAAAAAAACAATTTCCCCTTTTTAAAAAGATCAAAGAAAAAGGGATCATGGACTACGACACCTTAGAGATTCTACAATTCATTTATATGGCAACAACTGTTGCAACTTTTCTTTTCAACATTATCTGTATCAGGAAAGAAATTTTAGGGGAAGTCCTGGACATGATACCAAGTGAAAGGAATACGTTGTACGTTGTTCAATTATCATGCATGAAATAGACGTAAGGTTTTTATTTACTTACTTACTTATTTATTTATTTATAAGCAACTAACAAGAATGACAATACTTTAGAAACGACGAAAAAAGAAACGGAAATGCAAAAACAGAATTGGGTAGGACGTCGATAAAAAATCAACAACACATGCGATCGAGCAAGCTGTTCAATGGCCAACTAGTGTGGCACTTAATACACACACTCTTGAAGGTCTGGGGGGTGTCGAGATCAGTCATAAACAGACTCAGTGAGATACAAGTAGTAAATAAAAAGATCTTTCTTGAAATGCGCTACTGATCAGTCAGTGTTCCGGAGGTGGGCTGGTAAAGTATTCCAGATTCTTGGGGCTCTACAGTAAAAACTGTTCTCAAAGGTGACGGTGTTGGCCCTAATCGTATTCAACAGCGTATACCCTTGGAGGACTGACAGTGCGCCTGGGTCTAGTGGAATTCAGCTGAAATAAAAGGATCCGACAGACTAACTAAACATTTGAATACGTACATCATATCTTTTTTTCCTTAATTTCAATACCTGCCCGGCGTTTCATGTCTGTATCAACCTTGAATGTTTAAAAGCTTTTCCATTCCGTTAATTCAAAACGATTTGATTGCATGAGTTCTTGAAGAGTTGCTTCGAATTTTTGAAATCACGCGACAAACCGATCCCTACAAATCGTTTTATGAGTCTATCATATACACACTCGCAATTTAGGAGACTTAGTGCGAAATATTAAAATCTCAAGTAAGAGATATGAAATATAAAAGGTAAGCTAAGATAAACCAAAGCCAGCCGCCCCGTTTCGTACCTTTATCCGATGTGGAAAAATTCGGGACTTCCCTGTATTCCAAGAAAAAGCTTTTATCAGAACAATTCAAAACTGCATGGTGAATATAGTTAGAACCGATTTGCAAAATGTCTGATAAAAATACCTTTAATAAAAGGGTAATTCCATCTTCCCGTATTCCGAAATCCAAAAAAAAAAAAAAAAAAATTAAGCAAACGTTTTGTTACCAATCTCTTCTACCGTGATTTTTGGAACATTTTTAAAAAAATGCAATAGAGTATTTTCTTTCAAGAAGTTCTGTAAATATTGCAACATATTGAACGCCGAAAAAACGGATTTCGTGATTTAATTCAATTCAGTTATTCTTATGTCCGTAAAGGTGATGTCACAGGAGACGATTTGCAACGACGATTTTCACCGCAACACGTCGTTGCAATGTTTGAACAATGTTGAAAGCATTCGAAACAATGTCGCAACAATGCTGTTGCGAATTGTTCAGTGTACAGAGTGTAACATCACCTTTATATAATAACTGCTGGAGTGACATGATACGGTCAATCAAACAAGCCCTAAAGGCCTTAGTGTCATCAGCAGTCAAATCTTAAACTCTCAGTCGTTAGTTTTGAAGAGGCGGATAAACTGACGATTTTTAGCTACTAGTATATACAGTTAAAAAACACTGCACTTTTAAAATTTGCATGCAAATTTGCTTTCATCATCTGTCATTTTTATTTGTTCTGGCTGTCACACTGAACACACCAAAATTAAAACAGAATTTGGTAATAAAGGATTGCTTCCAGTAGGCTCTATGTTGAAGCATACGCAACCTCAAGCTGATTTGCAACGACGATTTTCACCGCAACACGGCGTTGCAATGTTTGAACAATGTTGAAAGCATTCGAAACAATGTCGCAACAATGCTGTTGCGAATTGTTCAGTGTACAGAGTGTAACATCACCTTTATATAATAACTGCTGGAGTGACCTGATACGGTCAATCAAACAAGCCCTAAAGGCCTAAATGTCATCAGCAGTCAAATCTTAAACTCTCAGTCGTTAGTTTTGAAGAGGCGGAAAAACTGACGATTTTTAATTACTACTACTATACACAGTTAAAAAACACTGCACTTTTAAAATTTGCATGCAAATTTGCTTTTATCATCTGTCATTTTTATTTGTTCTGGCTGTCACACTGAACACACCAAAATTAAAACTGAATTTTGTAATAAAGGATTGCTTCCAGTAGGCTCTATGTTGAAGCATACGTAACCTCAAGCTACCGTAACATTTTTACGTTTTTGCAAGGAATGTTCTTTTTCCTCACGTCTGCCGCGGTTTGCGTGATATTTCTCGAGGATTATATCCTTTTTTCTTACGTGGGTCACACTCACCGGATGTACACAAGTATCATTTTAATATTCCTTCGTTCTTCGTGGTCAGATTTATAGTATTAAGTGCCGCAAGACTGTCATTTTCTACCAAATTTTAAGGCTTTTTATACACCCCATCTGTTAACGCTGTAAAAATGTTTTCTGGCGAAAGTTGCTCCGTCGGAAAAAGACCGAAACAACAAGACGATTGCTGGTCTTATGTGATCTGTTTCTGTGCCACATTATGTCAAGCGTTGATCATGGGTATTGCTTTAGGGACGTTCGGAGTTCTCCTACCAGTTATAATGCAACAATTTAATTCAGGAAGAGGACAAACAGGTGAGGAAAAATGTCAATCATATTTCTGCAACGCTGTGGCTAAATGCCCGGCAGCCGGGAAGGGTCTTGAAAAACTAAATGCCTGGCAGTAATAATTTTTTTTGGATATTCTTTAAAATCCCTTTTCCTAATCGTTTGAAAGTATTCTATCTTCAGACAGAATTACCAAGCGATGAGGAAAATAGGAATGGCTTCGCAGTTGAGCGGTTTTGGTTTCTTGGGCATGTAGCCGGGAGTGAAAAGAGAAAAATTTCGTGAGTAGCAGCGTGTGGCTCACGGACAAAGTTTTCGCACAGGCAAAATACCCTGCAATCGGAAAGCCGGCTGGAAAGTTAGAAAGCCTATTATTAATTAAGCCAAAGGATTAGTTTCGGTTAGTTTCCCAAAGCAATAACGAAAATACAGTGCTTTCGTTTTTACTACCGGGCATTCAGTTTTTTAAGGCCCTTCCCTGCTGCCGGGCTTAATAGAGTCACGGTGTTTCTGCAAATGAATAGAGCAGTAGCAGTGATATTGACAAACTGACAACTGACAAATAGACCAAAATTTTACTGCAGATTACTGACATTTGCCTTGGGTGTTACTGTCAACTGGCAAAGGACCTTATTTTGAGAGTCTGGATGGGGTTAACTGACAACTGACAAATAGCCGAAAATTTAACTGACTACTAACATTTGCCTTGGGTTTTACTGTCAACTGACAAAGGACCTTATTGTCCCTTATTTTCTACAAAACCCGTTTTTATGGCCCTAAATAGCGTCATTTCGATCTTTTCATCACACAATGTAATCAAATGTGCGTTTTTGGGGATAATCTTAGCAGCAAGACCTGTCATAATTTGTTAATGATTTTTCTGTAAAACCCACGTGTGTCATGTACCATCCGGCTGTAAATGACCTATGATCTCAAATTTACGCTCCTCTGAGAAGGCGCCAGCATAGGTCAGCATATGATGGCTGCTCAGAATGAGGGCATTACAAAAGCAATAACAAGTTTTTACTGAAATGTTCAGAGGTGGTTTTTCTTGGTCTTCTTACCATCTACGCCCCAATATTATACCTGCCAACTTTTTCTGAGTCAAATGCGTGAGATTTTCACCTTGTCATGACCGAGATTTCCAGAAACGTCCGCTCGCTTAGAAACTCGTGAGGTCGACTTATGGCAAGACTTTTAATAGTGAATGTAATGGTTTTACTTCTTGCTTCACCTGTAGTAATACAACGCATATGTCGCATTGATTTATGCACATCTTTAGCGATATATCGCAAAGAAGCAGAAGTTAAATTTCGTAATAGCGGAGGTCTGGCGCGCGAAGCCCGCCTGCGGAGCACCATGGGTAAGTAAATCTACCCATCCCAGAAAATTTGGTAATCACGTGACCGTACACTGCCCGCCCGCTGCCCGTCCGTCCGCACCAGAGGCATACCAATGTTTACTCTCATACTTTCTAGCTACTTTGGGAGCCCAGGAAAAAGCTGATTGCACATCAATGTTGTCATCAATTGACAGTTGTCAAAACAGGGTATCCACTGACCAGTATCACCTGATCGTATCGTGGGCTCAGGTGTCGACCTATCAAGGTCGAGTATTTTTTAAAGTTATCCGCTGACAATTTACTCGTTTTCAAATGATCGCAGGCTCACGTTTACATTTTTTTAAAATTCATATCAAATACGTTGTGTTTATGTCAGTATCGCCCCGCACTATTAAGATTTTGATTTCAAACTGACCTCAGACGCAAAAAATACAGGCGGGGAAGAACTTTTCTTACCATGGTCACGTGTTGGTTACGCTCCACGTCCAATTTTTATTCTCTGATTGGTTAAAATTTGACAGGTGAGTTCATGCGTAAAATTTATGCAGCATCAAGTTGTTTTTTGACAGCTGAAGCTGACAGAGTTTTGAGTCAACTTGTTTTACACTGGATGTAAAAAATGAAATACAGCTGCTATCAAGAGTGTTCTCTTATTCATGGCTGGTTTGTTTATTGGGTTTTTGGTTGAGAAATGCGTCGCTTGTCAAAGCCGATAATCCGATTTCGGATGGCATCGTTTTTGTTTTTTACCTTGCTGGATACGTACGAGAATTATAAAGGCCCCAGCGATCCTTGCTTTACTTGATAGCTTTCAGGAGATGCATCTCGAAATATGGTAAGCCTGAGTAATTATTGTATTTATATCTAATTTCATGAAGTCCAGTGGCGCAGTTTATGAAGCTAGTTTATGCACATTTGTATTAAGATTTGACTGAGACACTGATCTGACCTAGTATGAGGTTTGATATAAACTTAAGCTTACAGAACTTTAAAAAGCCTTTAGTCGATATTAATTCACCGCAAATAGAAAGAAAAAACTTTCCGAAGAATATTCAGTTATAATTTTGGCTGTAAAAAGTAAGCTTTGAGCGATTTCCTTGTCGTGAGTTCATCTTTGAAAACAGCAAACACCGGGTAACCGGCGGCTTAAAACATAAACTTAATCTTTAAGCTTACTAGTAAAGACTTAAGGATTCTTAGAGACCCTTAAATACTCATTTGTTTTCGTGAATGAAAATTGTTGTCTCTGTAAATGTTCTACGGAATTCTATTTCCTTATTGATTGTTGGTAGTCTCGAAAGTGTAATTTTCATCCCTTTGCCGTTTGTTTTCAGGCGTTCATAAACATCGCTTGCAGGAGTGCTCAAAATGCCGAGCGTATCAAACGCTTTTTAAGATTACACATCGTTATAAAACCATTAATAAAAAATAGACTCAATAAATTCTGTATCACGTTGAAGCGAACTCTTTTAAAATTTCTTCGCAAATTTGGCGCTTGTCAAAAGTTAGAACTGGCTGGCTGTATAGGTGATTTTGGACATTTTTTGAACAGTTTCGCTAATTAAAAGTCCACGCGTGCTTCGATGGTCCTGTGTATTGAATGAATGCAATTTGTCTTGAAAAATTGAGAAATACTGCATTTTGTACGAAGTCTGTATGATAAAAACAGCGCCTCATAGTACTCTTTCGCCTCAGATGTGGTGTATAAAAAAAAATAAAATAAAATAAAAGAATGGTTTGCACGCACCCAGATTTATTGGCAAGAATTTGTAAACTTGTCGTTCGCAAAAAATTCGGCCTGATTTTTTTTCCAAGAATATGTTTTCCACGCCTTATCCACTGTGATCGAGAGCCATTATTGCTCTTAAATGTGACCGAAGACTATTTTTTGGGTGTACATATAAGGCTTTATCAACTGGATACAAGATTTGTTTCACTCCAAAATCACTTAGCTTTTCCCTCAAAAGTCACAGGAATGTGCCCTTAAGTTAACTGATTTGTGGAATACAAAATTATTGTTTGATTTAAGTTACAAATTTATCAATGGGAGCTTCGATTATAGCTGTGGCTAAATCTATATATTAAAAAATATTCGCATAGGGTGCTTTTTAGTGGGAAAATCCAAATCCGGATTTCCGAATCCAAAAACGGATTTTGCGTTTTGGGGGGGGGCGGGGGGGGGGGAAATCCAAAAGCGGATCATGAATCCATAAGATCCACATTCTCTTCGGATTCTTCGGATCAAATCCAAATCAGGATTTTTGAGATTCATAATTTGAGCGGTTTTTTTTTGGGAAAGGATTTGAAAAAAGTATTTTTGACAGAGCGGTTTTTCGAAATAAAAAAATGGTACGCATGATCACCTATTTTGGTGGCGCCTTATTAAAGGAGCTGTGTCACGAAATTGAGCCAAATTAAGAAATTACAAAATGCCCGTTAAATTAAGAGAAACATAAAAATAACCGCTTAAAACTTTAAAGGAAGGTTAAAATAACATAAAAGAAACAACAGATGTCGCCGATGAGCGGATGGACAAAACTGAAGAAGATTGAAACTGATTGAAATTACGATTTTTAAATTTGTTCTGCCTAACAGCTTTTCAAAGTTGATCGAAGGCGAGTAATTGGCAAAATTAAACAAAATGAACTGGACTGCAGTGACGCAGCCCCTTTAATTTTGAGCCATTAGCTACATATCATTCCATGTTTGTCATCTATTCAAATTTTTGGTAGACTGTTTTTAAACCCTTACTTGTCATGTTTTTGGTACGTATATCAGTGTCTGCTGACGCCAGTTTATTTTCCAAGTATTTAAAAAAAAATCATCGGCTTTAGTTTTTAATTCCTATAACTTTACTATCCTAAGGAGTGTATTCTATTCGAGAAACGTTCATGTGTCTCAAACCGAAATATATACATTTCGTATATTCATTTGTAGCTTATGTTGCTTTTTCTTCTTATCTTCACCGTGAGGATCAGTTTGTTATTGTTGTTAGGTTTTTGTTGTTGTTGTTGTTTTTTTTTTCACGAGGAGCACAGTGATATGCCATTGTTCATGGTAAATGATCCTTTTTCTGATCTTCCTTTTTGCTTAGTAGTGAAGAATCCGTTTAATCTGAGATCGCAAATCCGTTTTGAATTCTCCCAAAAAACGGAACCCATAGCGAGTAGGCTAGAAACAAATGCTGCGTTTCTCGTGGGAACTTAAAACCTCCCACCCTCTGCCTTCCATATAATTGTTCTAACGATTCATTCCTGTTGGTCTCTACACGCCTAAGGCCCATTTCATCTCATTATTATTATTATTGTCCATTCCTCAGCCTGGATTGGAGCACTAGCAGTGGGTTTGTCCTACTTTGCCGCACCTGCAGTGGGACGCATGTCAGATTGCTTTGGTTGTCGTGTTACGACCATATGTGGAAGTCTCTTATGCGCACTAAGTTTGTTTGCAACCTCATTTGCCAAGTCAATCAGTCACGTGTTCTTGTCGTACGGCTTACTCTTCGGTCTTGGCGCGGCCTGCGTACGAACCTGCACTTTTCTCGTCGCAGCAAAACATTTTAATAGGCGACGCTCCATGGCAACGGGCCTGGTATCGTCTGGTACGGGCCTAGGGATTTTCGCTTTTGGACCCATTGCTCAAGAACTATTAGGAGTTTTGGGTTTACAGAATACGTACCTTGTTTTAGCCGGTTTTGCACTGTTTGTTTGCGTCTTGGCCGTCTCATTCCCTTCTACAACTGAGGATACTGACGAAAAATATGATAAATGCATTAACAAACTTGTGCATAAGGATCAAGGGGCTTACAGTGAGAAAAAACTTAAAACATGTTTTCAACGATGGAAAATTTTTGACTGTTCACCTTGGAGGACGCCCACATTTGGAATTGTGACAATAGGTTATGCTGCTGTCTGCCTCGGAGATTATGTGCCTCTAATACATTTGGTAAGTACAGTATTGCTGTCTTGTTTCTAGATGTGCCAAAACCTCATAATGCTTAAGGTTGATTATTGGACATTGTGCCTCTACACATATTCCCATTCGACCAGTTGTCTGTTGAGTAATAATGCGTCAAGCAAGTGCGTTCAAGACCTACAGGTACTAGCTTCTATCTTAAACACAGAAGCTTGGGCGTAGGCCTACTGCTATAAAAATTAGAAACCTATGGATGCAATATCTATATATAAAGTCTGGAGTTATCGTTCATTGTACTTTCAGACTCCTAACTTGGCTAGCCTGATTTCGCCTTTATTTAGAAAAGGATTTAAACTTTTGTAATGTGATTTGATTTGGGGTTGCAAACCTGTATGTTCCCTTTTACAGTTCCTTTCTTAGCATTTGACAAGAAGCTCAGAGTAGTACAATCGACTGTAGCTTAGTTAGATAGATAGATAGATAGATAGATAGATAGATAGATAGATAATCTTTATTTATCCACGGTACAAAATTCGTCAGCCTTAAAAATGCCTAATACTAATATAATAAAAATATTTAAATAAAAAAGCTGCTTTCCACGAATGTCGTGCCTTACAGTTCTTTGAGTAATCGTTTAAATTGCCCAAGGGACTCTGCTTCCCTTTAGTTACAAGAAAGACTGTCCCAGAGAATGACGCAACTATAGCTGAAGCTGTTTTTGTAATAGTTTGTGCGCGGCAATGGAACATTGAGTTTATTTTCAAAGTCCCTTAGGTTATATGCCACTTCTCGCCTTTCAAATTTAGAACTAAGATAGTTTGGAACCAACCCGTGCAGAGACCTGTAAACCATCGCAGCTCTTCGAATTTGTTGCTGGCAAGCTAGGTTTTTCCACCCTAGAAGTTTGAAAAGGTGACCAGCATCTACGTCATAGCTTCAGTAGGTCAAAACACGGGCTTCTCTGTTTTGCAGCTTTTGAACCTTATTCCGTAAAGTTATCCCACAGTTTCCCCAAACAATGTTGCAATAATCAAAGTGTGGCTGTATTAAAGGTTGATATATTAGTTGTAAGGTTGCTTGAGGGACAAGGTGCCTTATTCGTTTTATGGCCCCAATACCAGAATAATTAATAATAATAATTTTATTGATTTGTATTGCGCAAATATCAATCCAGGGAAAGAAATTTTCATCTGCGCATAACATTGACTCAACAAAATCCTAAAATCCTAGTACATATTCCAAAAAAAAAAAAAAAAAAAAATTTACAGATCGTTCCTAAAAATTAGTAAAAATAACAATTTAAAAACAAAAATTAATCTTTAAAATCCTCTATACAAATCCTTCTTAATAAAGAGAATAAAAACAATAAATTAGCTGGGAAACGCCTTCTGAAATAAATGAGTTTTAAGAGCCTTCTTGAAAGCATTAACTGAAGATATATTTCTAATAAAAAGGGGAAGAAGCGACTTTCTTTGTTACTTTCTCGATATGGCCACTCCAATCAAGTCTGTCATCGATGGTCACTCCAAGTGATTTTGCAGTAGTGACCTGGCTAACTTGAAAATCATTAATTGCAAATGTCGGGGACTCTGTGAGAGTACTTAGCCTCTGCCTACATCCGATAAGTATAAATTCGGTTTTAGTCATATTTAGAGTAAGTTTGATTGCTCTCAGCCAATTGTGAACATTTTCTAAATCTTGATTTAGTTATCACCTGCGTATGTAAGGTGGGTGTCATCAACGTACATCCTCGGCTGACAATTTGAAAGACAGTTTGGAAGATCGTTGATGTATAACAGAAATAGTAGTGGACCTAAAATCGTCCCCTGGGGAACACCACAACTTAATAAACAGCTTTGAGAGAGCGATCTGTTGATGGAGCACATTTCAGTACGATTCTCTAAATATGACTTAAACCATTGGTGCGCGTTACCATATATGCCGTAATTGCTTAATTTTGATAAGAGGATCTCATGGTCAACTGTGTCGAAGGCCTTTTTGAGATCTAAGAAAACAATCGCGTTGATTTTACCGCGGTCAATATTGGACGCCCAAGTGTCCGTGACCTCAAGGAGAGCCGTGACAGTTGAGTGAATAGCACGAGAGCCTGATTGATATTTACAAATTATATTGTGCTCTTCTAGGTAGGCATATAATCGATCATAGGCGATTCTAGAGTTACATGCTTTGCTGAAAACTAGGAATATATTGCAAAAGAAAATAGAGCTATTAAGATGACATTTTCTTCATGTATCCTTTTTTAAATATATATTTTTTGCCTTGAAGGTGAAACACTGCAGAGAACTTGGTATCGGTGGTGATAGTGCAGCCAGACTCCTCATGTTTTTTGGTATAGCCTCGTTTTCAGCTCGGCTTCTTATTGGTAGATTAGGCGACTGCAAAAGCGTCAGCTCCTTATACCTGATACAAGTGGGCTCCCTTTGTGTAGCTATCACCATTTTGCTTCTGCCTTTGGCGCGAGCTTATAGGGCTTTTGTGGTCTTTTCAATTGTTGACGGATTTCTAGATGGTTTAATGGGATCCCAGTTTAATCTCGTTCTTCTGACCACTGTGAGTCCACAGTTAAGAGCGACTGCCTTTGGTTACGCCAACTGCCTTGCATCACTAACTCTGACGATTGGACCTTCTATTGCAGGTCAGTACTAGATAGCCTCCCACGTAGGCGTTTTTAGGGGAGGTCGTCTTTCATCCCTCCCCATACTAATGTGGGGAGGGGATGAAAATGACCGGCTCCCCTAAAAACGCCCGCGTGGGAGGCTAAGTGTTAGAGGGATTGTGTTATCTCAGCGGGTCACCCCACCTATCATGTTAGTAGGATTAAATTGTGAAATGATAGATTTTATGGACGGGCGAGTTACCCGGACTAAGCGGGATACCTCATCCACTGGAGAACACCCTACATCCATGCGTACGGGCCTTAAACAGTCAATGGACTTTTTTAGCTTGTATGTTTTGATTATTCCCATTACAGGTCATGTGATGATACTCTAGAGAACTGTTTCTTTAAAACTATTCCTTATTCACCTGCATATCTAAGCATAATTTACGAAGAGACAAAGAGTCAAGTTTCCCTGGGACCCCTATTAGAAAAAAAAAACATACAAGCTACAGAGGTCTACTGCAAACAAACTTCCAGGATACTTCAAGAAAACCGTTATGAGATTTTAAAACCGAGACAAAAGAAATCAACACATACATTATTTGATATGTATGTCGTGATTATGTGTTTTCATTTTCAACAATAACGTTTGCATGTATGCACACATGTGGTTGAATATAACCTAATTATTTTTCTCACATTATTATTTACTTTAACTTTTCTATTTTATTCATTGTTATCATTACTGTAGTGTATTGCTAAATTTTCTTTTTTTGTTTATTCGATTGAATCAATTGTCAATGGTATTTGATTTTGGCGTGTATTATTGTTTAGTGACCTAGTACATTGTCTACAAAATAGTAAACTTGTGAGGACTTTGAAAAACTAAGAAGCTGAGCTGTTTTTTTTTTTTTTTTTTTTAATTTCCAATGACTTCACGTCAATAGTACGTATTATAACCGTTCTCAATTTTACAGGTATTTCTACGCTTTTTTCGTCTTCAATGACACTTTATAGGTATTCTAGCGGACAAATTAAACTCCTACATTCCAGCGTTTTTTCTGGCGGGAAGTGAAGTGCTTCTTGGTTCATGTATTACCTTCCTTTTATGTTTCTCTAAACTGGAACCAAAGCAACGGACCGATTTCACCGAACAACAGAACGATGACGAAACACTTCAACAAATAATGAGTAAAAAGACAGAGCTACATGAAGACAAAGGAGCATTGCTTTTGAAAGTTGGAGAGTTAGATGAGGAGCTTCAATATCCTCTTCCAAACGCTTTTATAGAAGAAGGAACATTTTCCTACAAGTGTACAAGTGTTTAAGTAAGTGTTTCTTTTTTCTTTTTGCAGTCTTCTTCAGTCCTTTAGCTTTGCTAGATGATTTGAATCATCAAAAGTGTTGTACCCGCTTAACACGGTGCAAAGCTGCTCGTCCGAAAAGACATACCTTTTGGTTAACTATATCTTTTGCTTACCCAGCCTTTATGAGTAGAGTTGTCAGTAAAGACCAAAATTGCTGGAAGTTTGGTTTTTAAGTGATTGTCTCCCCGTATCGCCGTGCGTTTGTCTGCGCCACAAGCAAACATAGGCGTACGGGCCGGGGGGGCGAGGGGGGCTGCAGCCCCCCCAAATTTTGGGCAACTCAGATTTTTTGGGCAGCAAGAGAAAATTTGGGCAAAGCCATTATTTAAGGACGTTTCCGTGTTTTTTTTTTTATTAGTTTAAAGAGACAAATATTTTCTATTTTAATCTGAAAAAATCCTGAAGTCAGCGTAATAATCCAGTTACATTCTCTCGAGACACTCACAGTGGTTGCTTAGCACGTGATGGGTTTCTGGTTATAGGGAAGGGTATCACTTGTTGATTTACATATTTATAGTTTTTTATTGTTGAGCACTGTACTGCACTGCACTGACTGGAATGGGCTCTTTCCAGTCGTGAATTGCTTAGAATAAACTTCCGCATATTCTATTTAGAATCATCTGCGCCCGTAGAACAGTGTATGGCAGATAGCATCAGCAACAGTGGGTGTGAAAATGAAGAAGTGACTGACTAGTACTCAGGTCGAATAACGAGAAGAATATTAAATTTTTTTAAATAATCTATCAAGCAATAATTCATTAAAGTAGACCGAAATGTTTACAAAACCGCTAACGAGAGCGCCTCGATACATACTAATGAAATGGAATCCTTCTCTCTAGCGATCGACCAGAGCTATCTCCATGATCTTTTACACACGTTTTTAAAAAGATTGAAGCTACTATGGGGTGAAATTGCATGTCAAAAAAGATTCGTTTTCTACAGATAACGGCCAAACATCAAGATTTTTTTTAGCATATTTCCAAAACTTCATCCCAAAATATCCCGATAACTCTTATAGATTCCGTTTTAATTTCACGAACATCGAAGCGACTATTGGACAAAAAAGTTCCCGTGAAAGATTTTGTAGGAACAGTTCCCAGTGCCAAGAAATATTGCCGCAAGTAAAATAGACAACAGCGTCATTTCGTTGCTATGACAACTCCGATGTCATTAAAACCCTATGATAAATTTTCGTCTATATCAAATAAAACTATGGTAGCAATTTTTCCATATGTTTGTCTATGGCAACGTAGTTATGCTCAAAATTGGGAGGTATTGACCCTGAAAAACTGTTACAGTATCGAGCCACCTTCATATGCCAGTACGGCCTACGTTGTTGCATCGTATGGCCCTCGTTTCTTTTCTACTGTTTCGTAAAAATTTGGGCAACTTGCGAGAATTTTTTGGGCAAATAGTTTACCGCCCCCCCTGGCAAAAAATTGCCCGTACGCCTATGCAAGCAAACTAGTGTGACATACTCACTGTAAATTTCCCCTTGCTATACAAAATAGTACGTGGTGCCAGGAGTCGCATGGCCATTGACTTTGTCATACTCCTTTGAAACTCCTTTTATTACTGTTTATCGATTGATTAATTGTTTAATGCCCCTTTGTAGGTCTGGTTTAAAAAGAAGCAAGTAAAATATCGCCAGCAGAAGAAATAGAAACTCGAAGCTGGAATAAAGAGGATGAAAACAGAAGAGACTTATATTACTGAACGTCATCACCTTCAGGAGACTAACTTAAAGATAAAACGTCCATGAAAACAACGACACAACAATTTGTTAACAATTGCAGCTAAAAAGAGATTCTAATGATGTGTCACTACCCGGATCTGGGTAGTACTTCTGATTAGTTCAAACAAATTTCCCTCGCGGCAAAACAAATCAGAACTGGGTAGCGACAAGTCATTAGACAAAGTATGGAATTTCTACGTTCGTTCTCGACATCATTGCGCAGGGAAACCAGTGATGGTGTCGCGAAATGTCGGCTGTTTTCTCAAGCTAGAAGATGATCGGCATCATCCATTAAATTTTTGGGCAAGAACAAATTATTCAATACGTAGTAATTACCTTTTTAAAAAATTATAGAAATTATGAGAACTCTAAGACCAAATTTTCAGGGGCGTAACCACCTGAATTCCATTGCGAACCCACGTTCTAGAAAAATGTTAAGAGTGAATTTAAAAAAAAAAGCAATCATTATCATTTTTTTCCTGTAATTTGATTAATATTTTGGTCAAGATAAGGTATTTGTCATTGAACAAGAGAGGATAAAGGGGACAGAGAAGGCATCCTTCATACACACCCTATTCCATAGGTAATTCGTCTCGA
>OZ037998.1:11839244-11859244 GCA_964035705.1 Porites rus
GAAACTATAAATTATCGATCAAGTTTTTCCCGCTGTATATAAGAACCATGCGTGCGAGCCATAAATCGAGGGCCGGGAAAACGAATAATAAGATGTTTTTTTATGGCTTTCTTTCCGAAGAATGTAAATAGACGCCTGAAAACTTTACCTTTGTAGTAGCTAACTACGCGAGTGTCAGCGGCACTGAAAAACTACGCCCGAAAGGAACCTCTGCTTGCAAGGTATATATTGAAGTCCGTGCAACTAGTTCACAGAACGAAAATCGGCCAATCAAAGAAAAACAACATACTGATGATCTGTTAGGATCCACGTTGCATTAAAAAAAATTCTTTTCTCCATATACATGTAGCATTGAGCGTCAAATGCAACAATTTCTTCAGCAAAGTATCTTGGGTAGACTGCGAGGATAAGCAATTCACCTGCCCGACCGACATGGCGGATCGCTGTGTTACCTCATACGTCAAAAATGGCGACGAAGAAAAAACATTTTCCAAGTACTGTCGATCGAAGGAATACTGCGAATATAGCAGTAAAGCTACGTGCAAGGCCGCTGAAACCTCGGCGTCAGCGAATGCAAGGTTACTTCTTGTAGAGGCGAACTGTAACGTGGGTTTTGCAGCTCCCAAAATCAGCGGTGTCGTGATGTTGACATGCGTATTGACATTAAGCCACATTACTGATGTTTTCAAATTTGTGACTGATTTCACTGTGTACCACTGGGTATTTTAAAAATGTAACTGATATTCTCTTAATTTGTAGATAAAAATGTTGTATAATTATTCAGTTATAGTTGTAAAGAAAAATATTTCAGCTTTTTGACGAATATTATTTGTAAAAAGTATCACAAGAACAATGCAATTTAAGGTAACAAACAATGTTGTTCATTTCCCTCTTCCCGATTCACATTCCCAATACAGTCGACTCGCGATAACTCGAACCAAAATCGATTTCCCCTGGATTTCCTTCATACATTTACTATGATTTTACCCTCGGTAATTCGAACCCTCGATAACTCGAACCTGCCGCTAACTTTTTGTTTCCCTTCAGCAGATCATTTCTATATAAATTTACTCTCGATAACTCAAACCATGCTTTAAGCGCCAGATAAGTCGAGAAAAAAGTGTTCTGTAGTCCGAAACATTGAAATTCTTTTAACAACCATGTACTTTACTTCTTTTACCCTAACACAGTCCAGTGTCCAGCACTCTGTATTTTAGAGCAAGCTTAATGAAGTGTGATGTTACTTGCATTCATTTCCTTATTTCCGTTCATTTGCTTCGATCTCCCAAAAGTCTAACCGTTTGCAGATGTTATTATCACAAAGGCAGCACTTTCTTCTCCGTTATTTAAAGACCCCGAGAGTTGGTCCTGCCGGGGTTGGAACCTACGGCCTCCCGCTCAGCAGACTAGCGCTAATCCCATTGAGCTAACCGGACGGCGGAAGAAGAAGATTCGAGTTATTGGGAGTTTTTGGGAGTCGACTGTATAACTTGTTACTCGATGCGAGTTCATAAAAAGGTTTGATTTCTCGTATTTCTACAGGTAAGAAAAGCGTCAGTGTTCATCGATTTTTTTAAACAACATTGAAAGTGCATGAAGGTAAGTTATGATCTAGCCTCAGCATGTCAGGCATACCTACACTGTAGACAATGTGGTCAAAATAAATAGATATGAGCGTTTTCAACTGAGGTCTTTGTTGGGGATATATATATACAACGGAGGTCTACGGTTTGTTTGCTATGGAACTGAGTTGCCGAGAAAAAAAGTTTAGTTTGCTAATTTCACTTTTTGAGTGTTAACTATATATTTTGTGATGAAAGGCTTGCCGAAATGTAATCATTGATATCTGCGTTTTGGTGTTATTGTCTCACTGAGTCGATCAATGTGCAACGAGCGTTGTTTTTTATTGAGACACCTGGTAGGATTAGCTTGTCGTACATGTATATCGACAAGTACAAAATTAAAATCAACGAAACAAAATAAAAGAAACATATGGCAAAGTTCGTTCAATTCTCATGAAGTCTGTTTCTATCAATCCACGTAATTCAGTTTTTGGTAGTGCGAGCTGATTTGTGTCCCATCCAGATGACGCCACCTCGTTATCACGTCGCTATAATAAAACGACTTTTGCTTCACGTATCCTATCTTTCGTCCTACGCTTTTATGCGAACCTACGTTTCTGAATAGTGAAGTCCCGGATGGCAGGAACGCCCCTCACTGGAAGGAATGTGACAACTATGAATAGTACGGTAAAGCTGAAACCAAAAACGTGCAACTTGCTTTGCAACATGGCTGCAACACGAGCTGAATAGCGATGTTTCACGCTTTACTACCTATGAATCAAGACTGTCCTGGAGCACTCAATGATCTGCTCTTCAAAATATCTGTTCTTCAGGCCAATTTTTGCAGGCTGGGAGATATGGAAGAAATAATATGTCCTTGGAAGGAAAGTGTTGCTGGGGAAAAGTGTGCTGATGTGGTATATATCAGAAACCTCTCCTCCCTCCTATACCCCCCGCCTTCCCCTTCCAATGAAAGGGTGAATTCCGCCCTCTGACCACACCCAAACTGGTCAGTAATGGCTGGACAAACGTCTGCTAGGAAGCTTCCCAGTAAGTCGGGTTGCAGGGTGTAGGTGCCTTTTGCTGGCTGGGAACTCTTCCATCAGTCTTGCTGGCAGTGAGGAACAGAATGATAAGATTTTTCCCAGCAATCTCCCAAAATGTTTAAAATGGCTTCAGAAAGCATTAATCCCGCTTTGTCGTTGTTTTTAGGTCTTTTTCTCAATGATTCCCGTTGGATCCCTCTGACTATCGTGCCAAAAAATCAGGTCGTTGCAGGTGGCGAAACGTTGTTGCAGAAAGTACGTAAATCCCGTGTATGGCGTAACTCACGCGTAATTTTATCCAGTCAGTTTTCGCGCAACTTGCAACAACCAAGTTAAACAACTTTGCAATGTCGCAAAACAAGTTGCGCTTTTTTGGTGCCTGTTTCCTTACCGTGGGCTTTAGGAATTATAACCATGATTTAATTCCTTCAGAGCTGCCTATCATTTGACGCTTTCCTTACGCCGGGGGTTGCTATGCCTCGCCCACGAACGACATGGTTGTTCCTTATAATTCAGGTGTTCCGGATTCTCAGTTTGAAGTACCAATCCAGATCAGGCTGAAGGAAAGACATGTGTAGACATTTGATTCATACAAACCTGACTTTAAAAACAAGTATCCATATTCCTTCCTACCTCAAAAGTTAAAAACAATTCAATTCTGCAGTTTCCTTTAGTCTAATCTGAACTTTTAAAAGAAAAACGGCGCTTCCAAATAGTTGTTACTAAATATAAAAGTTTCTCTGTACCAACATGATTACAACGACTGTTATAAATATTAAAAACCACACCGCTATACAATGAAAATACAATTTCCCCTTTTTAAATAGATCAAAGAAAAAGGGATCATGGACGACGGCACCTTAGAGATTCTGCAATACATTCATATGGCAGCAACTGTTGCAACTTTTCTTTTCAACATTATCCGTATTAGGAAAGCAATTTTAGGGTAAGTCCTGGACATCATACCAAGAAAGGAATACGTTGTTCAATTAACATGCATGAATTAGACGTAAG
Organism: Porites rus; assembly: GCA_964035705.1. Taxonomy (NCBI): domain Eukaryota; kingdom Metazoa; phylum Cnidaria; class Anthozoa; order Scleractinia; family Poritidae; genus Porites; species Porites rus. Next base: position 11,842,867 of record OZ037998.1, read on the forward strand.
GTTTTTATTCATTTATTTATTTATTTATTTATTTATTTATTTATTTATTCATAAGCTTCGCCAAGAGGCCTGGATTACTCACAGAGCAAGCTCCACTACGAGCTCCAGAAAAAAAAAAGAACATTTAATACAACTAACAAGAATGACAATACCTTAGAAACGACAAAAAAAGAAACGCAAATGCAAAAACAAAATTAAGGAGGACATCGGTAAAAAATCAACAAGATATACGATCGAGCAAGCTGTTTAATAGCCGACTAGTGTGGCTCTTAATACACACACTATTAAAGGTCTGGGGGTGTCGATATCATAAACAGACTTAGTGAGATACAAGTAGTGATTAAAAAAATCTTTCTTGAAGTGCGCTACTGAACAGTCAGTGTTCCGGAGGTGGGCTGGTAAAGTATTCCGGATTCTTGGGGCTCTACAGTAAAAACTGTTCTCAAAAGTGACGGTGTTGGCCCTAATTGTATTCAACAGCGTACCCTTGGAGGAGACAGTGCGCCTGGGTCTATTGGAATTCAGCTGAAATAAAAGGATCCGATAGACTAACTAAACATTTGAATACGTACATCAAATCTTTTTTTTCTTAATTTCAATACCTGCCCGGCGTTTTATGTCTGTAACAACGTGGAATGTCAGAAAAGCTTTTCTATTTCGTTAAGGCAAAACGATTTGATAGCATGAGCTCTTCAAAGAGTTGCTTCGAACTTTTGAAATCACACGACAAACCGATCCCTACCAATCGAGGTCGAGTTTTGCGCGTCTATTATACTCACTTGCAATTTAGGAGACTTAGTGCGAAGATTTAAAATTTCAAGTATTCTAAGATATATGAAATAAAAAAAGGTAAGCTAGGATAAACCAAAGCCAGCCTCTTTTCGTACCTTTATCCGATGTGGAAAAATTCGGGACTTCCCTGTATTCCAAGAAAAAGCTTTTATCATAACAATTCAAAACTGGATGGTGAATAGTTAGAACCGATTTCCAAAATGTCTGATTTATTAACATTTGACATTTGTCTCAAACTATAGTCAATACATTATCTTAGTAAAATCTTTATTTTTTTGGAAAAGAGTCATTTAGCCAATATTAAAGAGGCAAAACGAACGAAAGTTTAAACTGTTTCGCTTCTTAAGAAAGTAAAAGGAACTAATATCCTCTCATACAAACATTATTAAAAAAAACTGAAATGAAGTTCTTGTGTGACATATTCTTCAAATACCATACGAGGCCTTGATTTTTAAATGAGGGGAGGCCTAAAGCTTTATTGTATTTCACTGTTCTCTTTGAGATAGATTTCCTGGTAAGCTCCTGGTAGTTATGCATACATATTATGTCGTAAACTTAAATCCTTTCCGTTTTTTTTCTTCTAATGTTTGTATTGAAAGCTTGTTAGTTCTCTTCACTTTCTTGGAAAGCAAAACAGTTCCAAATATCGTTCATTTTGCAGGGTTAACATTGGTGCAATTAGGTGTTCAGAGCTGAAGTGTTATAATACATCTTGGCATCGCTACATTCGATTGCTGGGTTCGTTAACCTTACTTGCCGAGTGAAACAGCCCTTGCTTCATAGCCGAAGCTCAGGCACCACAAACTTCATCGGAGGTAGGTCAGTAGTTTGACTTTCCCTCAACACCTAGAAACATTTCCAACATTCGCTTGCGGTCAATAAATCCCCGCCATTTTTATTTTCATACGGGCGCTCGACGATCTTAAAGGAGAAGAACAGGCTACGCTAGCCTTTCCCAAGTTTTAGAGATTTCTAGGCACCTTCCAATAAATTTCACAGTATCTCTATTTTCATAACTGGCCCAAAGGTTGAGGAGAACAAAAGGAAATATGTCGCATTGATTTTTAATTTTCACACATGCTTGGTTTCACAGGACTAACATTCCGTGAGTTGTCGCCCTATCTGCTCTTAGTTTGTCTCCCTGAATGAACAATATATTCTTTACCTTGACTGTCAGTCGCAGAACAACATCGCCCCAACGTAAATTTCGTTGTTCAGTGCAACCTCTGAGACCGAAGTGTAAAATATTATTCAGCCACACAGTGTTCAGTAGCGATTGTGGATAACTTAATTGTTCTCAATTTTCTCTTCTGAGAGAGCAGTAGTTGCATTCGGCTTATTTCCTCGGCCTTTTTTTTCAGTTCTTTTTTTTGCTTTGATTTCAGTGCGTCTCTGCATCTCCTAAATTCGGGATCAATCAATTTTCCCATATTCGCGCCTTGTAAGATAACGGTCCACACTTGATAAGATTCCTCTGAGAGAAGACGGCTCATATTGTTCTTCTTTCTTCTTTCTAGCTGCAATACTAAATTCACGGAGGTATACATTCAGCTCCTCCGGTAGAATTTCCCCTAATTCTCTCACTAGCTTCTTTCTGTACTCGCGAAGACATTAATTGGATTAAAGAAGAGCTGTCCAATGATGGTAAGGATTTTGCAATCCCTTGGGATTTGCTGAAATGAGTTTCCGTAAAACTAAAAGAAAGATATGGGAAATCATAAAAACAGGTTTACCCATGACTAAACCATACAGCGAGACCTATTTTTCCAGTTAAGCTTGTTTACCGATTTTGCCATGACACATCTGAAATTCTTCCCGTAGGTGACCTATATGACTGAAGGTCTATGAACGCAGAAATTCGTCCTGACCTCTGGTTCATACATATGCATGGCCAGGTGAGTAAAGATTTGGCGCCTTTTTTCGCTCTTGTCGTTGTCTTTGTGCTGCTAGAACAGTCAAATGACTAAAATGAGAGTCTGAATGGGGGTACTTGCAGGGTAACACTAAAAACTTCATTTTTGGGGTTTGTAACATGAAACGGTTAAATTTTAGGCATTTTAACACTAACAGTAAAATATTCTTTGAAACAGTAATTTTTTTTTCCACAAAAAAGAAAAAACGGCTTCAAAAAGGCCAATATTATTTTGTTTAGTATATCCCACTATTCGCTGACACAACTCAAGTAAAAGCTAATAGAATCGACACCACGGTCATTGACAAGACCAGCAAGCAAGTCAGAGTGATTGAAATGAGCTGTCCATGGCTGGAAAAAGATTCCGAGAAGACAACGAAGTACATCAGTCAACTGCGACAAGAGCTGACTAACCGATATCCTGAGTACAAGGTCAATCAGTATAACATCATCATGGATGTCCTTGGGGGCTGTTCGAAAGAGGTTGAGAAAAATATTAAAGAGCTTGTAGGAGACAAGTGTGAATCAATTATGCGCCAAATGCAAAAGGCAATCCTGTCTAGTTCATTACACATTGCTAGAATGCTCAAGCTGAGCGCTTAGATATCTACAGGAATATTGGACACCTATTTTAAGAGATACTTAATCTTGTACATTTTCGACATTTTATTTACATACCTTAGACGTTCCCATGATTAAATGGACAGCTATATGAACGATGGGTTTCAACTTACGAACATTTTCATTTTGTAATTAAGACGTCCATAAAGCTTTTAGGTTTTTATTTATTTATTTATTCATTCAATTGTTATGGGACTCTTATCAAATAATTTTTACCCAGGTTTTTATCTATTTTGTGAAATCGTTACCATAAATTTTAGTCGATGCTGCGGCTGCTTACGGTTTGCCGCCAAGCCAAAGCTTTTATTTTTTACTCTAGGCATCCAGTTTTTACTGCCATGATAATAATAATAGTCTTTATTGCCAAAAGATAAAAGTAAATATCTTTTGTTACATTCTAGTTGCCTGTGCACTCAATGAAAATCTACCCTAAAAATTAATCTAGTTAAACTACAAATGGATATAAATACTACGTAGAAACTACCTTATCTTGTCTTTAAAAATCAGTCTACTTACAGTGTCATAAATGGTTCGGTATTAACCTTGGGGAGGGCACACTGTTTTCTACGCAGATTATATTTATTCTCCTTTGTTGGTGGTAAATACGAGCCTAGTGGATGGTTATCTACAGCGATAATAGCCTTTATTATTAATTCAAAATATTTCCCCGATTGTGATTGGCTAAAAGCACACGCATAATTTACCATAACCAGTTACTGATGACCAAGTTTGGAAGAATTTTGTGTTTAACGAGGAAATGACGTCAAAAATGCAGCTTTCGTGCAGGTTAAGGCACCGTTAACCGAGAAGACGTGGGGACGAGGTTGAGTTGTTTTGGTTGTGAAAACAAAAAATGGCGGACGTTTCACTCGTTTCAAGAGTAAGAACTAGGCGGAAAAATGGCTTAAAACATGGCAAGAACAGCAAGAAGACAACTCGAAGGGCGACATCTGCTATTTGGAGAATATTTGCGGAGCTGGACAAACCTAAACGTGCACTATCGAAGATGAACATAACATCGATGGATCGATGGAGGTAAGCATGTTTTAGCCATGTTTTTAAACTAGGAATTACTTTGAATGAATAATAAAACAATTATTGAATTCGGCTTTCGTATCATATGAAGAATTATGGAGATCTCGGATGGTGCTATCCGTCGAGGCCCTCCGAGATCTCCATAATTCTTCATAAGATACTCAGCCTCATTCATTAAAATTCATTAAAATCTTACAGTCCTGTCTATATAAAAGATCCTAATAATAGAAACTGGAGAAGAAACAAAGCGATGCCTGTGGCAGCGATCCCAAAAAAATTGTATAATATTCAAACCTGATTCTAAGAATCTTGTTTTCTCTTTCTTACTCCCAAGATATATTTTTCCTCAAGGTTAAGAAAAAAGCGTCATGGACAACATCTTGGATATTCTACAGACCATTCATATTGGTGCAGTCATTGCAACTTTCCTTTTCAACACTGGACGTATTATAAAAGCAGTACACATCTTTAACGAATGTTTGGTGCTCCTTAACGGCAAAGCCCTAGAGACAGTCAAAGAACTTACCACACCACTTGTTATCTATGTATACCATAAACTTCTTGATGGCTATACTCTTATGTACGATCACAGGAGTGCGATAGAATGTGGTAAAAAACTTCATGTGACACCACACAATAGTGGCCTAAAAGACGAAAAAGGGAAAATACTACTTAAAATAGCGAGCATCTACTATCAAGGGAGGAAATACGAGGAAGCAAAACAGTTTTACGAGAAGGCACTCAGCATCATGATTGAGACTGGAAACAATCGCGGAGTTGGAATATGTTACGGAAATCTAGGAACTGTGTTTTTTGCTGTTGGTCAATATACCAAGGCTGAAAGATACCTTCAAAAAGCATTGGTGATAGAGAAAGAAATCGGTGACAAAAAAGGAGAAGCATCAGATTACAGAAAGCTGGGAACTGTGTTCCAATCTATTGGTCAATATAACAAGGCTGAAGAACACCTTCAAAAATCACTAGTGATCTTGAAAGAAATCGGTGACAAACAAGGAGAAGCATCTGCTTACGGAAATCTAGGGGCTGTGTTCCAATCTGTTGGTCAATATACCAAGGCTGAAGAATACCTTCAAAAAGCACTAGTGATCAAGAAAGAAATCGGTGACAAACAAGGAGAAGCATCTGCTTATGGAAATCTGGGAACCGTGTTTCAATCTGTTGGTCAGTATACCAAGGCTGAAGAACACCTTCAAGAAGCACTAGTGATCATGAAAGAAATCGGTGACAAACAAGGAGAAGCATCTGCTTACGGAAATCTAGGGGCTGTGTTCCAATCTGTTGGTCAATATACCAAGGCTGAAGAATACCATCAAAAAGCACTAGTGATCAAGAAAGAAATTGGTGACAAACAAGGAGAAGCATCTGCTTACGGAAATCTAGGAAGCGTGTTTGAATCTGTTGGTCAGTATACCAAGGCTGAAGAATACCTCCGAAAAGCACTGGTGATCAAGGAAGAAATCGGTGATAAACAAGGAGAAGCATCTGCTTACGGAAATCTAGGAACTGTGTTCCAATCTGTTGGTCAATATACCAAGGCTGAAGAATACCTTCAAAAAGCACTAGTAATCAGGAAAGAAATCGGTGACAAACAAGGAGAAGCATCAGATTACGGAAATCTAGGAACTCTATGCCAATCTCTTGGTCAATATACCAAGGCTGAAGAATACCTTCAAAAAGCACTAGTAATCAGGAAAGAAATCGGTGACAAAGAAGGAGAAGCATCAGATTACTGAAATCTAGGAGTTGTGTTTCAATCTGTTGGTCAACATACCAAGGCTGAAGAATACCTTCAAAAAGCACTAGCGATCAGCAAAGAAATCGGTGACAAAAACGGAGAAGCATCAGATTACGGAAATCTGGGAAATGTGTTTCAATCTGTTGGTCAATATACCAAGGCTGAAGAATACCTTCCAAAAGCACTAGTGATCAAAAACGAAATCGGTGACAAAAAAGGGGAAGCATCTGCTTGCGGAAATCTAGGAACTGTGTTCCAATCTGTTGGTCAATATACTCAGGCTGAAGAATACCTTCAAAAAGCACTAGTGATCTTGAAAGAAATCGGTGACAAAAAAGGAGAAGCATCTGCTTGCGGAAATCTAGGAACTGTGTTCCAATCTGTTGGTCAATATACTCAGGCTGAAGAATACCTTCAAAAAGCACTAGTAATCAGGAAAGAAATCGGAGACAAACAAGGAGAAGCATCAGATTACGTCAATCTAGGAAATGTGTTCCAATCTGTTGGTCAATATACCAAGGCTGAAGAATACCTTCAAAAAGCACTGGTGATCAAGGAAGAAATCGGTGACAAACAAGGAGAAGCATCTGCTTACGAAAATCTAGGAACTGTGTTTCAATCTGTTGGTCAATATACCAAGGCTGAAGAATACCTTCAAAAAGCGCTAGTGATCAGGGAAGAAATCGGTGACAAAAAAGGAGTGGCATCTGCTTACGGAAATCTAGGAGTTGTGTTTCATTCTGCTGGTCAATACACCAAGGCTAAAAAAAACCTTCGAAAAGCACTGAGGATCAATGAAGAAATCGGAGACAAACGTGGTGTTGGAGCTTCATACTTAAATCTGGGAAAACTTTGTCGAGAATTCCAGCTTAATGCGAAGAGTCAAGAATTTGCTAATAAAGCACTTGAGATAAGTTACGAAATACGGGACCTTGAATTGCAGTTTAACAGCCACCTTAACATTGCCCTGAACACGTTAGTGGCAGGAGGTAGCGTAAGTGAACATGTTCGAAATCTCTATGAAAGCATTCAAAAGTGCGAAGAAATGCATGATTATTTCAGAGTGAAAGATCAATTCAAAATTTCTTTTTTTGATGAGCATGTCTCCCCTTACCTTTTCTTTGTAGGTTGCTGACTGCTACAGGCAATTATTATGAAGCTCTTCACGTTGCCGAGCTTGGACGGTCCAGAGCACTTGCAGACGTACTGTCAGATAAGTATTCTGTGGAAAAAGAGGTATCAGTGAACCCACAGTCATGGGTTGGTGTTGAGAATATCATGAGCAAAAATGCCCTTAGTTCTTGTTTATACGTATCCTGTTTCCATGTTAGTATGTCTTTTTGGATCCTTAAGCCAAACAAAACCATAGTTTTTCGACAAACGAAACTCAAAGAAAGTGCAGCTAAAGTTTTTAAAAACCAAAGATTTGGTGGCACTCAGAATTTACGTCAAGAACCATGCGAAGATCGATCATTGTTTTCTTCATATTTAAGCTTCCTGCCATCTTGCAAATCATCTCAGGATGACAGCTTCGGAACATTACGCCTTATAGAAGAAGAGGAACACGGAACGCACGAATCTGAGGCGCTTACCCTTGCTGATGGCTACAACATCATCGTCGCTCCTGTAATTGACTTACTACAAAAATCAGAAATCATTATCATACCGGATCCATTGTTGTACGCAATTCCCTTTGCAGCTTTAAAGGATGATCATGGACAATATTTATCGGATACTTTCAGGATTCGTATTGTACCTTCTTTGACCACTCTTAGGTTGATTCATCAGAGTCCCGCAGACTACCATAGTAAAACCGGTGCATTAGTCATAGGAGAGCCAGAGGTCAGTGATGTATACTACCAGGGAAAACGTCTACAATTATGTCCTTTGCCTGGAGCAAGAATGGAAGCAGAGATGATTGGGCGACTGCTCGGCGTTGAGCCATTATTGGGAAAAGATGCTACTAAGCGAGCAGTCTTAGAAAAAATGCATTCTGTAAGTCTCATTCACTTTGCTGCTCATGGTTATGAGGAACGTGGAGAAATTGCTCTCTCCCCTTTTAGCCAGTGCGGAACTCCGCACGAAGTGGATTACTTATTGACGATGGCTGAAATTTCACAAGTTCGACTGACTGCCAAGTTGGTTGTCCTTAGCTGTTGTCATAGTGCTAGTGGCCAAGTGAGAGCTGAGGGAGTTGTTGGAATTGCTCGAGCATTTCTAGCATCGGGTGCACGCGCCGTGCTGGCGGCACTGTGGGCTGTAGAAGACAAAGCTACCATGCAGTTTATGACTCATTTTTACGAGCACCTAGTTCGTGGTGAAAGTGCGAGTGAATCTCTTCACCAGGCCATGAAACGGATGAGAGAGAATCGCTTCTCTGACGTTGAGCAGTGGGCGCCGTTTATACTGATTGGAGATGATGTGACATTCAAAGGTTAGTATTTGACACCATTTTTGGATATCGTTAAGTTTTACGCATTTTGAATTAAAATATGTATAATTGATAGCGCTAAGATTTTAGCGGGAACAATTGGAAGTTGCCTATGTCATTCGATTACACGATTTACAAGAAGCGACCCGGCATGATTGCGTTTTCCTTTTCCTTATTTTTGCAGGTGTTTTTGGTAAGATCAGTCTGAAAGATGGCGAAGGTGCTAACTGAAACAAGAAAATTGTGAACATGAGTTATCGTGGGGGGAAGTAGGGGTAGGCAGGAGAAACAGTAGGTAGTTTCTATCCAGACGTCAAAGTTGCATTGACTTCTGTCTCGCCTTTTACTATATATTTGGCGCCTCTTTCATTCTGCGTGACTCCTGCTACCCGTCAATTCTACATCTTCAGTACCATGAACCTGAGTCACTTTGATTTGAAAGACCTTCTAAATTTGCTGATCATAACGAACGTGATATAATGATCAAATGCAAAATAGATATTTAAGATAAGTCAAGTGTTCAAGCTAAGTGTTCTGTTGGATAATGTTCTGTGGGTCAATGCGATAAACACGATTTTTCTAGTTTTTTTCTAATTAGCTCGTGTAGATAAAAATAGTGATAATCTTTTTATTAGAAATATAAGACGAAGAGATTTGGCAAACGTGCTTCATGACAATTGTGAAAATTGCCATTTATTAGCCTGAGTATCAGGCCTTCCTATGGGGGAGGGGGGAGGGGGAGAAGAGAAAGGAAGGCCTGACACAAAACCATTCAGCGAATCGTGTGACACATCCAAAATCTGGATGTGGCAGTGATTGGATAACACACAATACCCCCTGACGTCACCGACCGCAAGAGCGATACTTTTACAGACAGAGACGCAGAGAGGAATTCAAAAAGGCTCTAGAGGGCGCTCTCAAGTTCTTTTCTGGAATAAAAATAAAACCCGAGCAAGAATTGTGTTTTCAAGGCCTCGTAGTTTAAAGGAAAGATGTACTCGGAGAATGGAAAAGCCTCATATGGTTTCACAAGACCGGGACAAAATTTGCTGCTGCTTGATAATTTCTAGGCATAGGTGTTTCATCATCGCACCTTCCCATTTATTCTTGCAGCTCCTTTCAACCACCCGAGAATAGGAGGGATAACATCAGCTTTTTAGCTGCCAGGCAAGCGCCTGATTTAACTCTGTAAACAAAAGCAATTTACAATTTTCCGGGCACACGTTTATTTACAAACAGAGCGTTGGCGATCTTACACTAGCACAATTCCTAAAACATGTTATAATTCCTCATAAATGGCAGGTTTTACAGTACAAATATTCGAAAACTCCTCATTGGAGGTTTCAGAAAAAAGCGAAATCGTAGCAACACAAGCACCGGAGCTCGGCCAGACCAAAGGCCGTAAAGTGAGATTTATTTTAGGCGAGCTTTTTGACACGTGAAGCTGACAACCCAATGACCGGAAGTGATTTTGATTGGATGGTATCGAGTCATGCTGTGTGGGGGTGGAAGGCTCCGGTAAAAGCATCTGTGTCAGGCGTTTCTCTCCTTCACCTCTCTCTCTTTTTCGCTTCCATCTTTCCCCTTTTCCCCAGAAACGCCTGATACTCAGGCTAGCCATTTATGTCCATTTTGATCTTTGATTTTAGAGGAAATAGGTTTTTATACACATTCACAGGCAATTAAGGTACTATTTTTTTTAAATATTTATTAGATTAATTATCTTTTTGAGTATTTTACATATTTTTATTTCAAGAATTTTGATAATTATAGTATCCCTAATTACCTACTAAGCTAAATACTTATAAGACACTATAATAAAGGTTTTGTTATTTCTGTTGTTGTAAGACGTTGTTTGCTCAAGATGATTTACTAATACAATATTTTATTCGCAGTATTGAGCAGGAAGACTTAGAAGCCTTTCCAGGCTTATTTAGAAGATCCTCATAACTAACTGATAAGGCTGTAAAACGCTGGCGATGTATGACATTACGTTTTCCCGTTTTTGTATGAGGTGTTGATTAAGGGCGTTCTCCAATCCTCTGCCCCGTCCTGTCAAACCTGGAAGAGCTGATCTTTTTCAAACGTTAGCTGACAGCATTGAATAGATGGGTGTTCACTAACAATGTAAGAGTAAGGCTTTATTCTGAACTGGTTCCTTGTAAAGCATAATGAATCTAGTTTGACTTGAGATCCTCAGAATGTATGCAAATTCTAAACTATTTCCAGGTATTTCACTCGGGTTATCTTATCAGTTACCACAGCATCTTTGTGAAATTCTTTCGGTCATTTCTGTTAGACTTATACACCTCTAGAGTTATGTTATAGGGTACAATTAACACACTGTTTTCCGAAGCTAAAGCACTCATCAAGCAACTTCTTTTCCAGGGACAAGGTTACTTAGTGGTTTAACCGAAAGTTTATTTCAATCGAATCCAGTGTACAAACGTTTTTTTTAAAAAGCGTATTTAATTTAAATCGTTATCAAATTTTACAGAAGAACTTCCACTAGCTGGATGCCCTTTCTACAATTGAGGGCGGAGATTCTTGCTGATCTCGGTCATCAACAACTATGTTCATCGGCTAAATGACAATTGTCCTACCCGATTACAAGTTCAGTGATACATTTAAGCAATAGTCCACACTTTCTATGGGTTTACCGGCGTGATAACCCACGCATAGAAAGTGTGGTCTATTGCTTTTATAAAATAACTTTTAGTAGAACGGAGCCTTTTAGGTAGAAAATGTGGTTTTAGTACCGTGATCAAGTCACGTCTTCTCTCTAAAGTCACCATAAGCCCATCATGACTCACGATTTAAAAGCGCCGAACTTTCTCAAAACTCAGTTCAGTCAAACAACAAACAGCAGCACTTCAAAACACGAGTTTTTGCACTCATTACATGATAACTTATGAAGGCTGTTTTTCAGGAAAAGTCAACACATATTCATGCGAAGGTACAATGAAGTTTGTTTACTACAGAAGTAGAAAATTGAACATCAAACTGTACGCAGCTGTATTTTGTTGAGTCGATTCGTAAACATTTCGTGCTTACAGAGGAAACTGGCAGCTGTTGTAATGGAGGACTTTATTCACTCTTCACAAGCTGCAGTGATTTAAGATTTGTTTTCTGGACTTTAGAGTCATGATCAAGAAATGTTGCGGTAACGACTTAGCTGCATTTGCGAAGTTCTCGCGTGTAACGTGTGTATGTACAGCGACTGATGGAAATATGTCAGTGGTAGCTCTAAATTTGGAGAAAGGTTTCTTTGCCGTAGCCACATATTAGCGTTAATATTTGTCGATTTGTGACGTCAGGTAGTTTGAAGTAGGTTATGGCATCGATATTACCGAATAATTTATGCAAAGGTTGGAAAAAAACCAACGCGAAACTCTGACATCTTTCATCATCGTTTACAGCTTGTTTACAATCTGCAGCGGCCGATTTTGTACCATAACTTGATCAGATATCTCTTTTCGGAACAAATTATTTCATTCAGGAATTTAATTTTGACATAAAATAAATCAAGAATGCTAAAAATATCCGTTTTGTTGCTTGTTGGCACAAGGTTAAGCTTTCCTAAAGACTTTCTACACCAGAAATTCACACGGTTGTTATCGTTCTCTGCCATTTGGCATCGTCGTGAAATGTAAACTGCTTTCCAGCTTTGTACTTTATAACTTTTAAAGCTATGGTAGTAGCAAATTGTGATGCTCGGTAATGAAATGTGGAAACCAACACTTTTTAATATTAAGAAGGGCTGGGAAAGTAACTTGTTCTGTTTTTTTATTCTTCCTAAAATCGTTGTTTGCAGATCAATATAGCCCGTTTTGTTTATGGCTCGTGTTCCGGGTGCTTTTTTCTATGGGTTTACCGGTATAATAAGCCATAGGTTTTTGACTAATCAGATCGCGCGTACTATCTCAGTTATTTTATAAAAAATAATATACTAGCAGTAATCGGGGCTTAGGAGAGTGCGTTCGATATGTTTGCTAGGCGTACAGGTAGCAGTTGAGGGGGAAGGGTGGATGGTTCTTGCGATAGATAACTATGATTAATCATTAAAGCCTTCAGTGGAATGTCAGTGGAATATGTGTGCGGCTCACGTCAATAACGTTTTTAGTAATTTGGTGGAGTGTATTGATTTCAGTGACTTGAGTGGCGCTACTGTGGGCTGGTCACGTTTTTCGAGAATAAATAACATAGCGCTAAAATGTTCGTTTATCCGGTGCCGAAAATATCACAAGTCATGATGAAATGGCGCCGCCGAGCTTCACATCTCGGAACATTTACTTTTTGAAACAACGGATGCCGAGCTTCACAACTCGCCCTTAAATTTACTTTCTGGCACAACGGCCGCCGAGCTAAACAACCCGGTTTGATGCATGCACCAGGAGTCGCTCGCATTTTCCAAAGAAAAATATGAGGGCTTAATCCTAAGTAAAATTTTACTCAGGGTGTAAACTTTCAGCAAACTTTGAAAGATAAACGGTTTAAAGATTCATTAAACCCAGATCGATAGTAGACCTTCAGCAAACTCTTAAATATGTACGCTTTACGAAGATTCAGCACACTTTTAAAAGATGAACGCTTTACTGCGAAGACTGAATAGCAGACCTCAGCGAACGTTTGAAAGATGAACGCCGAGGACACACGAATCACCACGTGAGTTTATAGCGCGTCAAAGTGAGGCAAAACGTAAGCAAGCACCTCAAAGCGAGGCAAATGTATGAAACAGAAATTAGGGTTTGCACTCTCGTACCTCGAACGCAACAACTATCCCCCGAAGGAGAGGTGAACAGTATATATATACGGACAAGCGAAGCGTCGACCTATATATCTAGCGCTGTTCACCGACCCTGAGGGAGATAGTTGTTTTAGTATTAACCAAATCAGTTGGATAAAACTGAAAAAAGTAACTTTTTGTAAATTAAAAATGTCGCTTAGTAGGAACTTTGTTTACACTTTTGTCAAGTGTATTATTTTGTTGCAAATTCAGTATGAAAATTTTTTTTTACCTACCAGTCAACACCGACAAGGAAAAGTTCGTTGCTTTCTTCAATTTGTTTGTACGACTGCTTTATTTATCGCACAAATTTCGTCTTCGGAAAATGTCTCGAGACAAGACGCTATCTGGGCTCCGGTCGCAAAACAGTGAATAGGGACTTTAAGCAACGAGAACGGGGACGGCGACAGGAACTGCAGGCTCTCAGGGAAAATTTTTATTAATAATCTGCGCATGACTGGCGGGAAAAAGTTTGAATTTGAATTATAATCACTTAATTCCTTCAGAATTGAATATCATTTGACACTTTCCTTATGCCGGGGGTTGATATGCCTCACCCACCAATGACCTGGTTATGATAAAAACTTTTGTTCCTTATAATTCAGGTGAACCGGATTCTCAGTTTGAAGTACCGATGCAGATCAGGCTGAAGAAACGAAATATGTAGACATTTGATTCATACAAAACTGACGTTGAAAACAAATATCTATGTTCTTTCCTGCCTGAATAGGAAAAACATAAAACATAAACAAATAAATTCAGTTCTCCAGTTCCTTTATTTGAAGAAGGAAAAAGTTGTTTCTTTTTTCCTTTAGTCTAATCTGAACTTTTAAACGGAAAACGGCGCTTCCAAATAGTTCTTACTAAATATAAAAGTTTCTGCGTACCAACATGATTAGAACGTCTTTTATAAATATTAAAAACCACACCGGGTACAATTTTCCCTTCTTAAATTTGATAGATAAAAGGAAAAGGGATCATGGACGACGACACCTTAGAGATTCTACAATTCATTTATATGGCAGCAACTGCCGCAACTTTTCTTTTTAACACTCGACGTATCAGTTAGGAAAGCAATTTTAGGGGAAGTCCCGGACATGATACAGCTTGATACCAAGAAAGGAATACGCTGTGCAATTAACATGCATGAAATAGACGTAAGATTTTTTTCTTAATTTCGATACCTGCCCGACGTTTCATGTCTGTATCAACTGGGAATATTTAAAACTGGCTTTTCCATTTCGTTAGGCAAAAGGATTTCATTGTATGATTTATTCAAAGAATTGCTTCGAACTTTTAAAATCACACGACAAACCGATCCCTATACTAATCGAGGTCGAGTTTTACGAGTCTATTATACACACTCACAATTAATCCAGGAGACTTAGTGCGAAGATTTAAAATCTCAAGTAAGATATATGAAATAAAAAAAGGCAAGCTAAGATGAGTTTATTTTTTATAAACCAAAGTCAGCCCCCTTTAGTGTCTTTATCCGATGAGGTAAAATTCGGGACTTCCCTGTATTCCAAGAAACAAATATTAAGCTTTTATCATAACAAATTCAAAATTGGATGCCGAATAAGTTAGAGCCGATTTCCAAAATGTCTGATATAACACCTTTAATAATGTGTACATGTTTTTGTCGAGGTGAGGAACCGATAACGCCGGAATAGTCTAATAAACGAGTCATTCCACTAGCATCTGCAGCATATATCTGTATATTATAATCAACCGACGGTTTGTTCCGGATGTTAAAACTGTCGGTGCCTGAATAAAAAAATCTCTTTTCTCTTTCTGATATGTCTCCTGAACAGTACCAAGGTATTTCAAAAAACTGCATGATCCACTGACAGATATGAATGAGAACATATCAACATGCAGCTTAACAGTATTATTATTTTACTCGGCTTGTTTATTTTATACAATGATGATGTGAAGATCGTATCCACCTCACTGACATTTGTCTCAAACTAGTCAATACAATTGTAGTAAAATGTTTTTTTGGAAAAGAGTCATTTCGCCAATATTAAGGACGCAAAATGAACGAAAGTTTATATTGTTTCGCTTTTTAAGAAAGTAAAAGGAAACAACGTCCTCTCGGCATACAAACATTACTGAAAAACTGAAATGAAGTTTGTTTACATTCTTCAAATACCATACGAGGCTTTGATTTTTAAATGAGGGAAAGCCTAAAGCTTTGTTGTACCGGCACTGTACTCTTAGGGATAGATTTCCTGCTTGGTAAGCTCCTGGTAGTGTAGCGTACATATTATGTCGTAAACTTTAATCCTTTCGGTTTTTTTTAATGTTTGTATTGAAAGCATGTTAGTTCTCTTCACTTTCTTGGAAAGCAAAACAGTTCCAAATGTCGTTCGTTTTGCAGGGTTAATATTGGTGGAATTAGGTTTTCAGATCTGAAGTGTTACAATACATCTTGGCACCGCTACATTCGATTGCTGGGTTCGTTATCCTTGCAGAGCGAAGCAGCCGTTGAGGGTTTTATGGCCGAAGCTCAGGCGCCACAAACTTCCTCGGAGGAAGGTGAGTAGTTTGACTTCCCCTCAATACCAAGAAAAATTCCCAACATTCGCTTGCGGTTAATAAATCCCCGCCATTTCTATTTTCATAGCCGCGCTCGACGATCTTAAAAGAGAAGAACAGGCTAGCCTTTCCCAAGTTTTAGAGATTTCTAGGCAATATTTGCTCCTTCCAACAAATTTTACAGTATCTCTATTTTTATAACTGGTTCAGAGGTTGAGGAGAACAAAAGAAAATATCTCGCATTGCGATTTAATTTTCATACAGTCTCGGTTTCACAGGTCTAACATTCCGTGAGTTGTCGCCCTGTCTGCTCTTAGTTTGCCTCTCTGAATGAAAATATATATCTTTGCCTTGACTGTCAATCGCCAAAACAACATCGCCCCAACGTAAATTTCGTTGTTCTGTGCAACCTCTGAGACTATTAATGAGCCACACAGTGTTCAGTAGCGATTGTGGAGAACTTGTTCCCAAGTCCTTTTTTTTTTCAAAGAAAATATCAATTTC
>OZ037998.1:11864244-11899244 GCA_964035705.1 Porites rus
AACTGTGTTTAAATCTGTTGGTCAATATACCAAGGCTGAAGAATACTATCAGAAAGCTCTAGTGATCAGCAAAGAAATAGATGACAAAAAAGGAGAAGCACCAGCCTACGGAATTCTGGGAACTGTCTTCCGATCTGTTGGTCAATATAACAAGGCGGAAGAATACCTTCAGAAAGCACTGGTGATCATGAAAGAAGTCGGTGACAAACACGGAGAGGCATCAAATTACGGAATTCTAGGAACTGTGTTTAAATCTGTTGGTCAATATACCAAGGCTGAAGAATACCTTCAGAAAGCTCTAGTGATCAGCAAAGAAATAGGTGACAAAAAAGGAGAAGCATCAGCTTACGGAAATCTAGGAACTGTGTTCCAATCTGTTGGTCAATATACCGAGGCTGAAGAACTCCTTCAAAAAGCACTGACGATCTGTGAAGAAATCGGGGACAAAGGTGGTGTTGGAGCTTCATACTTAAATCTGGGAGAACTTTGTCGAGAATTTCAGCTTAATGCGAAGAGTCGAGAATTTGCTAATAAAGCCCTTGAGATAAGTTACGAAATTCGGGACATTGAATTGCAGTTTTCCAGCCACCTTTCCATTGCTCTGAACGAGTTAGTGGCAGGAGGAAGCATAACTGAACTTGTGCTACGAAATCTCTATGAAAGCATTCAAAAGTGCGAAGAAATGCATGATTTTTTCAGAGTGAAAGATCAATTCAAAATTTCTTTTTTTGATGAGCATGTGTCCCCTTACCTTCTTTATAGGTTGTTGACTGCTAGAGGCAGTTATTGTGAAGCTCTTTACGTTGCCGAGCTTGGACGGTCCAGAGCACTTGCAGACATACTGTCACATAAGTACTCTGTGGAAAAAGAAGTGTCATGGAACCCACAGTCATGGGTTGGTGTTGAGAATATCATGAGCAAAAATGTCCCTGGTTCCTGTTTATACGTATCCTGTTTCCATGCAAATATGTGTTTTTGGATCCTTAAGCCAAACAAAACCATAGTTTTTCGACAAACGAAACTCAAAGAAAGTGCAGCTAAAGTGTTTGAAAATCAAAGATTCGGTGGCCCTCAAAATTTACGTGAAGAACATTGCGAAGATCGATCATTGTTTTCTTCATATTTAAGCTCCTTGCCATCATGCAAACCGTCTCAGGATGACACCTTCGCAACATTACGCCTTATAGAAGAAGAGAAACACGAAACGCACGACTCTGAGGCGCTCACCCTTGCTGATGGCTACAACATCATCGTCGCTCCTGTAGTTGACTTACTACAAGAATCAGAAATCATTATCATACCGGATCCACTGTTGTACCCAATTCCCTTCCCAACTTTGAAGAATGATAATGGGCAATATTTATCGGATACTTTCAGGATTCGTATTGTACCTTCCTTGACGACTCTAAGGTTGATTCAGCAGAGTCCAGCAGACTACCATAGTAAAACCGGTGCATTAGTCATAGGAGAGCCAGAGGTCAGTGATGTATACTACCAGGGAAAACGTCTACAATTATGTCCTTTGCCTGGAGCAAGAATGGAAGCAGAGATGATTGGGCGACTGCTCGGCGTTGAGCCATTATTGGGAAAAGATGCTACTAAGCGAGCAGTCTTGGAAAGAATACATTCCGTAAGTCTCATTCACTTTGCTGCTCATGGTTATGAGGAACGTGGAGAAATTGCTCTTTCCCCTATGAGCTCGTGCGGAACTCCGCACGAAGTGGATTACTTATTGACGATGGCTGACATTTCACAAGTTCGACTGACTGCCAAGCTGGTTGTCCTTAGCTGTTGTCATAGTGCTAGTGGCCAAGTGAGAGCTGAGGGAGTTGTTGGAATTGCTCGAGCATTTCTAGCATCGGGTGCACGCGCCGTGCTGGCGGCACTGTGGGCTGTAGAAGACAAAGCTACCATGCAGTTTATGACTCATTTTTACGAGCACCTAGTTCTTGGTGAAAGTGCGAGTGAATCTCTTCACCAGGCCATGAAACGGATGAGAGAGAATCGCTTCTCTGACGTTGAGCAGTGGGCGCCGTTTATGCTGATTGGAGATGATGTGACATTTAAAGGTTAGTGTTTGACACCATTTTTGGATATCGTTAAGTTTTACGCATTTTGAATTAAAATATGTATAATTGATAGCGCTAAGATTTTAGCGGGAACAATTGGAAGTTGCCTATGTCATTCGATTACACGATTTACAAGAAGCGACCCGGCATGATTGCGTTTTCCTTTTCCTTATTTTTGCAGGTGTTTTTGGTAAGATCAGTCTGAAAGATGGCGAAGGTGCTGACGGAAACAAGAAACTTGTGAACATGAGTTATCGTGGGGGGGAGTAGGGGTAGGCAGGAGAAACAGTAGGTAGTTTCTATCCAGACGTCAAAGTTGCATTGACTTCTGTCTCACCTTATACTATATATTCGGCGCCTCTTTCATTCTGCGTGACTCCTGCTACCCTTCAATTCTACATCTTCAGTTCCATGAACCTGAGTCACTTTGATTTGAAAGACCTAAATTTGCTGATCATTACGAACGTGATGATCAAATGCAAAATAGATATTTAAGATAAGTCAAACGTTCAAACTAAGTGTTCTGTTGGATAATGTTCTGTGGGTCAATACGAGAAACACGATTTTTCTAGTTTTTTCTAATTAGCTCGTGTAGATAAAAATAGTGATAATCTTTTTATAAGAAATATAAGACGAAGGGATTTGGCAAACGTGCTTCATGACAATTGTGAAAATTGCCATTTATGTCCATTTCGATCTTTGATTTTAGAGGAAATAGGTTTTTATACACATTCACAGGCAATTAAGGTACTATTTTTTTAAAATATTTATATTAAGATTTTATATTTAGATTAATTATCTTTTTGAGTATTTTACATATTTTTATTTCAAGAATTTTGATAATTATAGTATCCCTAATTAGCTACTAAGCTAAATACTTATAAGACACTATAATAAAGGTTTTGTTATTTCTGTTGTTGTAAGACGTTGTTTGCCCAAGATGATTTACTAATACAATATTTTATTCGCAGTATTGAGCAGGAAGACTTAAAAGCCTTTCCAGGCTTATTTAGAAGATCCTCATAACTAACTGATAAGGCTGTAAAACGCTGGCGATGTATGACATTACGTTTTCCCGTTTTTGTATGAGGTGTTGATTAAGGGCGTTCTCCAATCCTCTGCCCCGTCCTGTCAGACTTGAAAGAGTTGATCTTTTTCAAACGTTAGCTGGCAGCATTGAATAGATGGGTGTTCATTAACAATGTAAGAGTAAGGCTTTATTCTGAACTGGTTCCTTGTAAAGCATAATGAATCTAGTTTGACTTGAGATCCTCAGAATGTATGCAAATTCTAAACTATTTCCAGGTATGTCACTCGGGTTATCTTATCAGTTACCACAGCATCTTTGTGAAATTCTTTCGGTCATTTCTGTTAGACTTATACACCTCTAGAGTTATGTTATAGGGTACAATTAACACACTGTTTTCCGAAGCTAAAGCACTCATAAAGCAACTTCTTTTCCAGGGACAAGGTTACTTGGTGGTTTAACCGAAAGTTTATTTCAATCGAATCCAGTGTACAAACGTTTTTTTTAAAAAGCGTATTTAATTTAAATCGTTATCAAATTTTACAGAAGAACTTCCACTAGCTGGATGCCCTTTCTACAATTGAGGGCGGAGATTCTTGCTGATCTCGGTCATTAACAACTATGTTCATCGGCTAAAATGACAATTGTCCTACCCGATTACAAGTTCAGTGATACATTTAAGCAATAGACCACACTTTCTATGGGTTTATCGGCGTGATAACCCACGCATAGAAAGTGTGGTCTATTGCTTTTATAAAATAACTTTTAGTAGAACGGAGCCTTTTAGGTAGAAAATGTGGTTTTAGTACCGTGATCAAGTCACGTCTTCTCTCCAAATTCACCATAAGTCAATCATGACTCACGATTTAAAAGCGCCGAACTTTCTCAAAACTCAGTTCAGTCAAACAACAAACAGCAGCACTTCAAAACACGAGTTTTTGCACTCATTACATGATAACTTATGAAAGCTGTATTCAGGAAAAGTCAACACATATTCATGCGAAGGTACAATGAAGTTTGTTTACTACAGAAGTAGAAAATTGAACATCAAACTGTACGCAGCTGTATTTTGTTGAGTCGATCCGTAAACATTTCGTGCTTACAGAGGAAACTGGCAGCTGTTGTAATGGAGGACTTCATTCACTTTTTACAAGCTGCAGTGGTTTAAGATCTGTTTTCTGGACTTTAGAGTCATGATCAAGAAATGTTGCGGTAACGACGTAGCTGCATTTGCGAAGTTCTCGCGTGTAACGTGTGTATGTACAGCGACTGATGGAAATATGTCAGTGGTAGCTCTAAATTTGGAGAAAGGTTTCCTTGCAGTAGCCACATATTAGCGTTAATATTTGTCGATTTGTGAAGTCAGGTGGTTTGAAGTAGGTTATGGCATCGATATTACCGAATAATTTATGCAAAGGTTGGAAAAAAACCAACGCGAAACTCTGACATCTTTCATCATCGTTTACAGCTTGTTTACAATCTGCAGCGGCCGATTTTGTACCATAACTTGATCAGATATCTCTTTTCGGAACAAATTATTTCATTCAGGAATTTAATTTTGACATAAAATAAATCAAGAATGCTAAAACTATCCGTTTTGTTGCTTGTTGGCACATGGTTAAGCTTTTCTAAAGACTTTCTACACCAGAAATTCACACGGTTGTTATCGTTCACTGCGATTTGGCATCGTCGTGAAATGTAAACTGCTTTCCAGCTTTGTACTTTATAACTTTTAAAGCTATGGCAGTAGCAAATTGTGATGCTCGGTTATGAAATGTGGAAACCAACACTTTTTAATATTAAGAAGGGCTAGGTAAGTAACTTGTTCTGTTTTTTTATTCTTCCTAAAATCGTTGTTTGCAGATCAATATAGCCCGTTTTGTTTATGGCTCGTGTTCCGGGTGCTTTTTTCTATGGGTTTACCGGTATAATAAGCCAAAGGTTTTTGACCAATCAGATCGCGCGTACTATCCCAGTTATTTTATAAAAAATAATATACTAGGAGTAATCGTGGCTTAGGAGAGTGCGTTCGATATGTTTGTTAGGCGTACAGGTAGCAGTTGAGGGGGAAGGGTGGATGGTGCTTGCGATAGATAACTATGATTAATCATTAAAGCCTTCAGTGGAATGTCAGTGGAATGTGTGTGCGGCTCACGTCAATAACTTTTTTAGTAATTTGGTGGAGTGTATTGATTTCAGTGACTTGAGTGGCGCTACTGTGGGCTGGTCACGTTTTTCCGAATAAATAACATAGCGCTAAAATGTTCGTTTATCCGGTGCCGAAAATATCACAAGTCATGATGATATGGCCGAGCTTCACATCTCGGTATATTTACTTTTTGAAACAACGGATGCCGAGCTTCACAACTCGCCCTTAAATTTACCTTGTGACACAACGGCCGCCGAGCTAAACAACCCGGTTTGATGCATGCACCAGGAGTCGCTCGCATTTTCCAAAGAAAAATATGAAGGCTTAATCCAAAATAAAATTTTACTCAGGGTGTAAACTTTCAGCAAACTTTGAAAGATAAACGGTTTAGAAGATTCATTAAACCCAGATCGATGGTAGACCTTCAGCAAACTCTTAAATATGTACGCTTTACGAAGATTCAGCACACTTTTAAAAGATGAACGCTTTACGAAGACTGAATAGCAGACCTCAGCGAACGTTTGAAAGATGAACGCCGAGGACACACGAATCACCACGTGAGTTTATAGCGCGTCAAAGTGAGGCAAAACGTGAGCAAGCACCTCAAAGCGAGGCAAATGTATGAAACAGAAATTAGGGTTTGCATTCTCGTACCTCGAACGCAACAACTATCCCCCGAAGGAGAGGTGAATAGTATATATATACGGACAAGCGAAGCGTCGACCTATACTATAGCGCTGTTCACCGACCCTGAGGGAGATAGTTGTTTTAGTATTAACCAAATCAGTTGGATAAAACTGAAAAAAGTAACTTTTTGTAAATTAAAAATGTCGCTTAGTAGGAACTTTGTTTACACTTTTGTCAAGTGTATTATTTTGTTGCAAATTCAGTATGAAAATGATTTTTTACCTACCAGTCAACACCGACAAGGAAAAGTTCGTTGCTTTCTTCAATTTGTTTGTACGACTGCTTTATTTATCGCACAAATTTCGTCTTCGGAAAATGTCTCGAGACAAGACGCTATCTGGGCTCCGGTCGGAAAACAGTGAATAGGGACTTTAAGCAACGAGAACGGGGACGGCGACAGGAACTGCAGGCTCTCAGGGAAAATTTAAATAATCATCTGCGCATGACTGGGAGGAAAAAGTTTGACGTTCTGCGTTCGGCGCCGACGTGAAACGAGTCACTTTGACGTTGGCTGAAAACCTGAGTATATCATTTCGCCTTCTCTGCTATCTAAACGTTGAATATTCCCGGGAGACAATTTAAAATAACTTTCATCGCTTTATTCTTTCATAAAGGGAGATTATTCTTTAATTTGATGCTTTGTTTTTAAACAGAAACGTCGAGACGCTGATCGAGACCGACACCATTTGACGAACATCTGAGTAAGAAATGTAATGTAAGTAAGCCTGGCTCACACTGATACCAATCGAAAATCCGTCGCTGAGAATCACTCAAAAGTCAAACAGTTTGACAAAGAACATATTCTTAAAGGGACAGTGTCCCGATTATGCGCACGCGCGAGCGTCATCTGTTTTTTCTTCAAAAGACAATAGAACTGTCATATTGACTCGACAAGATTTCCTTCCGGACCGCACCGCCGACAGAGATTTGTTGTTTATATTCTCAAGTAATATTTTAGACTTTCAAAGAAGTCTTTTCGTCTTATATAAAAATTTGGCTCGCGTTTCAAAGACTTATCGCGATTTTATCGCTAGCTGATCCGCCTCGCGACCCGAAAATCTCGTTCCGCTCGCTTTAAAATTTGAAACTCGTGTCTGAGGTCAGTTGTTCCAAGTCTAGTAATATCTGCCTGATTTGCTCGCGTTCTAGCCTCAAACCTTTGAAAGACATAAATGAAAATGCAATCTCAATGCTATGAATCATCAGAAAGGTTAGTTAAAAATTATATTATGATTTCATGGCACTAGTTTTTCTAAACATGTAGCGCCTGTTTGTTTGATTTTGTCGGCCGTTAGGGAGATTCATTTAAAAAAGTTTACTAACGCGTCGTTGCAAAACATTCTGCTTTACGAAGCTCTCCTCCACAAGATCTCCTCAGTCACATCAATGTCTCAATGGTTTCTTTCTTACAGTCTTAATTGTTGCCGTTTCATTTCTGCGAATTCCTTTCACAATTATCCGAGCTTGTATGGAAGCTAGCAGAAGAAATTAGCCTTCAATCGGCATCAAAGTGCTTCCAATCATTTGGTCCTCCGGCCAACGGCAATAAAAGTAACGTCAAAAAATCCAGATTTTGCCCAAATCGAAACTTAACAGGAACAATATATCATTGATCTGTAATCCTGAGAAGTTTTAGTGTCGTATTGAACCCGGTCAAGCGCGATGCAAACGGATTTTTCAAGGTTCTCTTACTCTCCTCGCATCTTTTGATTTCGCGACATCCTGTCCAAAAATCAAAGTTTGGGTCATGCGCAGTAACGGGATACTGTTCCTTTAACAGATTTAAAAGGGCAGACAGCACTACAACTTATGTAGTGGTTTTGTTTGTTTTTTTTTATCTGCCAGCACAATTTTGAAGAATTTTGTCGCGCCAGTCGACAAACATCTACCGAGAATATTTTCTTTCAATTTACTCTGTAAGATTATGAAATACTGTATGTTTAGGTTATATAATTATAACGTATTTTTGGGTTCAACATCACAACGGTAGAGCCTCTTTTGAAGGCGAATCCAGTGGCTCGTTTAACTCGACAATCTGCATTTAGTGCAAAAAAAAACTTAAAAAATTTTGACTCTGTAACGCTTGTAAATATGTTCGATATTGTGAAGGTGAAAATAATCTAATGCGCTTTTAAAATAAAGAACTAAAATATCTTGACCTTTCGAGGCTTCAGCCGCTTTATCATCAGCGGATTATAGCATCTAATTAACTAATCTGTATTTTTATAGAAAGGGACAATTTAAAAAAGTCATACAATTTTATTATATAGGTTTCGTGGCTCGTTTTCTGTGTGAATTAAACAAGCCGAACTGGTTATTAAACCATGAAAGTTGCCCTGTGTTCTGCAGGTTATTATTTTTTCTAAAGTCGAAAGGTGACCCTATGATAAGTGTGTTTTGTCAGCTGTTTTGTACTGGGAGTTGAATCTACTTTGTTATGTTTAAGGTCGACTACTCCAATGTACTGGACGAAAGATCACGATCTTCTTTTAGTAAGAGAAGTGCTAACTGTTGATCCGTATAGCCAGTCAAAGGGAAGTAGGGAGAGAGCGAATCTGTGGGAAGAAATTGCCTTAAACCTGAGTGCAGTGTCTGAGCCCCGTTTCTCGGTTTCTGTGAGGTCTGTAAGAGACCGTGTAAACCTGGTTCTAATAAAGAAACACAAAAGAAAGGTTGAAGAAGAAAGCAAGGCCAGCGGAATAGCAGTTGATGAGCCCTCAGAGTTTGATGCAGCAATTGAAGAAATATGTGAGAAAGCCGAGGCTGCAGAGAGAAATCAGCAAATGATATCAGAGCCAATGCAGAGAAAGAGAAAAAGCATGCAGAGGATATGAGAGCCAAGACTCTGGAGAAAGTTGGAGAAACAAGAAAAAGAGTGGTCGGTGATGATGTTAGTGAA
Source organism: Porites rus (assembly GCA_964035705.1). Lineage (NCBI taxonomy): Eukaryota > Metazoa > Cnidaria > Anthozoa > Scleractinia > Poritidae > Porites > Porites rus. The sequence continues at coordinate 11,873,076 of OZ037998.1, forward strand.
GAGCCCGAAAAAAAGGAGAAAAGAACAAGGAGATCTGGAGCAGAGACCATAGGATATCTGAAGGAGAAGTCGGAAAAAGAATTCAAAATCAGGCAAGAAGAGTTAGAACTACAAAAACAGGAGCAGGTGCTCAAGTAAAGCGGCAAGAGGAAATGACACAGCAACTGATCCATCAACAGGAGCAGCAGCAAACAATGTTTTCTAACGTCCAGCAGCAGCAACATCAGCAGCTTCAACAGCTAAGTCAGATGCAAATAACTATAATGCAGCTACAACAACAACAACAGAACCAGGCACTAGTGGCTGTGCTGCAAGACAATAAAGTAGACAGAAAAAAAACATGTTAAGTTTAGTTTAAGTTGATATACTAATTATTTGTTGCGGTTCAAATTTATCCTTGTTTTAATTTGTCTTTTTCTTTGTTTTACACTCATTTTCATTTGTTACGATACACAATATAGAACCAAGGATAAAATTGAACCACAACATGTACCTTTATCATGCTCAGAACAAAGCACCATTGTTTGTTGTTCTTTATTGGGTTGAGATAATTACAGAGTTCATATTCCAAAGTAAGCATTTGGAAGGACCGTGGCAATATGCCCAGGTGTACCAGTCTTCTATGGTTGTTAGCACTGGTTTAAAATTACACCAGTGATCTCTATGGTGATCCTTCTCTCTTAAGTGACAGTCTCTCTTAAGAAAAATTCACGCTGATTCATTGCATGTGTAGGTGGCAAATTTATTGCAAAAACTGAAATGGCCAATTAGTTTTATTCTTGACCTGGTAATGACTAATAGATGAGGATTACTTAAAGTGATTTTGGATCTGGATATTGGGCATGGCTTATAAAACATACGGGGTCACAAGCCCCCCTACCTAGGCAGAGGGAGCAAACCATTTATTAAGTTCGAAATATTCGATTTTCTTATTTGCTTTGGCTGCATATTTGTTCCTTTTTTGTGGCAACAGCAAGATTTTAGTCATTTTGGGGGAGGGGAGGAGAGGGTCATTTTAAAATTCAAACCAAAAGTATTTGGAAAATATATAGTTCTTTTAGGGGTAGTACGTTATGACTTCATTAGCACCTACATAGCTCTCTGTAAGTTATAATATTGAAGTACCCCAGGGGTCAAACATGAGAAAGGATATTATACTCCCCCCCGCCCCCAAGACAATAAGTCTTTATCTTCCTAGAATCAAGCAAAATATTCTTCCAAGGTGGGTGGATCCAGCTCAAAAAACTCGGAGGTTGTGTTGCCATATAAGCATGTTAATGCATTTTTAATAAAGTGCAAACAATGTACATTTTTCCTATTGAAGAAAGTCCAATCTTGAGGTTCTTTTTGAAATCTACAAACTCGAAGTACTCAACTATGTCTCCAAATAGCCATTCTACAGAGACTCTCACAGAGCTCATAGCCTTATTAAAATTTACCATCTGTGGAGTGAGTATCATGTTTCTAAAGGGCATCTGGAGGTGCACCCTGAATGGGTATGCGGGGTCTCCATAAACACATAGTGGACGACCCGCTGGCCCAGGTGAAAAAGCATAACGTTGCATATCTTGAAGAAGATTGGCGTCTGCTAGCATGGCAGCGTCGTGTCGTCTGCCCTCTATGAAAAAAAAATATTATTTAGATTAAAAAATGTTCAGGACTTTTACTAAAGGGTAATTTAATATTCCATTTCCCTTACCGATTGGTCCATACATATTTCCAATAATTTCATTTGGTAATGCCACGGATTGGAATCATTACACCGTGAACTCTTTGGTGAACATTGTAGACAACGCGCTGATTTTGGCCAGGCTTGCTTATTGGTCTAACTGTCCCATCAATAAAGCCAAAACAGTTATCCAAGAGGGATCCCTTAGCTGTTATGGCATTACTGTATATTTCCAGTGAATGAGGGTTGAGGATGCTATCATTCCACTGCAAAATTTTGTGACTGTGTGCCTGGTAGATGTAGTCGATCATGTAGTTGTTTATCATGCATAACACTGGAACAGGCTTCCCAAAGCGAGCTATCATGTCTGAATATCGACAAGGATAGCTATGTCTCTTTAGAAAAATGCAAAGAGCCTCCAATCCGCTACAGATACTTCTTTGATAGCACTCCACTACCTCAGGAATCCCCAATACTTCAGCCAGAAATGGGAAGTCGTTCCTATAGAAGCGAAACTCTGAAAGGCACTCGTCGTCTTCCAAATCATCGAAGTCAAATTGTACGGAAGATCAAGATTATCGGACCCTTTGAAATCGTACAGAATGGCTGCTTAACTGTTTAGAAATTGCCGCCACAACGGCGTTCTCTCCCCAGCCTTTTTGCGGGTTTTGGAGTCCCCGTCGCCGTTCTCGTTGCTTAAAGTCCCTAATAGCCAAGTATATTCCGAGTTATTTCGAGTTACGAATTCACTGATTTGGTAATTACTAATGATTATTATATATGAAAAGCAGCACAATTCTGCCATGATTTCGAATGCGCACATCAGCCTATTCTAGTTGTATGGTATTGCGCTCCACGAGATTCTCATAGGTGTTCTGGAAGATCGTAGGTGTTCTGGTTGGAATCCTCAGAAATGTTCGTTTCTTAGTTTTTCATTATTACAGCATCACTTGAAATAAATCATAGGGCTGAGAAGTTACTTCTACTTTTTAGTGGGAAGTTAGCTTTTTATTCCGCATTTACGGAACTGGTGCTTTTAGATATATACATCTTTTACAAGAGGGATCTTTAACTTTGACTGTGGTACTAAGGTTCAAATATTTTAAAAGTTAATACAAAGACCCCACTCTATCTGCTGGTTGCTTCAAATGAAAAATCTTAGATATGAAATTAGCACGTGACATCTCACGTGTCATGATAAGTTTCTCATACAAAGAGAATGCGATAACTGAAGTTTATTACAAAGTGCGATGGAATTATTACATGTACAAATTGCGACAGCGTTCTTACAAACTGCGACAGCTTTTTTATTACCAAGTGCAACATGGTTTATCACAAATTACGACAGGTGTTACAAAGTGCGATGATTATTACAAATTGCGAAAGTACAACCAACTCCCGTACTGAAGCTACTATGTCAAGGTGTTTACACAAACCTGAGTCTATTTTTAGACACAGTTTATAGTACTCATTTTCTTTCGAAAAATGTAACCTACACTACCTAGAAATATGACTAGGAGTTTCAAAATGAAAGTAAGCGCTGGCGTTAGAGTTGGGAGACTCGAGTAAATTTCCAGAGTGCAAGCAGATGATAAACGAGGCCTGAATTTTTAGTAATTGTTTGTTATATTTTTTTTAATTTATTTATTTGTCTATGGAAATAATTTCATCTAGTTCAAGAATGGTTAAGAGTGATGAATCCCGAGGAAGACAAAATATTTTTATGTAATTGGTTGCTTGACCATGTCAACAATTTTTGCCGATTCACGAATGGAGGTTGGAAAATATCGACACATGGATATTAACAGGTTTAATGTGGTGCTCGAAAAGTTTTCCTTTGCCTTAGTCGTTCAACCCTCGGACGTACACGCAAAGTCATACCCCCACCGTGGTACAAGGGGGGGGGGGGGGGGAGGTTGATAGAACTCCCCCGTTGGGTTTTTGATATGTTGCAATACTTCGAAACGATTTTGCCTTCAGTGGAAAGCCTTTGATCTTCTCTACAAGATGAGGCCGCCATCTTGGATTTTATCAAGAATTAGAAATCAGGTAAAAACAGTGAGAATAAATATTTTTTGCGCTTAACATGTAAAATAACACATAACTAATTACTTTGCATCATTTCATTTCTTTTACTTTCATTGTAGAAAAAAATTGAGAAAACATGCGTTTTCACTCAAAAATGGCTTTACCGCCTGCTACTTATGACGTCATATCTCCTAACCATAGTAAATACAGTAAACTTGTTTCAAAATTCGCGCGAAGGATAAACGAACAGCTACAGAAAACTTCTAGTGCTGATGTTTTATCGTCTATAGGAAAAAAAATCAGAAAGCCTTGTTGGCGCTTGCCAACGCGACAGTTAGCAAGCCTTTCCGCGCGAGTTCGTCGAGAGGGTTGAAAAAAGACCTCGCTCCAACGTTCGCGCAAAATAACTCGTTTGGAAACGCTTGCTTCGCAAGCTACGCGACACAAGACACAAATCTGGCTTGCTTCACACCTTTCCTCCCTTTTCTCCCGAGACCAGCAAGCCAGAGTCAGCAGTTTAATCCGAAAAGAATAATTTTTGCCTGGCACATCACTTCTTCTGAATGCACAGAGAAAAAACTATCTCCATGAATTGCGGAGGATTTGATGGAAATCTTCGCACCCCCATTTATTCGCGAATCGGCAAATAGAGCCAAATGAATATAAATCTCTCGTGTTCCTCGAGATTCATCACTAACCCGCTCTGGATCGAGACCTTGACGAATGCTTCCACAAGCAAATAAGACATCTAGAAAATAAAAAAAAGGCAATTGCTAAACACTCGCCTCGTTTATAATCTGCTTGCACTATGGAAATTTACTCGAAATTTCGATCTCCTCCAGGTGCGTTTTACGTCATGTTATCCCATGGGAGTGAATACCCCCGATAATAAGGACACCAATCGCGTGCGCATGCTTCTGATCTTATATCCGACAAATTTTGGCTTTTTCCCACTATTGTAGAAACTAGTGGCTGGCTCGCATAGCGATCGCCAGCAAAAATAAAAAAATTGTCGATAAGACGCCAAAACTACCATGTAACCTTTGAAACCGAAACAGAGATCTTATTGGCTAATGAAAACTGAGTATGCAATTCAATTATGTATTTGAGGTTTTAGGGTGCAACCCAAAGTTGACGAAATTAGATTTTAGGCGAGATTCTCTGCTCCTTGCCTTTATGTAATGTGGTCTCCTCTTGTAAGTATAGATTAATTGCCAAAAATTGATGTTTCAAAATCTACAGGACTATACAAAAACTACGTACACATGGATTGTAAGAAAGGCCTAGTTTCTCAGGAAATCGTTTTCCTTCGTCAATTTAGAACTAAAAATACAGAAACTGATTTCGTTTCTGTAGACTAATGTCCTAATGTTTGTCGAGAGAAAGAGAGGGCGTCTTTAACAATTCAAGCCTCGGTGAATGTTTTCAGGTTCTTTTTCAACCGCTTTGGTTGTTCATTCTACTGCGAGGATTATGTTCACTTTCATATCTTTATACGCAGTTCAAAATATGATTCATTTCATATATATGTTTTAATCCAAACATTACCCAAAAAGAGAACACGCACTTAAAGCAATTAAGGGAAAAGCAGGCTTTCGAAATGGAGTCACTCTTTTGAGGAAATTAGACAATTGGTTTACTAATTTCTTTCTTAAGAAAATTCGTGTCATTTTCCTGTGTTAGCTTAATCTTACATCTTTGTACTTATACTAAATGTAAGCGAAGGAAAATGAAGGGTGCAGAGCAGGTGTTTATTCTAAATGATAACATGACGTGACGGAAGCCTTACTGTTAATTTAAAATGTAGCGTAAACCAACCCCAGTTTATAGTAAGGTCTCAGCTGTACTACTAGCCATTTCTTAGCCATCGCATTCTGTTGCTTTTCCTCTTTTCCCTTTAGTATCGCCAGTATTGGCTGTACGAATTGTTTTTTTTTTGCTAGAACTTTTTTCCTTACACCCGCCGTCACCTTTTTTAAGGTGAAAAGGGAAATTTTTAGATAAAAGAAAATTTATTTTGTTAATTCTTGCATTGCTTAACAATTCACGCAAATTTTACAACGGCTCTTGCTGTGCAAGATAGCCTTATGGGGTTACGAAATTAACCTTAGACTGCTTGGAAGTTCAAATGTTATTTGAACGAGAGACTGCCCACATTAAAGCGGTCTGTTTATATTATCTCACTTCATGGTTTATTTGATAAAATTCATTTCATTTTCAAATATTTAGGAGGGAAGATACGTGGTCGGAGATATCAGATTTTGTTGTTTTGCAATACTTAGAAAAAGATCGAAAGATTGACCTATAAACATTTCAATATATTAAATTTCATGTAAATTTAAAAAAAAAAATTCAAAGATCAAAAAATTGACACACACCCTCTATCTTCAGATGTTTTGCGCCTTACCAAGTGGATGTTTGAACTAGGTATGTAAAAGAAGGCATGAAAGGGGTTTCTTTACCTTCTAAAATGACATATAAAAGGATGTTGTCAAGAAGCCCTCCTCCCGGTCACTTCTACCTATATAGGAAACAGGTGAAAGTAAAGCGTACAAAAATAAACTATACAGATGTATTTCGCCACCATCATTTTGATGATGATGATGATGATGAAAGGGAGCAAACTTTTGAAAACCAAAATGGTTTTCTCATTGGCTAAATAAAACCCTTAAATAAGCTTTATTGTTCCGTATGCAAATTCAATTGTGTCATCAGGTTTTAAGGTGCGCCCCATTTTGTTGTTGAAATTAAATTTTTATTCAAGCTTCTTGCGAACATCTTTCTCTTGAGCTCGAGAGCGGTTACAACGGATGACGATGCAAGTCTTTTTTGCGATTGTGTTCTTTGCTTTCATGGCTTCCTCTGGTGAGTGTAGATTACCAATTTGAGGTTTCAAAGTTGTATGATTCTACATCAGTGTACAGTGCACTTGGACGCGGGGCTTGATTACTCGAAAAAATTGGTTTCCTTTGTCACGAAAAAATAGAAACAAAAATTTGGCTCTGACGACTTCGTTAAAAAGATAAAGCAAGTAATTTAAATGAAAATGTGTGAAGGAACGGTTAGAATTATTCTTAAAGGTGCGATTATACTAGTGCATAGTTGTTGTTCTCATGGGGCGGGCGTGTGTCCACATACGCACATGCGCCCTTGCGTACACGTACAGCTGAAATATGGAAAAAAAAAATTTTTTCTGAAAAAGAATTTTTATTATTAAATCGGGATGACTGATAAATTTTTCGCACTATGAATTTTTCAGTGACTTTCTGAGCTGAGGCACTCATGGTCTTCTATCGTTAGTCTTTAGCAGCAGATTAATTCCCCACGTCATAATAGAATACACGAGCTGGATTATTGAGGAAAAAGTTTGAAAGTAAGCGAAGTCAGTTTTTCAGTGATGTTTTCACTGTTATGAGATCCGAGATCTTTGTCGCAGCAAGGAAGGGCCATTAGTCCAGTCGATAGTAAGGTTTCACTAATTACAAGCCTCTTAATTCATAGTACGCTGTATTCTGTTGCTTTTTTAGTTACTTATTTTCGGTTTCTGTTGGTTGTGTCAAGGCCTTCTGACAATTGTTTAAACAAGATCACCTTTTCAACTGTTAGTGAAGGAAAGTTTCACTAAAATGTAGTGTGTTAACTCTTGTATTTACTGTCCCTGTGCAGTATAGCCTTTCTTGGCCCCGAGGTTCACGGATAAATGATATATTTCTTTTGTTTTATCCCACATGCGGCGGACCAAATGAATTTTAACATCTTGAAATTATATATTGGTGCATTAATTTTAGATAGCCTTGAAGTTTTAGATAATTAGAAAACAAGATGTTCAAATATTCAAATGATCAAATTGGACCTGTTAGCCCAGCAGAAAATTTTTGTTTTTGGTAAGGGTTCAAAGTGCGTATAAATTATTTTGTTTTGTTTTGTTTGTTTTTTCACTGAAACTGCTCAAGAAAACAGATAAAAGCGATGCAGACACGTACATAACGAAGTCACTGAATCCTATTGTAAAAGACTTCATCAATTTCAATTAATGATTGCTGCCTGGCAACCAAGCTCATAGGAGAGAGTAGTGAAAAGCTTTAAATAAGTCGAAGTTTTTTATCGTTACTTAGCGCAAACACAATGGCTCATTAAAACAAGAGAGGGCTACAATAGAAAGCCAATATTGCACCCTGTATTAGTTGCTTTAATTTTCACTTTGAAATACGTTCACTAAACTCAATTAACGCAACTTTATAAAGGAATATAAAGGACAAGCTTGACAGATGTACAAGAAGAATAAGTCTTCGTTTACGTACTAGTAACTAAATAGCAAATAAGTAAATAAGCAACTAAGTCAGGGAAATAAATCGTCGAGTGTGTTAAGATAAAGACAGGCTCTCTGACTGTCGAGACCCATCAAGCAATTCACTAACCAATGAATGATGTTAAAAAGCAGCTGATAAAATCCTCCCTCGGTCGAGAAAGCAGCTATTTACAGAACCCATAAAATAAATGTGTCGCTGATCTACAAATATTGTAGAAATTAGAATGCAATTAAATTCAGAGACGTGAGAAGCGTGGCATATGCATTAAAGCAACACGGCGCCTCTTATATGAAGCTAATTAACTAATTATTTTCATCAGCTAGAATTCCTTGGATAACCTCATATTCTTACCCTCATTAATATTATTAACAAACACTTTCACTAATAAGCTGATGTTTCTTTTTGTTTGTCATTTCGCGGTATGTTGCGTCAAATGTTAGCATTTTGGAAAGATCTGAAATAAAAAGGCTGCCCAGATGATAAATGTATCAGTATGTATATAATAAAATCAATACCACATGGAAAGTGCTTTGTATGGCGTATACGCCTTGTTTTATTTATTCATTTGTCTATTTATTTATTTTATCAGAAATCTCACTCGTTTGCGTTGCTCACTCTCGACTCACTCGTTCGATTTCTTGTAGGTCAACAAACTCGTGCGTAAATACGGTACGCCCGTACTTTCCTTGAAGTATTCTATCCTTCAAGGCAGGTGTAACTTCAATGCAATCTAATAGGAAGTGACGCCTTTATCTCGGCAAGGGACCAAAAGCAGTTTAAATCATGAGCTAAGCCTAAAGTAGTTTCCATCAATAAAATAATCAATTATGGATTGTTTAGCAAAGAAAAGATAACTTTTATTGAGGACAATGGACAGATTTGTGAAAGTCGCAAAAGAGACTTTAAAACGTGTAATCCCCTTTGCAATGGTTTGACCAAAATTAATTGTTTAACGCATTTATTTAATTTTTCTCTTCAAGTTGAGACAAATTCTTTTTAAGATGGCGTCTTTGCGGTATGTATGTACTACCGCCAAATATATCGGCAACGCAAAATGCTATAATTATATTCTTTCCGCCGTTTGACTCAGTTTTACGAGGCCTTCCAGCAAATTAAACGAGTGCTCCACCTCGGAAATCTCTTGGTCGCATCATCCTCCTTTGACTGGATAGGAATACCTTTATATGAGATTCTAGTTTAAGCCTTAAAACCAAACAGACGAGTAGACCTAAGTAATTTTTGGATTATAAATAACTGAAAAAGAGGTGCCCATTGTGTTCATTGTGCTCGTTATTAAGATCAGATCTTCAGAGATGCTCACCAGTACTGCAAGACCCTCACTGTGTTCCTCAAAGGGAGTATGAAGTGGAGGTGTATTCAGGGTATAAGATATTGTTCTCTTGTGGATGCTGACAACCACTGTCGTTCTCATTGGCTACTTGCTTATATTTTATTGAAATCGTCAGTCCGTCATACAGGGAGTATTTAGGGTGTTACCGGTCTGCATGTCAATAATTAGCTAGCACATCTTTGCTTCAACTCCATCTTACAACACTTGAAAAATGAATCCAGTTAAAGTCTTGTTTACAGTTTTCTTCTTGGCTACCTTTTCGTCTGGTAAGTGAGACCAAAGGAAACACGTTTATATTGATGTATCGATGTAGCTTTCATAGCTATAATATGTTATTGGGGCGTCCAGACATGACTGTCGGCGTCTTGACTGATTGCTGTTTTTTTTTTGCCACGCTAAAATACTTCCCTGCCCACTGATTTCGACTATTCGCGCATACATGTGTGATGATGGCGATCATCGCCTTGAGTAATCTTTGTAGTAGAGCCAAGAGATGTGTTCTGGCTTTTAATCTCGAGCGAGGAAAATGAGGAGAGTGAATCTAGAGTGAGCATGCTTTTATGTTAAACAATGAACTCAAAGCGTAAAACGTTAATGTCGGCCAATCGCCGAACTTATACGCGCTCTTAATTTTTGTTATTTAGCACCTCCTTTTTTGATTTGCGATAATAGTTGTTGCAAATTATCTTTACACTCCAGTCTATGCTCTTCACAGACCCACTATTTTCTCTTCAAAGTTCGTCAAGCGCGTGATTAAAAATCAACCGCAGAGGATTTATTCATGACCGCCAGCGCAAGGGGGGAATTAGTGGAAGAAGAAGAAAATACAGTCACGATCTGTAACCATCTTTGGGACCAACTGAAACTTTTCTCCCCGCTCGTTTACGCGCGCTCAAAAAGAACAAAAAGAAAAATAAAACAACGTCTTATGTGAGTCATGGCAACACCGGAAAACACCTGCCTTAAGTGGGTAAATAATTATAATTATTGCTTCTCTTCTATTTTTGTTACTACAGTTAACTAGGAACAAGATCTCAAATCATGATTCTAGAACAAAGCAAAGAAATGAAAAGGTCTAGATTTGTAACTATCGTTTTTCACCTATAATATTCCCAACACTAGTCCGCGTGGGTTTCGGTCCCTAGGCCTTTTTTAAAATTTCGTCGGGCCTTTCTAGTTCCCGTATTACTTACGCAACAAAATTATGTTTCAACTGCTGAGTTCATCCTAAGTATTAAGTCGATGCCAAAAGGTTTAGAGTTATAGTTGGAATTGGGAAAAAAAAGATGCTCCAAATTAATATCGGACTGGTCTTTAATATATTAGCCTAGTGACGATTCTAGTTCATTTCAGACTTCTACGGAATGTTTATCGTTTTACATTATATGAATGTAATGAACAAAAAAAGAGAAAAGAAAAGTTATACATAAAAAAAAAAATAAAGAAAAAGTCAATTTTCATTTCGCAGTCACCGAAGTAACATAGGGATGCTCGTGTTAGCTAATGCTACTTAAGAAACGGGAAAATGACTGTAACAAATTTCAGAATGGATTGTATCAGTTTACTATGTATCACGCTGCCATAAGAGTGTTTGAGCAGGAATAGAAACTTTTTGAAAGCCAAAACAGCGTTCTCATTGGCTAATGAGATCCAATGTTGTTCTGTATGCAAATTGAGATTTGGGGCTGCGCCGCGCTTTTTTCTGTTTGAATTCAATCTGCGGTCAAACTCTATTAAGCGAGCCTCTTCCTTTGGAAGTCTGCAGGCTGTGGTAAAATGATTGACACCAATAGGAGCCTTTTGCCTGTCTTTTCGTTACTATCATAGTCCCATTTTGTAAGTGAAGATTGTTTAATTAAAGTATTTTAACATTTTAAGAGTATGAATCGTTTTCTTTCGTTCATAAGAACTGAAGTAAACATTGAGTTCTAGCTGCCTTTGTAAAAGTGCTTGTTAGTATAAAGATTGAAACGTAGAGCAACCACAACGGCAACCGGCAGCGAAAACGACGCTAATAAAGTGAATTCGTTTTTCACATTTCATCGCGATTTTTGCAGTTCACCTAAATGGTGACTTTTATATAGACAAAGTTTCCTGGAGGCGATTTTTACTTTCTTGACTGCCACAAGACTCTTGAATAGGGTACAATTAACAAAACGAGTTAAATTTCCATCATGAACCCAACAAATAAGTAGAGAACAAATTGAGGGAAATACGAGATTGAATTTTTCATTTTCCAGCTGTTCTTACAAGAGAGGATGAGGTTGATCATTAACACTATCATTTAGCGCAAACGCAACAAAGCGACAACTGTAGAAAAGAAAGAAAATCACTCAGCTTGCCTGACTTTTACTCTGTTTGAACGCCAATGCAATATTAAAGTTACAGCCAAAAAAGGCAGTGAAAGAGCGAGCCAGTAGAATTTCAGGGTTCAAGGAAAAAAACCTAAGCTTCAGTTAAGTTGTAGAACATATTAGATAAATGGGATAGCTTTTAACTAAGGAAATCATTGTGGTGTAGACTCTGTCGGTGCGCGGGTTATCACAGAAAAACGGAATTTTTTAAGTAGCTGTCATGAGTTTATGGTAACACGTAAAGGATATAACGTCTCAAAACCAGCCCTTGGGCCGAGGCCGGCAAACATAGTTTATAGAGAAAAATGATTTTTAATGTTGCATGTTTTTGTGGCCTTCAGGAAGGTGCACAGCGTTCAATAGCATTCCTATCATGTTGATCGTAACGACCAATAATACCGTCGCATTAAATTCCTCGTCATGATTTGTTGCTATTTGTGAACGGAAAACAAAGGATTATGCAGCGTCGGGGAGCTCCCAGCATGAACTGCAGCACTGTTGCTTTTATCTTTGATGTTTGACATCTCCTTCTATAACCAATCTCCCCTGCTATAACTGTGGGTCACATAAACATGTCGTTTAGACAAATCGCTGGCAGGCGGTTTCTAGATGCAGACAGAGAATCTGCAAGTAAAACGGATCATAAGCAATTCCCTGTATAAACTGATGAAAATTGTTAAAATGAGCCAGTAGATGAAATCCCGATCGACACCTAGTCGAGAAAACTCATCTAAGTGCCTTGCTCTAAAAAATATGGATATGGTGTTGCCCATAATAAAAAATTATAACATAAATAACCAACAAAGTTCGAAAAATGCGAGTCACAATGACGTCTTTGCAGTTGAATTCATTACATTGTATTTCAGGTATTTTTATCTGTCTTGTCTTGATAACACAGCCCAAGAAATAATCGCCAAGTCTGTGCTTGCTCCAGAAAACTTTGCCTGAATTATTTCCAGTTAAAGACATAAAATTTGTTAAAGTTGTAGTTAACGTTTTTGATATCATCTTTCCCACAGTGATGAGTCTCAAATGCAATGTATGCAGCAGCGCAGAGTCTTGGGATAAGTGTTCAAACACGGAAATTACCTGTCCTTCAGGTATGGAGGAACGCTGCGTTAAGGTTGAATTCAAATATGGCGAAACAAAATCCTTTACCCGGACTTGTGGAACTAAAGATTACTGCGACAAGGACAAGAACCCAAAATGCAATTTAGTAGAAAGTGTGTCAGGGGTTGAATGCAAGATCAACTGTTGCGAAGGAGATCTTTGCAACGGTGGTTCGGCAGCCAAGATCAGCGGCATCATGTTGTTGGCATGCGCTCTGGCCTTTCTGATGTTCTAAGGAGCATGAGCAGATGTAGCGATTCGATTTCCCGATGTTAGGAGCTGCCATTTTGTAATTACAGCTTTCGTTTTTGGAGAAAAACCGTGTAAAAGTCTGGTAATAGTTGAGATGCCATAGGATCATTTCTAAGTTCAACTTTGTAGCTGCATGGTTGTTGTTATAAATTAAACAAACTGGCAAATGTGCAGAAAATTCTTACTCTGCTATTAGATTAGTGGCTAGGATAACCTCTAAGTTCAGTTAGGAAAACGATGAGTGAAGCTAAGTGAAGTTTCTTTTAAAGAGGCCAAAAGTGGCTGTAATTAAATGCATTAACGTTTCGTGTAGAAAACTACCACCATCGTAGTACCAGGATTAAAAATACACGACCTCTAGTGACACTTGGCCGTTGTGAATGATGCTGCAATGTAGAGCTTTTTCTCTCCAAACGACAGATTCAAACTTGTGAAAAGCTTTTTCAGTTTCTTCTTTTTGTACCAAGCTTACTACTATGTGTGATTTTATTTGTAGCGTCACAGACATCATATGTCTTATAACCCTTAAAGAGAACACAAATATAGTTAATTCAGTGCAGCCAAAAGGAAATAAAAATGTGTTTTGACTTGACGTTTTGTTAAAGACTTTTAAAGTATTCTATTTTGATCTACCCAAAGGGCCTTTTGATATATATATACGTAATATATCAAACATGAGATGCAGTGTTTCATCACCAGATGAAACACCGAGAAGAGAGTTGAAAATACGACGCGCAGCGGAGTATTTTTGACGAACTTCGAGGTGTTTCATCTGGTGATGAAACACTGTGTCGAAGGTTTGATATTTCTTCTCAAACAAAATCATTTTTGAAGGAGAAATTAAGGATGCAAATACTAAGCAGTGTTTCATCCGATTTCCAAATACTCATTAAACATTAATTTCCTTTGTATTTTCTTAATGAATTATTAATGAGTTTGAGAATGTCAGATATCAAATGGGCATTCCAATTATTTTTCCATTTTGCTTATCGCAAAGAGACCATTGGGAGGGATATAGTGATAAATTTCAGTATTCTTAAGTCTGGGTATAGTAAGACCGAAAAGGTCCGCGGCTTCTGCTTATATATTTCGTTGTTCGCTCCAAAGCCAATAAAGATATGTGTATAAATATATCTATTTTGCATCTTTTTTCAATATTTTACTGTGTCAAAGAAATAGGAAAAGAAGAAGAGACGTTGTGAGATATAGCTCGATGGAGGAGATTTCCTCGGTAGGTTGGCAGGGGCAGATCAACAACAAAATGGCGTCGTCCAATTTGGGTTAATTTTCAGGTTCCTCGGTATAGTGTTGCTTGTTGCAGGTCTCCCGCCACATATAAGTAGGAGATGAGGGAACCCAGAAGATAACCCTGAAGGACACTAAAGTCCACCAACGCAAGACTGGACTTCCTGGCATCTTTCCGAACAAATTGACGGCGGTCGGTGAGGTAACTAACGAACTCAACGACTGCAGTTTGGTTACGTTAGCTAGAGCGTCAATTCGTCCCCGCATGTTATATTTTTGGCAAGTTTGAAAAAGATCTAGATAGTACGTCATTTTTAAGGGAATTAATTGAAGCTAAAACAAGAAATTCATATGCACGAATTTCTTAAGAAAGGAACAGGTAAATCAATTGAGTCTCGTTAATTTCCTCAAAAGCGTGGCGCCATGTCGAAAGCCTCAGCTTTTCCTTTAACGGTTTTAAGTGTGTGCTCTATTTGTAGCGTGTTGTGTTTGAATTAAAATATAGGAAATGAATCCGTAAAAGTTGTATATTTTGAACTGCGGATAAAGATATGAAAGTGAACAATCCTCGCAGCAGAATGTACAACCTCAGCGGTTGAAAAAGAACCAGAAAAATTCAGGCTTGACCGGGAATCGAAATTCTCCTTTATTCACGCTCTGCCTTTCATCAAGTGCAGTTTTTGAATGTCCCCTATATGTCTGGCAATATAATTTTTTTTTTTAATAATTTCTTTATGTGTGCCAATATAATTGGCACACATAAAGAACTGATCGTCCTTAACATTTTCAAGTATAAATATTGTGTTAATTGTGTTAATTTTGCTAAATATCGGAAATTATTGACCAATTGGTGGCCCGTTTAAGAAAAGAAATCGAGCAATAACATTTTTCTAATTCATATTAAACATTTCTAACACATCCGTCCTGATTGCACTTCAATAAAAAGTTATGAGGGAAAACACCATTTTAAATGCCCAAATTTAATCTTGAATTATCTAAAACTTGAATCTTAAACCCTTCTCGTGCATTCATTCCAAACGTAGAAAGTTACATGTTTATCCTCTTTCAGAAATGCCAACTTGTTTAATGATGGGACTGGTTTTGTTGTTCGTAGTTATGTGTGTCTTCTTTTTTTTTTTACAATGATGCAGACCCTTAACTGTTCTGCGTATAAATGCCTTGTTTCCTAAAGATTAGGGTCATTATGTTTTTGCTGTGTCTTCCGTAGTAATACAGTAGAACCCCGCTCTACGGACACCCGCTTTATACGGACTGTTTCGTTTGTAACAAAGTAGCGTGACCTATTTGATTTTGAACAGTCTGTCTTTCTTCCGGTGTTTGACTCTTGCAATACGAAAAGTCCTTTGATAAAGTTTTCTGCCTTCTGTTACACACGTTTCACTTCCTTGACTTTTTGTTGCAGTCATTGCTCTTAACCTTCTTCCTCTTTGACGTTGTTTGCTTGCTGCAAGCAAAGTAGCGTGACCTATTTGATTTTGAACAGTCTGTCTTTCTTCCGGTGTTTGACTCTTGTACTACGAATAGTCCTTTAATAAAGTTTTCTGCCTCCTGTTACACACGTTTCACTTCCTTGGCTTTTTGTTGCAGTCATTGCTCTTAACCTTCTTCCTCTTTGACGTTGTTTGCTTGCTGCGAACAAAGTAGCGTGACATATTAATTTTGATTTTGAACAGTCTGTCTTTCTTCCGGTGTTTGACTCTTGTACTACGAAAAGTCCTTTGATAAAGTTTTCTGCCTCCTGTTACACACGTTTCACTTCCTTGGCTTTTTGTTGCAGTCATTGCTCTTAACCTTCTTCCTCTTTGACGTTGTTTGCTTGCTGCGAACAAAGTAGCGTGACATATTAATTTTGATTTTGAACAGTCTGTCTTTCTTCCGGTGTTTGACTCTTGTACTACGAATAGTCCTTTAATAAAGTTTTCTGCCTCCTGTTACACACGTTTCACTTCCTTGGCTTTTTGTTGCAGTCATTTCTCTTAACCTTCTTCCTCTTTGACGTTGTTTGCTTGCTGCGAACAAAGTAGCGTGACATATTAATTTTGATTTTGAACAGTCTGCCTTTCTTCCGGTGTTTGACTCTTGCAATACGAATAGTCCTTTAATAAAGTTTTCTGCCTCCTGTTACACATGTTTCACTTCCTTGGCTTTTTGTTGCAGTCATTGCTCTTAACCTTCTTCCTCTTTGACGTTGTTTGCTTGCTGCGAGCTGTACCAGGATCATCCTCCGCTTGTATTGCTGGGTTGTTGCTAACGTCTAGTAATTGTTCAAGTAAATCCACGTGTTTCCGAGGACCATCAAAAATGTAAACACATAGTATTTCCATACCAAGACCTCCACCCCGATTGACTGCCTTTTCACATACTTCTACCGATCCTTGGTTCGTAAAACTGTCTGCTTCGGTCTTTATATCGATAAAACATGTGTTCCTGACGTTTCCTCTGAGAGACCGCTTAATGCGGATACCCGGAGGTAATACGGACACTATAGCGTGTCCCCTTGCTGTCCGTATTAACCGGGTTCCACTGTAAGTCTGAAATGCAACGAATGCAACAGTGCAGAGTCCTGGGATAAGTGCTAACAAAGAAGTGACCTGCCGTTCTGGCGTCGTTCAGTGCATAAAAGTTAAAGTTATGCCAAAAATGGCGAAACGAAAGTCTATGCCAGGTCTTGTTCATCTAAAGACTGTTGTGACAAGTAAAAGAACCCGGTATGCAAAGCAGTAAAAGGCATTTCAGGCGTAGAATGCGAGATTACTTGTCAGAGTAAAGATCTATGCAACGCTGGCTCAGCGACCAAGATCGGCGGTATCATGTTGTTGGCATGCGTACTGGTATTCCTGGCATTCTAAGAAGCATGAGTCATTGCAGCCATTCCCAATTTCATGAGCTGCTTTTTCTTTAGGAAGTTGTCGTAGGACAACCGGATGTGGAAAAAAAACTTTCACTCACTTTAAATAGCTAGATTAGCAAAAGTTAGGATAAAAAATTAAATAATCATTTCATTTTTTAAAGGATATTAATATACAAAACATTTTCTTACAAATAGGAGAATTTAAACTTGTCAAGAATTTTCTTTTTCAATTGAATTGTTCTTTTGTCGTATAAATGATCGTTAAGTGATCTTATTATTTGTAACGTCGTAAAGATCTTGAAGCTGTTCGGAGAGCATTAACTCTATTCCTAGCCAGCCCCCACTCCCCCCCCCCCCCCCCCCCTACTCCCCGTCGCTAGAAATTTGGATAACTTCAAAACCGTTCAAGGTAGGACCACCGAACTTTAGCGACTTTTCCTTAGAAAAGACCGTCTTTTCTTAGAAAAACATTTGGTAGCGTCAAGGTGCTTTAAATGAAAAATACCTCACATCCGGTTGATGAGTGTCGCTCAAAACCGCCTTTGCTTAAGTTCCATAATATGCAAACAAAAAAACACCCTTTACGATCTTAAAAGAGAAGAACAGGCTAGCTTTTCCCAAGTATTATCAAAGATTTCTAGGCAATATTTGCTCCTTCCAACAAATTTTTTCAGTATCTCTTTTTTCATAACTGGCTCAGAGGTTGAGGAGAGCAAAAGGAAATATGTCGCATTGAAGTTTAATTTTCATACATTCTCGGTTTCTCAGGCTTAATTAACACTCCGTGAGTTGTCGCCTTTCTGCTCTTCGTTTGTCTCTTTGAATGAACAACATGTCCTTTGCCTTGACTGTCAGTCGCGAAAACAACATCACCCTAACGTAACTTTGAATTTCGTTATTCTGTGCAACCTCTGAGACCGAAGTGTAAAATATTATTCAGTCACAAAGTGTTCGGTAGCGATTATAGAGAAGTTGTTCCCAAGACCGTTTTTTCAAAGAAGATATCAATTTCCTCCTCTGAGAGAACAGTAGTTGCATTGGGCTTATTTCCTCGGCCTTTTTTTGTTTTGTTTTGTTTTGCTTTTTTTCAGTTCTTTTTGCTTTGCCTTCAATGAATCTCTCAATCTCGTAAATTCGGGATCAATGAATAGCCTTTTCCCATATTCACGCCTTGTAAGATAACGGTCAACGCTTGATAAGATTCCTCTGAGAGAGGACGGCTCATATTGTTCTCTCTTCTTCGTTAATTCTAGCTACAATAATGAATTCACTGAGGTATACATTCAGCTCCCTCGGTGGGATTTTCTCTAATAGTCTCTCTTCTTTCCGTACTCGCAAAGAAATTTTAGAACAATGTTCAGGTCATACATCGTCTTTTTATTCAAATTTTCATTTTCTTGTTGAGCAATAAGCTCGTCAACATCATCTCCTGACACATCCATAAATCTGAATTTAAAATCATCGTCCATCGGATCTAGAATGTTTAGATTCCAAGGTAAATCGTCCCCAATTCTGAAGATGCGTCAAAACTACAAAATCGCCGCTGCGAAAGGCGCGATTTATTATGTAACCCTTAACAACGCTGATCTTTTCACGCGTGAAAAGAACTTGTTATCTTTACACGTGAAGATGTAATGTTTTCGCGCGAAAGCTCACCTGGTATTTCATTGGAGTTGATATAATAAATGAATTTCATAGATTGGAACAGCGGAATCTCTAAATTTATTTCTTCATTCCGCAGTTCCAATATATGAAATTCATATATTTATTAGCGGAGCACCATGGGTGGGAAAATTTGGTAAACTATCTATCCGAGAAATTTGGTTATGACGTAGCGTACGAACGCCGACCGTCCGTACACCCACTACATGTAGTAGCTGGTGTCAAGTGTCGCAGTCGACAGTTATTCGCCATTCAAATGAATGTCAATTGACAGGTGTCAAACTAGAGCATCCGCTGGCCGTCATCACATGACTGTATCGCGGGCTCATTTTTCTCCCCTTTGACGTCGCGTATTTTTTTTTAATTTTCCGCTGATATTTTATTTGATCAGGGGCTCAATTCTGTATTTAGAAAACTGAACGCCCGCACTTCGCACCACAGGGACTACAATGTTTAATCTCACTCTTTCTATCTAGTTTGGGAGGCTACAGCCTGATATTGTACACCCATGTGACCGCCCATGTTGTGATCAATTGACAGCTGTCAAAACAGTGTATCAGCTGACCAGTATCGCCTGACCGTATCGCTGGCTCAGGTATCGACCCACTGAGTTCGAGTGTTTTTTTGAAATTATCGGCTGACAAGTTACTACTTTTCTAATGATCGCACGCTCAACTTCAATTTTTTTAAAATGCATGTGAAATAACTTGTGTTCATGAGCCGCACTATTGATATTTTGATTTCAAACTGACCTCGGACGCGAAAATTAAGGCGGCTTTTAAATACAGAGAAGGCATTTTCTTTTGACTTTTCTCAGCATGGTCACGCGTTGGTCACGCTCTTCGTCCAATTTTTATGCTGTGATTGATCAAAATTTGACAAGTGAGTTCATGCGGAAAACTTATGTAGCATCTGGAAAATTGTTTTCTGATAGCTGAAGATGACAGAGCTTTGTGTCGCCATCTTGTCATGTTTTTAACTGGAGGCAGAAAATGAATACAGCTGCTATCAAGATTTTTCTGTAATTCATGGCTGGTTTGTTTATTGGGTTTATGGTTAAGAAATGCGCCGCTTGCCAAATCATCGGAAATCCAATTCGGATGGCATCGTCTTCTTTTTTCTCATTGCTTGATGCGTAAGAGGTTTTAAAAGGCTCAAGTGATTCCTGCTTTATATTACTTGATGGCCTTCACGAGCTGCATCTCGACTGATAAGCCTGAGTAATTATTGTATTTGATGTGTTTTTTTTCGTCAGGTTTCCTTAAGTCGAGCGTACTTTATGCGGCTAGTTATGCACAAGACAATGACCTGACCTACAGTGGTATCAGATTTGATATAAGCTTACAGAACTTTAACCCTTTTCGGACGCCGCTAGGGTCGTATACGATCCCTATGGAACGATGTTAATACATTCCTTCCTGGACCCATTTACCTTTTAGTTTAAGTTAACAAATTGGTAAGCAACAACGTCAACAAAGATATATCTTTCCGGCGATACTTCGTTTTGGATATTCTGACCAATCCTGACAGAGTTACACTCACAAAAAAAGGGTAACAGTTTGGGGAAAAATCCACTGCAAGTTTTCCTGCTTACATACTATTCTTTGAAAATTAAATTTGTCCTTTTTCCTAAAAAGTTAGGCAACCACAATTTCGTGCAAAAGAAAGACGATAAAGTGGGCAACAAAACTACCAATAAAGAAGGAAAAGAAGGGGAAAAGAGAGCGAGAGAGAAAGATCGAAATAGATTCTTAAAAAAATAAATTGGCTTTTGCGCATGCATGAAAAACAAAACAGCTGTTTAATTACGTCAAGTTAGTCGGAAAATATGCCTTTTTTTCTTGCACAACTCGTCTTTTGCTAATTAGCCGAAAACCAGTCCAAAGAAGAGGAATTGGTGAAAAATAAGGTTTTTTCTCTACTCGCCGGCCGTCACCAAAGGGTTAAAAAGCCTTTAGACATTTTCTGACTGCAAATACAAAGAAAACGTCCCCAAGAATATTTATTTACTATTTTGGCTATGAAAAGAAAGCTCTGAGCGATTTTTTTTGCTTCGAGTTCATCTTGAAAAATAGCAAACACAGGGAGGCTGCAAGGATTTTTTAAAATTTATATTAGCTTATGCTTACCTGATTCATGATTTTCTGAGACACTTTACTCTCAATACTTGACTTAGTAAATGAAAATTGTTGTCTCTGTACATGTTTCACCGAATTGTATTTATTTTATTGATTCTTAGTACTCCCTCTCGTAATTTTAATCGCTGCGCCACTTGTTTTCAGTCGTAAAAAAAAGCCGCGCGTAAAGATCAAACGCTTTTAAAGATTGCTCATACACGTAACAAAACCATAAATAAAGGGAAATAAAACTTAAACATAATAAATTCTCTATCACGTTGAAGCGTAACTCTATTAATGTTCACTCAAATAACAACAGCCGGCACTGGAAATTTAGTGCTTGTCAAAAGTGAGAACATGTCCGGCTGACCGTATAGGTGATTTTGGGAATTTTTTGATCGCATTCACTGAAAGCCCATACTTCACCCTACATATGACAAAGGAACATATTTTTCTGACTGAACAGTCGCTGCATTATGGTATTCTCTTCATGAAAACGTTTTATAAAGTGGTCAATTCTATTACTCTTAAAATATTTTTTCCTCAAGTTTAAGAAAAAAGCGTCATGGACAACATCTTGGATATTCTACGGAACATTCATATTGGTGCAGTCGTTGCAACTTCCCTTTTTAACACTGGGCGTATTAAATGTTTAAAAGCAGTACACATCTTTAACGAATGTTTGGTGCTCCTTAACGGCAAAGCCCTAGAGATAATCAAAGAACTTACCACACCACTTGTTATCTATGTATACCATAAACTTCGTGATGGGTATGCTCTTATGTACGATCACACAAGAGCGATAGAACGTGGTAGAAAACTTCAAGTGACACTACACAATAGTGGCCAAAAAGAGAAAGAAGGAATAATATTACTTAAACTAGCGAATATCTACTATCAAAGAAGCAAATACGAGGAAGCAAAACAGTTTTACGAGAAGGCACTCAGCATAATAATTGAGACTGGAAACATTCGCGGAGCTGGAATATGTTATGGAAATCTAGGAACTGTGTTTCAATCTGTTGGTCAATATACCAAGGCTGAAGAATACCTTTGGAAAGCACTAGTGATCAGGAAAGAAATCGGTGACAAACAAGGAGAAGCATCAGATTACGGAAATCTAGGAACTGTGTTCCAATCGGTTGGTCAATATACCAAGGCTGAAAAATATCTTCAAAAAGCACTAGTGATCAGGAAAGAAATCGGTGACAAAAAAGGAGAAGCATCTGATTACGGAAATCTAGGAGCTGTTTTTATATCTGTTGGTCAATATACCAAGGCTGAAAAATACCTTCAAAAAGCACTAGTGACCAGAAAAGAAATCGGTGACAAAAAAGGGGAAGCATCAGATTACGGAAATCTAGGAACTGTGTTCTAATCGGTTGGTCAATATACCAAGGCTGAAGAATACCTTCAAAAAGCACTGAAGATCAACGAAGAAATCGGGGACAAAGGTGGTGTTGGAGCTTCATACTTAAATCTGGGAGAACTTTGTCGAGAATTTCAGCTTAATGCGAAGAGTCGAGAATTTGCTAATAAAGCCCTTGAGATAAGTTACGAAATACGGGACATTGAATTGCAGTTTAACAGCCACCTTACCATTGCTGTGAACGCGTTAGTCGCAGGAGGAAGCATAACTGAACTTGTGCAAAATCTTTATAAAAGCATTCAAAAGTGCGAAGAAATGCATGATTTTTTCAGAATCAAAGATCAATTCAATTTTCTTTTTTCGATGAGCATGTGTCCCCTTACCTTCTTCTTTGTGGGTTGTTGACTGCTACAGGCAGTTATTATAAAGCTCTTTACGTTGCCGAGCTTGGACGGTCCAGAGCACTTGCAGACATACTGTCAGATAAGTACTCTGTGGAAAAAGAGGTAACAGTTAACCCACAATCATGGGTTGGTGTTGAGAAAATCATGAGCAAAAATGCCCTTAGTTCCTGTTTATGCGTATCCTGTTTCGATGAAAAGATGTCTTTTGGATCCTTAAGCCAAACAAAACCATAGTTTTTCGACAAACAGAACTCAAAGAAAGTACAGCTAAAGTGTTTGAAAATCAAAGATTTGGTGGCCCTCAGAATTTAAGTCAAGAACATTGCGAAGATCGATCATTGTTTTCTTCATATTTAAGCTCCTTGCTATCATGCAAATTATCTCAAGATGACACCTTCGAAACATTACGCCTTATGGAAGAAGAGGAACACGAAACGTACGACTCTGAAGCGCTTACCCTTGCTGATGGCTACAACATCATCGTCGCTCCAGTAGTTGACTTACTACAAGAATCAGAAATCATTATCGTACTGGATCCACTGTTGTACCCAATTCCCTTCCCAGCTTTGAAGAATGATAATGGGCAATATTTATCGGATACTTTCAGGATTCGTATTGTACCTTCCTTGACGACTCTATGATTGATTCAGCAGAGTCCAGCAGACTACCATAGTAAAACCGGTGCATTGGTCATAGGAGAGCCAGAGGTCAGTGATGTATACTATCAGGGAAAACGTCTACAATTATGTCCCTTGCCTGGGGCAAGAATGGAAGCAGAGATGATTGGGCGACTGCTCGGCGTTGAGCCATTATTGGGAAAAGATGCTACTAAGCAAGCAGTCTTGGAAAGAATGCATTCCGTAAGTCTCATTCACTTTGCTGCTCATGGTTGTGAGGAACGTGGAGAAATTGCTCTTTCCCCTGTGAGCTCGTGCGGAACGCCGCACGAAGAGGACTATTTACTGACGATGGCTGAAATTTCACAAGTTCGACTGACTGCCAAGCTGGTTGTCCTTAGTTGTTGTCATAGTGCTCGTGGCCAAGTGAGAGCTGAGGGAGTCGTTGGAATTGCTCGAGCATTTCTAGCATCGGGTGCACGCGCCGTGCTGGCGGCACTGTGGGCTGTAGAAGACAAAGCTACCATGCAGTTTATGAATCATTTTTACGAGCATCTTGTTCGTGGTCAAAGTGCAAGTGAATCTCTTCACCAGGCCATGAAATGGATGAGAGCGAATCGCTTCTCTGACGTTGAGCAGTGGGCGCCGTTTATGCTAATTGGAGAGGATGTGACATTCAAAGGTTAGTAATTAAAGCTATTTTTGGATATTGTTAAGTGTTATGTATTTTCAGTCAAAAGATGTACAATTTATGTTTGTGACAACGCACTCTGATGGAAAATTCTGTAACGGGAGACATTGTATGGTTAGTCCCATTATCTGCTGTGTTATTCTTCTCTGTACAGAGAAGAGAAGAGAACGAATCTCCAATTCATTTTATTTTGTAAGTTTGTGCTGAATATTTCGTAAAGCATGCCCTGAATTCTCCATGAAAAAAAACTAACTGCTTGAAGAAATAAAAATGTAGAGAACGTTGGCTGAGATTCCAAAGAACACATGATAGCAATTAACATCATTGAGAAGAAACGTTAGAGTAAAAATACTTTTCTTGAGGTGATTATTTGATAAAGAAAAGCATTGCATTCACTTTAAATTAGATTCATCCGCGGCGACCCAGATCGAGCAAGCTCAGAGCGACGTGATAATTACCGGCGAACTCAGTAGAATTTAGAGGCAGAGTGGAAGATCTGTGAGCAGTTATTCTGGCCCAAGCAGTTCCAGAAGCATTTGATTTCGCAGCCTTTCTTCTCTGGCAAATGTGGTAAGAGCAACTCCCTTCTGTTCGCTTTCTCTTATACCGACCATTTTGTCAATAGCCCTGAGATCTCAGCGTTAACTTGAGATCTTTACGCCAGAGCTGAATGTTGTAGCGGTAGCAATGGACTATCAGCGATAGCCAGCGAAAGCGACTGTTATTGTTTAACGATTCTCCTAACTTTTTGGCGGTAGCCCCGAGATTTTGATAAGCGATAACAATTCATGAATTTGACGTACGTTTTTCGATAGTCCAGTGAGATATTAGCGATAGCAGTTCGATATTTTAGCGTGAACAATTAAAATTTGCCTATTATTATATGTCATTCGATTACACGATTTACACGAAAGCGACCCTGCATGATTGCGTTTTCCTTTTCCTTTTTTTTTGCAGGTGTTTTTGGTAAGATCAGTCTGAAAGATGGCGAAGGTGCTGACTGAAACAAGGAACTTGTGAACATGAGTTATCGTGACATTTAAGTGGTAAAAAAATGCTAAGTAAATATTAACTTTTAGAAGTGGCCTTTCCTGAGTTTGTAAAGTGGACAGGTGAAATTGGTACATTTTTATTTAGGTGCCATTTTAATATGTTACAGGCGAGGTTGAAGCAGTAGATGAGCGCGCAGCGCAACTCAGGGAGGGGGTAGGCAGGATAAACAGGAGGTTAAGTTTCTACCCTGACGCCAAAGTTGCGTTGACTTCTGTCTAGCCTTTTACCATATATTCGGCGCCTCTTTCATTCTGCGTGACTTCTGCTACCCGTCAATTCTACACCTTCAGTAGCATGAACCAGAGTAACTTTGGTTTGAATGACCTTGTAAATTTGCTGATCATGACGAACGTGATCAAATGGAAAATAGATATTTAAGCTAAGTCAAGTGTTCAAGCTTAGTGTTCGGTTGGATAATGTTCTGTGGTTCACTACGACACTCACGATTTTTTCTAGTTTTTTTCTATACATTTCGTGTAGATACAAATAGTGATAACTTAAATCTTTTTCTCAGAAATATAAGACTAAGAGACTTTAGTTAGCAAACGTGCTTGAGGACAGTTGTGAAAAGATTGTCATTTATGTTCATTTTGATCTTTAATTTCATAGGAAATAGGTTTTTATAGACATTCACAGGCAATTAAGGTAATTTTTTTATATTCATTGTATTAATTTAATTACCTTTTTGAGTAATTTAGTATACATATTTTTATACTTTTACGCATTTTAGTAATTATAGTATCCCCAATTAGCTACTAAGCATATTTAAGACACTATAATATGATAAAGGTTTGGTTATTGTTGTTGTTGTTGTTTTTTGCCCTAGATCATTTACTAATAAAATATTTTATTCGCAGTATTAATCAAGAAGACTTAGAAGCCTTTCCAGGCTTATTTAGAAGATCCTCTGATAAGCCTGAAAAACGCTGGCGATGTAGACATTACGTTTTCCCGTTTTTGTAAGAGGTGTTGATCAAGGGCGTGTTCCAATCCTCTGCCCCGTCTTGTCAATTTGGGAGAGCTAATTTTTTTTTTAACGTAAGCTGACAGGATTGAATAGATGGG
>OZ037998.1:11904244-11926744 GCA_964035705.1 Porites rus
ATTATTCATATTATTGTCCATTCCTCAGCCCGGATTGGAGCACTAGCAGTGGGTTTGTCCTACTTTGCCGCACCTGCAGTGGGACGCATGTCAGATTGCTTTGGTTGTCGTGTTACGACCATATGTGGGAGTCTCTTATGCGCACTAAGTTTGTTTGCAACCTCATTTGCCAAGTCAATCAGTCACGTGTTCTTGTCGTACGGCTTACTCTTCGGTCTTGGCGCGGCCTGCGTACGAACGTGTACTTTCCTCGTCGCGGCAAAACATTTTAATAGGCGACGCTCCAGGACAACGGGCCTGGTATCGTCTGGTACGGGCCTAGGGATTTTCGCTTTTGGACCCATTGCTCAAGAACTATTAGGAGTTTTGGGTTTACAGAATACATACCTTGTTTTAGCCGGTTTTGCACTGTTTTTTTTTGCGTCTTGGCCGTCTCATTCCCTTCCTTCAACCCCGCAGATGTTAGCTCGTGTGCCGGAGGGTTTTGGAGTTACGCTACTCGGTATGGAGATTCTACCGTCTCGTTCTGCAAAAGATTTGGGGGTCATCGTGGACTCGCGCCTTAGTTTTGACGAACATGTGACCGATGTTGTATCTAAGTGTACAGGTAGCCTGTGCCAAATCAATCGTGTGAAACATTTCTTTGATAGGTCTACGCTCATAACCATCATAAATTCATTAGTGTTCAGCAAGATTTTCTATTGTTCCTCCATGTGGTCTAGTACAACAAAAAAGAACATTGCTAGGCTTCAAAAAGTTCAGAATTTTGCGGCACGGATTGTGACTGGCACAAGAAAGTATGAGCACATCACGCCGATGTTAAAGGAACTCCACTGGTTGCCGGTTGCTAAGCAACTGGAGGTTAGAGACATTTTAATGGCTTTCAAATGTATAAAGGGATTAGCCCCACCATCCTTGTGTAATAAGTTTTCGACAAGAAGGCAGATGCATACTAGAAATACTAGGAATAAAGATAAACTTCATGTACCATCTTTTAGATCAGCAACAGGTCAGCGATCTTTCTCATATAGGGCTGTTCAGCTCTGGAATGACCTTCCAGAAAGTTTAGCAAACATAGAGTCATTTAATGTTTTTAAGAATGCGATTAAAGGACGTGCCCTTGACGAGTTTTTAAGCCATTGACACTCAATAGGTGTAATTATGCATATTTTATATTTTTTAAATAGTATGGTAATGTTTTTTCACTTTCAAATGTTTATATTGAATTTCTATTGTTCATATTAGATTTTATTGTAATTGGTATGTGAAAACCCATTTTAATTGGATGTACCAATAAAGTTGATTTGATTTGATTTGATTCTACAACTGAGGATACTGAACAAAAATATGATAAATGCATTAACAAACATGTGCATAAGGATCAAGGGGCTTACAGTGAGAAAAAACTTAAAACATGTTTTCAACGAAGAAAAATTTTTGACTGTTCACCTTGGAGGACGCCCACATTTGGAGTTGTGACAATAGGTTATGCTGCTGTCTGCCTCGGAGATTATGTGCCTCTAATACATTTGGTAAGTACATATTGCTGTCTTGTTTCTAGATGTGCCAAAAACCTCATAATGCTTAAGGTTGATTATGGGACATTGTGCCTCTACACATATTCCATTCGACCAGTTGTCTGTTGAGTAATAATGCGTCAAGCAAGTGCGTTCAAGACCTACATGTACTAGCTTCTATCTTAAACACAGAAGCTTGGGCGTAGGGCTACTGCTATAAAAATTAGAAACCTATGGATGCAATATCTATATATAAAGTCTGGAGTTATCGTTCATTGTACTTTCAGACTCCTAACTTGGCTAGCCTGATTTCGCCTTTTTGGAAAAGGATTTAAACTTTTGTAATGTGATTTGATTTGGGGTTGCAAACCTGTATGTTCCCTCCTACAGTTCCTTTCTTGGCATTTGACAAGAAGCTCAGAGTAGTAGAATCGACTGTAGCTTAGTTACATGCTTTGCTGAAAACTAGGAATATATTGCAAAAGAAAATAGAGCTATTTAAATATATATTTTTTGCCTTAAAGGTGAAACACTGCAGAGAACTGGGTATCGGTGGTGATAGTGCAGCCAGACTCCTCGTGTTTTTTTGGTATAGCCTCGTTTTCAGCTCGGCTTCTTATTGGTAGATTAGGCGACTGCAAATGCTTCAGTTCCTTACACCTGATACAAGTGGGCTCCCTTGGTGTAGCTATCACCATTTTGCTTCTGCCTTTGGCGCGAGCTTATACGGCTTTTGTGGTCTTTTCAATCGTTGACGGATTTCTTGATGGTTTAATGGGATCCCATTTTAATCTCGTTCTTCTGACCACTGTAAGTCCACAGTTAAGAGGGACTGCCTTTGGTTGCGCCAACTGCCTTGCATCAGTAACTCTGACGATTGGACCTTCTATTGCAAGTCAGTACTAAATAATCTCCCACTTAGGCGTTTTTAGGGGAGGTCGTCTTTCATCCCTCCCCATACTAATGTGGGGAGGGGATAAAAAAGACCGGCTCCCCTAAAAACGCCTGCGTGGGAGGCTAAGTATTAGAGGGATTGTGTTATCTCGGCGGGACACCCCACCTATCATGTTAGTGCGATTAAATTGTGAAATGAGAGATTTTATGGACGGGCGAGTTACCCGGACTAAGCGGGATACCTCACCCACTGAAGAACACCCTACCCCCATGTATACGGGTCCTAAACAGTCAATAGACTTTTTTAGCTTGTATGTTTTGATTTTTCCCATTACAGGTCATGTGATGATACTCTAGAGAACTGTTTCTTTAAAACTATTCCTTATTCACGTGCACATCTAAGCATAATTTATGAAGAGACAAAGAGTCAAGTTTCCCTGGGACCCCTATTAGAAACACAAAACATACAAGCTACAGAGGTTTACTGCAAACAAACTTCCAGGATGCTCCAAGAAAACCGTTATGAGATTTTAAAACCGAGGCAAAAGAAATCAACAGATACATTATTTGATATGTATGTCATAATTATGTGTTTTCATTTTTAAAAATCACGTTTGCTTGTATGCACACATGTGGTTGAATATAACCTAATTATTTTTCTCACACTATTATTTACTTTAACTTTTCTATTTTATTCATTGTTATCATTACTTTAGTGTATTGCTAAATTTTCTTTTTTTGTTTATTCGATTGAATCAGTTGTCAATGGTATTTGATTTTGGCGTGTATTATTGTTTAGTGATGTAGTACATTGTCTACAAAATAGTAAACTTGTGAGGACTTTGAAAAACTAAGAAGCTGAGCTGTTTTTTTTTTTTTTTTTTAAATTTCCAATGACTTCACGTCAATAGTACGTATTATAACCGTTCTCAATTTTACAGGTATTTCTACGCGGCTTTTTTCGTCTTCAATGACACTTTATAGGTATTCTAGCGGACAAATTAAACTCCTACATTCCAGCGTTTTTTCTGGCGGGAAGTGAAGTGCTTCTTGGTTCATGTATTACCTTTCTTTTATGTTTCTCTAAACTGGAACCAAAGCAACGGACAGATATCACAGAACAACAGAACGATGACGAAACACTTCAGCAAATAATGTGTAAAAAGACAGAGCTACATGAAGACAAAGGAGCATTGCTTTTGAAAGTTGGAGAGTTAGATGAGGAGCTTCAATATCCTCTTCCAAACGCTTTTATAGAAGAAGAAACATTTTCCTACAAGTGTACAAGTGTTTAAGTAAGTGTTTCTTTTTTCTTTTCTGCAGTCGTCTTCAGTCCTTTAGCTTTTGCTAGATGATTTGAATCATCAAAAGTGTTGCACCCGCTTAACACGGTGCAAAGCTGCTCGTCCGAAAAGACATACCTTTTGGTTAACTATATCTTTTGCTTACCCAGCCTTTATGAGTAGAGTTGTCAGCAAAGACCAAAATTGCTGGAAAGGTTTGGTTTTTAAGTGATTGTCTCCCCGTATCGCCGTGCGTTTGTCCGCGCCACAAGCAAACTAGTGTGACATGCTCACTGTACATTTCCCTGAGCTTTACAAAATGGTTACCGTGGTGCCATGAGGCGTCGCATGGCCATTGACTTTGTCATACTCCTTTGAAACTTCTTTTATTACTGTTTATCGATTGATTAATTGTTTAATGCCCCTTTGTAGGTCTGGTTTAAAAAGAAGCAAGCAAAATATCGCCAGCAGAAGAAATAGCAACTCGAAGCTGGAATAAAGTGGATGAAAACAGAAGAGACTTATATTACTGAACGTCATCACCTTCAGGGGACCAACTTAAAGATAAAACGTCCATGAAAACAACGACACAACAATTTGTTAACAATTACAGCTAAAAAGAGATTCTAATGATGTGTCACTACCCGGATCTGGGTAGTGCTTCTGATTGGTTCAAACAAATTTCCCTCGCGGCAAAACAAATCAGAACTGGGTAGCGACACGTCATTAGACTAAATATGGAATTTCTACGCTCGTTCTCGAAATCATTGCGCAGGGAAACTAGTGATGGTGTCGCGAAATGTCGGCTGTTCCCTCAAGCTAGAAGATGATCGGCATCATCCATTAAATTTTGGGGCAAGAACAAATTATTCAATACGTAGTAATTACCTTTTTAAAAAAATATAAAAATTTTGAGAACTCCACGACCAAATTTTCAGGGGCGTAACCACCTGAATTCCATTGCGAACCCACGTTCTAGAAAAATGTTAAGAATGAATTTTTAAAAAAAAGCAATTTATATTATTCATAATAAAAAAGCAAAGTAATTTTAAACCTTGGATTCTAATGCTTGGATGCCTAAATTTTGAATTCCAATTTTTGGAACTATTTCAAAAGATAGATCACCCAGCGTGCATTGTAAATGTATTCAAAAATTTGATGTCAAACGATGTCTGCCACCTAGGTTTCTTTAACAGATACAACTTCAGAAATGTCAGGTGGCGTAATTTAATGAATGGAATTAAAACTGCTAAGTAAAGAAATCTTAAAATCAATGCAGTAGCCGTCGGGTAACCAATGAAGGGCTGTTAATTAAACTTAGGTTTACAAACTGAAAATTTAAATTTATGGCTTACGGGTTCCAAATATTTGAATTCAGGGCTTAGGCTTTCCAAGAAAATAAATTCTAGGGTTAGGCTTTCCAAAAATTTGAAATCAGGTCAGTGTCGAACTTAAAGACAATTGATTTCAGGATTTAGGCTTTCCAAACATTTGAATTCAGGTTTTAGATGTACCAAACCTTTGATTTCTGGCTTTAGGCGTTGCAAACATTTGAATTAAAGTTTTTGCGTTATAAACATTTGAAATCAGGGTGTAGGCATTCCAAACATTTAGAATCAGGGTTTAAGTGTTCCAATAATTTGAATTCATGGGTTAGGCGTTCCAAAGATTTGAATTCAGGTTTTAGGAGTTCCGAATATTTGAATTCAGGATATAGGTGTTGCAGACAGTTAAATACGACGAGTAGGCGGTCAAAACAGCTATAATAATTTCAGTCTTTAGGCTATCCAACCTTTTTAAGCAAGGTTAACGCGTTCCAAACACGAGATTAAAGGCTTAGGCGTCTCAAACTATGGGATTCACGGTTTAGGCGTTCCTTACATATTGTAATTCAAGGTTCAGGGGTCCCAAACATTGCAATTTTGGTTTGAGAGTTTGCAACCTTATATGTGCTCCAAATATTGGAGTACATAGTAGCGACGAAATGGCTGGTAGGTGAAAAAAAACAGCTTGTGTCAAACAAATATGTCTCCTGGGTGTCATATGGAAGGTTTCTAATAGAGCGCTCTGTAGATTAAAAGATTTAATACTTTAACTGTCCTGTGTAAGTTTTCTGTCTGTTTGTTTGTTTTAAAGCCATTGTGGATAGTGTGCGTATAGATGTCCAGTTACCTTACTATGTTATGTTCAAAAAATGAAATAAATAAAAGAGTTACTGATTTTTCATGCACTAAGGGTAAAGATAATTTAAATTGCAATTTTCAATAACTTTTGTAAATTGTAATTTTGGTACTTTTTTTTTCTAGTTTTCTACAATTTTCGTCATTTTTCCTTTGTATGTAAATATGAAATAAAGTGTTGTTGAAAAAAAAAAAAGGTTTATAATAGAATAACATTGTCTGGTGAAACATTTTGCTTTCTTGAAAAACGTTTGCTATTAAATATTTAGATTTGGTGCTTCGAGTAACTTAAAATTGTATTTCTACAAGCTGCTGATTGCATGGCCCACGACCAACTTTCTTTTTTCCTGTAATTTGATTAATATTGTGGTCAAGATAAGGTATTTGTCATTGAATTATTTTATTGTCAATGATTTTAGATTTTTGGAACCAGAATTTGTTCTACGATAATGTATGTAAAGCGCAGATGGAACTTTTTTAAAATCAATATCAGCGCAATATAAGCTAATAAATATTAATATACGCCTTATATACCATACGAATGTGGACCGAAATGACAATGTAATACAATTTTTTTTAAGCTAGATTATCAATTATATTATATAAACAAATTCACTCCACGAATACTAGTTCATGTCTACTCTACTCCAACGATCTAGTGCCAACTTACACTGCCATAGCCATTAAGTGAGCTTAATTAATCTATTTTATATCTAGTAACCTTTGAAGACTAAATTGCCTAATCGTACGCATACCATAAATTAGGTCTCATTCAGTTCATTAAAAGAAATTAAAAATTTCTGTTAATCCATTTACACTTTGCTAGATTCGGGACCTGTTGTGGTTATGTAAAAAGGATTTGGAATTTACACAAGTAAGGATTAAGTTAAGAAATAAGAAGCTGTATAAACATATCTTTTTAAATATTAAGACATAAGCCCTTCTAGTACTTTAGGAGCATGAAGACTGTTCAGCTTATGAGTGATTTTGCTTTCTTGGGTGTCTTCATTTCAACTGGTAAGTCTTCAAAAAAGTTAATGGCGAAATCTTTAATCCGTATCAGCACCGAACAATTCATGGTTGATCCATAAACGTCATCACGGAGGATCGGAGGGTTGGTGAATTCAACAAGGAAAAATGCTAGCCAGTTACCTAATTATTTGAAGTTCCCGGAACATAATGCTCCCAGTCTTATAATATTAAGCCAGTTGTCGTCTGAACAGAAACTATAAATTATGGATGAAGTTTTTCCCGCTGTATAGAACCATGCGTGCGAGCCATAAATCGAGGGCCGGGGAAACGAATAATAAGATGTTTTTTTTATGGCTTTCTTTCCGAAGAACATAAATAGGCGCCTGAAAACTTTACCTTTTAGGTAGCTAACTACGCGAGTGTCAGCGGCACTGAAAAACTACGCCCGAAAGGAACCTCTGCTCGCAAGGTATATATTGAAGCCCGTGCAACTAGTTCACAGAACGAAAATCGACCAGTCAAAGAAAAACCACATATTGATCTGTTAGGATCCACGTTGTATTAAAAAAAAATTCTTTTCTCCATATACATATAGCATTGAGCCTTGAATGCAACAGATGCTTCAGCAAAGTATTTTGGGTAGACTGCGAGGATAGCAATTCACCTGCCCGACTGACAAGGCCGATGGCTGTGTTACATCATATAGTCAAAAATGGTGACGAACAAACATTTTCCAAGTACCTCGGCGCCAGCGAATGCACGGGTTACTTGTTGTAGAGGCGAACTTTGTAACTCGGGTTTTGCAGCTGCCAAGATCAGCGGTGTCGTGATGTTGACATGCGTATTGACGTTACTGGTGTTTTCAAATTTGTGACTGATTTCACTGTGTACCACTGGGTATTTTAAAAATGTAACTGATATTCTCTTAATTTGTAGATAAAAATGTTGGATTATTCAGTCATAGTTGTAAAGAAAAATATTTCAGCTTTTTGACGAATATTATTTGTAAAAAGTATTACAAGAAGAGTGCAATTTAAGGTAACAAACAATCTTGTTCATTTCCCTTTTCCCGATTCACATGCCCAATACAGTCGACTCTCGATAACTCGAACCTCATGCTAACTCGAACCAAAATCGATTTCCCCTGGATTTCCTTCATACATTTACTATGATTTTACCCTCGGTAACTCGAACCCTCGATAACTCGAACCTCCCGCTAACTTTTTGTTTCCCTTCAGCAAATCATTTCTGTATAAATTTACTCTCGATAACTCAAACCATGCTCTAAGCGCCAGATAAGTCGAGAACGAAGTGTTCTGCAGTCCGAAACATTGAAATTCTTTTAACAACCATGTATTTTACTTTTTTGACACAGTCCAGCGTCCAGTACTCTGTATTTTATATTTTTATATCAAGCGTAATGAAATGCGATGTTACTTGCATTCATTTCCTTATTTCCGTTCATTTGCTTCGATCTCCCAATAACTCGAATTCCCCTAACTCGAACTTTTTCTGATTTGTAAATTGTAAATTGTAATTCAGTTATTCATTCAAAATATTTCCCAAATTCTGATTGGCTAAAAGCACACGCATAATTCACCATAAACACTTACTGATGACCAAATTTGGAAGAATTTTGTGTTTAACGAGAAATGACGTCAAAAATGCAGCCTTCTACAGGTTAATGCACCGTTAAGCGAGAAGACCTGGGGACGAGGTTGAGTTGTTTTCGTTGGAAAACTAAAATGGTGGACACTTCACTCGTTTCAAGAGTAAGAACTACAGCTGGAACTAGGCGTGCCAAATAATGGCTAAAAAAATAGCAAAAACATCAAGAAGACAACTCGGAGGGCGACATCTGCTATTTGGAGAATATTTGCGGAGCTGGACAAATCTAAACGTACACTATCGAAGATAAACTTAACATCGACGCAGGTAAGCATGTTTTTAAACTAGGAATTATTTTTAATGAATAATAAAGCAATTAGTGAATTCGGCTTTCGTAGGATATGAAGAATTAAGCAGATCTCGCAGGGTGTTATCCACTTCGGCCTTCGGCCCCTGTGGATAACACCCTCCTCGATCTGCTTAATTCTTCATATCCTACGAAAGCCGAATTCACTAATTGCTTTATTATTCATTAAAAATAATTCCTAGTTTAAAAACATGCTTACCTGCGTCGATGTTAAGTTTACCTAAGTAAAGTTAAGTAAACCTAACCCTAACCCTAACCCTTGTAACCTACGAAAGCCGAATTCATTAACTGCTAAATATCTTATTATCCACTCCCCTCAGGGCTTTTCAGGGATAATTTACAACACTGGTTGGGGGACTTTGCAAGACTGCTAAAGGTGCAGTTTACAAGTAATGAAGGAATGAGTAATGACGCCCCATACATGAGTGTGAAAGTGAGATAGACCACTACACCGGGCACTACGTGCCCTACTCTTTACGAAGAGTGTGTGGGTTCTTTAACGTCCTACAGATTTAATTATTACATTCGCAAGGGCTTGTGAGACGGGGCCTACGGTTTCATTTTCCTTATCCGAGAAGACTAGAAAGTCTAACCGTTTGCAGATGTTTTTATCACAAACGCAGCACTTTCTTCTCAGTTATATAAAGACCCTGAGAGTTGGTCCGGCCGGGGTTTGAACCTACGGCCTCCCGCTCAGCAGACCGGCACTAATCCTATTGAGCTAACCTCGCGTAGGAAGAAGAAGGTTCGAGTTATTGGGAGTCGACTGTATAACTTGTTACTCGATGCAAGTTCATAAAAAGCTTTGATTTCTCGTATTTCTAGAGTAAGAAAAGCGTCAGTGTTAATCGGTTTTGTTGAACAACATTGAAAGTGCATGAAGGTAAGTTATGATCTACCCTCAGCATGTTCAGGCATACCTAAAATGTAGACAATATGGTCAAAATAAATAGATATGAGCGTTTTCTTTTCTTCGGGAAAACTGAGGTCTTTGTTGGGGATATATTATGTAACCGAGGTCGACGGTTTGTTTGCTATGGAACTGAGTTGCCGCGAAAAAAAGTTTAGTTTGCTAATTTCACTTTTTGAGTGTTAAATATATATTTTGTGATGAAAGGCTTGCCGAAATTTATTCATTGATATCTGCGTTTTGGTGTTCTTGTCTCACTGAGTCGATCAATGTGCAACGAGCGTTGTTTTTTATTGAGACACCTGGTAGGATTAGCTTGACGTACATGCATATCTACAAGTACAAAAATAACATCAACGAAACAAAACAAAAGAAACATATGGCAAAGTTCGTTCAATTCCCATGAAGTCTGCTTCTATTAATCCACGTAATTCAGTTTTTGGTAGTGCGAGCTGATTTGTGTCCCATCAAGACGACGCCACCTCTTTATCGTTATCATGTCGCTATGATGAAACGTCTTTTGCTTCACGTATCCTATCTTTCGTCCCACGCTTTTATGCGGACCTACGTTTCTGAATAGTGAAGTCCCGGATGGCAGGAACGCCCCTCACTGGCAGGAATGTGACAACTATGAATTGTACGGTGAAGCTGGAACTAAAAACGTGCAACTTGCTTTGCAACATGCCTGCAACACGAGTTGAATAGCGATGTTTCACGCTTTAATACCTATGAATCAAGATTGTCCTGGAGCACGCAATGATCTGGCTGGGAAGAAATAATATGTCCATGGAGGGAAAGTGTTGCTGGAAAAAAGTGTGTACACAGTAATTTCAGGGAGTTATAATAACTCCTCTAGTAGGGCCAATTTAACTCCTTACAGTGGAGTTATTTTTTGAGAAGTTATTTTAACTCCAAAAAGGAGTTTAAAGAACTCTTTTTCAGGAGTAAGTGACCTCAGATATTGAGGAGTTAAAATAACCCCAAAATAGGACTTATCCTGTACATAAAATTTTTACTCCACTTTCAGAGTTAAATTAACTCCAAAAAGAGTAAACACAACCCATGTAAGCAGTAAAAGTAACCCCATTACGGATTGATTTTAACTCCATACTAGGAGTAAAAAGAACTCTTTTTTAGGAGTAAAAATGACCCAAATTCGGAGTTAAATTAGGAGTTAAAATAACCCCCAAAAAGGGGTTATCCTGTACCTAAAATTTTTACTCTGTTTTTGGAGTTATAATAACTCCCTAAAAATTACGGTGTAGAATTGTAGAATGGCTGGAATGTGTTATTTGTCAGAGGAAAGGTTCAGCCATCTGACCACAGCCAAACTGGTGGGTAATGGCTGGACAAACGTCGAGTCTGCCGGGAACTTCCCAGTAAGTAAGGTTGCAGGGTGTATGTAGAGCACTTTGCTGGCTGGGAACTCTACCACTAGTCTTGCTGAGAGTGAGGAACCGATAAGATTTTCCCAGCAATCTCCCAAAATGCTTAAAATGGCTGCAGAAAGCATTAATCATGCTTTGTTGTTGTTTTCAGGATTTTTTCTCAATGATTCCTGTTGGGGGTCCCTGTCTGTTGTTGTGCAACAAATCAGGTCGTTGCAGGTGGCGAGACGTTGTTGTAGAAAGTACGTAAACCCCGTGTATGGAGTAACTTACGCGTAATTTATCCAGTCAGTTTTCGCGCAACTTGCAACAACCAAGTTAAACAACTCTACAATGTTGCAAAACAATTTGCACATTTTTGGTGCCTGTTTTACCGTAGGCTTAGTAATTATAACCATTTGAATTCCTTCAGAATTGAATATCATTTGACACTTTCCTTATGCCGGGGGTTTCTATGCCTCGCCCACCAATGACCAGGTTATAATAAAAACTTTTGTTCCTTATAATTCAGGTGTACCGGATTCTCAATTAGAAGTACCAATGCAGATCAGGCTGAAGGAGAGACATATTTGGACATTTGATTCATACAAACCTGACGTTGAACACAAACATCCATATTCTTTCCTGCCTGAAAAGGTAAAAAAAAAGAAATTCAATTCTGCAGTTCCTTTATTTTAAGAAGGAGAAAGTTGTTTCTTTTTTCCTTTAGTCTAATCTGAACTTTTAAACGGTAAACGGCGCTTCCAAATAGTTGTTACTGAATATAAAAGTTTCTGCATACCGACGTGAGTACAACGACTGTTATAAATCTTTAAAACCACACCGCTATAGAATGAAAATACAATTTTCTCTTATAAAAATAGATCAAAGAAAAAGGGATCATAGACAACGACACCTTAGAGATTCTACAGTACATTCATATGGCAGCAACTTTTGCAAATTTCTTTTAAACATTATCCGTATTAGGAAAGCAATTTTAGGGGAAGTCCTGGACATGACACCAAGAAATGAACACGCTGTTCAATTAACATGCATGGAGTACATGTAAAGTTTATTTTTTCTTAATTTCCGCCCGGCGTTTCATGTCTGTATCAATTGTGAATATTTAAAAGCTTTTCTATATAAAGGAATCCATTTCGTTAAGGAAAACGATTTGATTGTATGAGCTAGCTCTTCTAAGAGTTGCTTCGAACTTTTGAAATCACACGACAACCGATCCCTAGCAATCGAGGTCCAGTTTTACGAGTCTATTATACACACTCGCAATCCAGGAAACTTAGTGCGAAGATTTAAAATTTCAAGTAAGATATATGAAATTAAAAAGGTAAGCCAAAGATGAGTATATTTTTTATAAACCAAAGCCGGCCGCCCTTTGAATTCGTGCCTTTATCCGATGTGGAAAAATTCGTGACTTTCCTGTATTCCAAGAAACAGAAGTTTTTAAACAAATAACAAATTCAAAATTGGATGCCGAATAGTTAGAACCGATTTTCAAAATGTCTGATATAAATACCTTTAATAATGTGTACATTTTTATTGTCGAGATGAGGAACCAATAACGAATAGTCAGTAAAACGAGTCATTCCACTATCTGCAGGATATATCTGTATAATATAATCAACCGACGGATTGTTCCGGATTTTAAAACTGTCGGTGCCTGAATAAAAAAAATTCTCTGTTCTGTTTTTGTCTCCTGAACAGTACCAAGGTATTTAAAAAAACTCCATGATCCACTGACAGATATGAATGACAAAATATCAACATGCAGCTTAACAGTATTACAGTATTATTTTACTCGGCTAGATTATTTTATAAAATGATGATATAAAGATCGTATCCACCGCTGTCATTGACATTTGTCTCAAACTAGTCAATACATTACCTTAGTAAAATCTTTTTTTGGAAAAGAGTCATTTCGTCAATATTTAAGGACGCAAAACGAACAAAAGTTTAAACTGTTTCGCTTTTTAAGAAAGTAAAAGGAACTAACATCCTCTCATACGAACAATATTAAAAAAAAACTGAAATGAAGTTTGTTTGTGACATGTATATTCTTCAAATATCATACGAGGCTTTGATTTTTAAATGAGGGGAGGCCTAAAGCTTTACCGTACTTCACTGTACTCCTAGACTAGAGATGGATTTCCTGGTAAGCTCTTAGTAGTGTAGCATACATATAATGTCGTAAACTTAAATCATTTCCGTTTTTTGCTAATGTTTGTATTGAAAGCATGTCAGTTCTCTTCACTTTCTTGGAAAGCAAAACAGTTCCAAATGTCGTCCGTTTTGTAGGGTTAATATTGGTGGAATTAGGTTTTCAGACCTGAAGTGTTATAATACATCTTGGCACCGCTACATTCGATTGCTGGTGTTAGTAACCTTGCAGAGCGAAACAGCCGTTGAGGGTTTCATGGCCGAAGCTCAGGCGCCACAAACTTCCTCGGAGGAAGGTGAGTAATTTGACTTCCCCTCAATACCAAGAAAAATTCCCAATGTTCGCTTGCGGTCAATAAAACCCCCATTTCTATTTTCATACGCGCGCTCGACGATCTTAAAAGAGAAGAACAGACTAGCCTTTCCCAAGTTTTAGAGATTTCTAGGTAATATTTGCTTCGTCCAACAATAAGAACAATAAGCTCGTCAACATCATCTTTTGTCACATCAATATAATAGTCAGGGGCACCCAACGACCATTTTTGGAAAATATCTGTTCGGAAGACGATTTGGGATCTAGAATTTTTTGGAACATTTGTTGTTAAATTTCTTGTTTGCACGTAGAATTTTCTAACCTCCCAAGCATGGTATAATTGCCCATTTTTAACGCAGTTTTACCGTAAAAAGGTCACGGCCTAGAAGTTTCGGGAGCCTTTATTCTGGCTGACATTTTCGAAAAGGTAACTTTTGATCCCTATAATTTTCGGATCACTAGACTTTCACCTAGGAAATCCGAACTGATTAAAAACTTTTAGGGGATAAAAATATGCCTATCAGTCTACCGTTTAAATTCTAAAATACGTTCAACAATGCTATGTTTAAGTGGTTTTGAACTATATTGTCGTTGAGTGCCCCTGAATAGTGGGCATTTAAAATCATTGTCCATTTAGCCTGTACAACGACGTTGTTTTATTTTCGCTATGGCTATGTGGCCGGTAACCGGTCAAGATTTACAAAACACTAAATGACCGGCAGTCCGATATTTTGACTATAGTGATTGCAATTGGGGTTCTGGCGATACTGATTAGGGTTAAGCACTGAAAATACTAATTAGGGTTAAGGACTAACCATACTTATTAGGGTTAAGCCCTGAGAAGAGGTGATCAGGGTTGCCGGTTAGCTTCTATTTTGGGTTGAATCACCATCTTGCAGCGAAACCATGGTGGGGTACTGGTTAGAGTGTAATAGTGTGCAGACCCTACGCTCTAGGATAGAATCCACTCATATTCGAGTGAATATTTTTTCTTTTGAAATTGAAGAGACTTACACTTTGACACCATTTGTTGATCAGAAAGTAAGTTTCTCAGTCTATTCTAAAGCGACGTATGATAGTTTGGTCTCGCTGGGATTCTTCGATTTGTCAAAATTATTTAAAAAAAAATATATTGGACTTGCCAGTCATTTAGTGTTTTGAAACCTTGACCGGTAACCGGCCATATAGCCACAGCCTTTTATTTTTCTTTTCGTTCTTTTCGAAAATATGGGCGATCGAGGCGAGCGCGAGAACGAGCGCGGAGTGCAAGAAAGAAAAATAAAGATATCTGTGCATCTCTGAGAAAAAAGAGGTTTCTTAAGTCCCTCCCCCTGTCAATGCCTCATCATTATCACCTCTGCGTTCTCAGTACCAATTAAATTGGACCAATGGAATTGGAGATATAAATGGCTTGTGTAATTGGCTTAAGTATTTTACAATCAAACAACAATGACCACAGGTAATCCAGGCTCACAATTTGTGTCACGTACCGGTTTCATATAACACGAGTAAACTGATAGAGAACATATCGGGCAAAGGTTAGGTCTGGAAATTTGCTAGAAAATGCAAATAAAAATCGATGAAACTTTCCATGTGGCGAGTTGTTGTTGTCCTTTATATGCACACAAAGTTTCGGGAAAAACAGTAGAGTTTGTTCGCCTTCGTAGTGGTGATGCAACTACAACTCCAAGTTATTTTCTCTTTGTTTGAGTTTCACTGCCGCGAACAATTGCTAAATTAAACTTTTGCTAAAAACCGTGGGAAGAACAGCCACAACATCCTTTTGCTCCAGTAAACCCAAAACAGACTGGCGCTGCTCTTCGTTGAGCACGTATTTGCCTGAAAATTGTGCCAAACAGTCGTCAAAAACACTTTCCATAGTCTACACTCCGTTACAAAAGATAATTATGGTCAAAATGGTCAACACAAGTTTGTGGTATGACTCCATCACAAGTTCACAAGTCGGCGACGTTTTCTATATGCAAATAACAATTAAGTAAGTGTCGCGGTAAGCGCTTCCAGGCAATGACAAACGCTTCTACTCGCATGACGCGAGCGTGATGAGTCGTTGACATGATGATGACAGGACAATCGCCGTTCAGCCAATGGTAATTTGCTTTTCCTGGGAAAGCAAGGTCAGTTGCTCCCAAAGATGTCTACAGATTGTCTATTTTCTTCTTCCCCCACCACTACCCCCTTGCGCTGGCCACACGCGCTCGACGGACTTTCAAGAGAATAAAGAGGGTCTGTGAACAGGCTATCGTCCATTGGATCAAGAATATTTAGATTCCAGTTAGGAACCTAGTCATGATGACCACATGGCGGACGGTCACACTTCCGGGAGCTCTCACCTTATCGCAGAAGTAATTAAGATAGCCAAATGGGATTCTTTACACTTTAAAATATGTACCATGGGGCATATATTAACCAAGAAGACTTCCCCAACGCATCACTTACGAACTAAGAATAAGGTAATATTGCCACGTTTTAACACATATTTCATGAAAAATTCAATAGCACACAGAGAGTATTTATTGTGTGGAACCTTCTTAGTCATGACCTTGCAAAGACATCCAACGTTCAAAATTGCACTAGAATGGCCTCTAAATCTGACAACCTACGTAATTTAGATTCTCGGGCTGAATTTCCGCAAACAATGCCTCACAATAATAACGATGACTTTTTGTATTATTAAGACGATTTTAATATACTTTTACTGCTTAAGTTTTAGTTGGCTTAAATGCACGACCCCATAAGCGGCAACGCTTTAATCACCGTTGTGTTGAAAATATAAAAGTTATTTTATTGTATTGTATTGTATTGTTGCGTTCAAGGTACGAGAACGCAACCCCTAATTTGTGTTGGGTGTTCTGTGTTCTGTTCTGTTCTGTTTTTTGGGTGTTCTGTGCAATTAATAAGGGAGGTTTTGTCGAGATTGCATTTGTCGTCGTCGTCGACACACATTAATTAATTAATTAATTTTGCCTCGCTTTGAGGCGCTTGCTTACGTTTTGCCTCACTTTGACGAACTAACTCACGTGGTGATTCGTGCGTCCTCAAGCGAAAAGCGTTCGTTTTTTAAAAGTTTGCTGAATCTTCGTAAAGCTTACATATTTCAAGAGTTTGCTGAAGGTCTACTATCGATCTGTGTTTGCTGAATCTTTCAAAACGTTCATCTTTCAAAAGTGTGGGCGGCTGTTGTGCCCCAAAGTAAATCTACCGAGATCTGTAGCTCGGCGGCCGTTGTGCCACAAAGTAAATCTACAGAGTTGTGAAGCTCGGCGGCGCCGTTTCATCATGACTTGTGATATTTTCGGCACCAGACAAACGAACATTTTAGGTCTATGTTATTTATTCGGAAAAACTTAAAAACAGCCCACAGTAGCTCCACTCAAGTCACTGAAATCAACGCACTCGACCAAACCACTGCACTTAGTGAGACGGACCATACGATATCTCTAGCCTTCAAGGCTTTTTTCTCATTATACACAGTTTAAATAGAGGTTTCGCTGTAAGCAATCCTTACGTTTAAAATATGCTATGATTAAAGCCCGGTTTCCATGATGATCGCTACACCATCGCTGTGATCGCAGCGATCATATGAAACCACTCTTCAGCGATCGCAGCGACAACAATCGCTGAGATATAAAACGTTCTATCTCAGCGATCGTTGTCGCTGCGATCGCTAGAGAGTGGTTTCCGTATGATCGCTGAACTTTTTTTTTCTCAGTGATCGCAGCGATCACAGCGATCGTAGCGATCATATGGAAACCGGGCTTAATCTATCGGAATAACCATCCCCCCTCCCTCCTCAACTGCTACCTGTACGCCTTACAAACATATCGAACGCACTCTTCTAAGCTCCGATTACTCCTAGTATTGTTAGGTAAATCGTCCGCCATTCTGAAGTTACGTCAAACGCGCCGCTGCGAAAGGCGCGATTTATTATGTAACCATATAACAATGCTGATCTTTTCACGTGTGAAGATGTTTAATAATATTGTCGCGCGAAAGCTCACCTGGTATTTCATCGGTGTTTATATAATAATTGAATTTCATAGATTGGAACATCAGAATCTCTACTTAAGGTGACTCGACCCAGTTTTTTGGGGGGGTACCATCCTACTTTGAAGCTCTCTGGTATCCCCACCTTTACTTTTATCGTAAGTCTAACACATAGAATGGATAACATATAGATCAATCTACAATATAACATAAAATTTTTGGCGATCGGAGTAAATGTCACGTGGTTATAATGTCACGCCCCCTTGAGGTCTGAGTCGAAAATCTGCTGTTGCCGGCATTTTTTCGTGAAAATCTCTCGGCTACACATAGTGCGCATTAGTGCCTTGCGCTGAACAGAGTTTCACCAAAATCGCAAAGACCGAATTCGAGAAATTCAGCGGTTTCCAAATTTAGGTCATAATTTATGCGAAAATGATAAGTAAACTTTACACGATTATATCCAATAAACTATGAGACTTATCCCTTTATTTTGGGGATCGTTATAACAGATGGGTCCTTGCAAGTCAGCGAAAAGCTTTAGGGCCTTGTAAATGCGAGCGATTTCGAGCAAAGCAAACATATACAAATTATAGTTTTAGCTATTTGTTGACGTTTGTCAGCGTTAAAGAGTCTTTCTCACAAAAAAAAAACATTTTCTTAAAAAATCGTAGTTTTTTTTCCCTCAAATTTTTTCAGGGCCACAATTGATTAACTAACTACCCGGACTCTGAATTTTATGGTCGTTGAAAAACTGTGACTTTATCTTCTATAAGCCCAAACTTGAGTTAACATTGAAGATTTT
The DNA here is from genome assembly GCA_964035705.1 of Porites rus. NCBI lineage: Eukaryota > Metazoa > Cnidaria > Anthozoa > Scleractinia > Poritidae > Porites > Porites rus. The sequence goes on from OZ037998.1 coordinate 11,922,638, forward strand.
TAGCGTTTTGACTGAGTTTGTGCTTTGGGAGTTGTCTATTGTTTCTAGTCTGTTATTATACAGCATTCTTGTTCAGCACGCGTGCAATGACCGCGCTTGGCTGACTTCCGAATGCTCACCGAGATATGATGATTTAGTATGAGAAAATAGAGGGGATTCCCGTCACGAGTTCGTTTAATTATTGGCTTGCATTAAACCTATGAAAGAATGATATTTTTTAAATAGTAAGTAGATTTAGTGTGTGGCACTTCTTGTTTTTCTTGCAAAGGCTCAAGAAGCACGAGAATTGATTAAAAATTGTGAGTTAAACCTCTATGTATCATGCGATGACCTGTCTCACTGTACCAAAATTGTCATATCTCTCCATTCTATATGTTAGACTTACGATAAAATACCAGAGGGCTTCAAAGTAGGATGGTACCCCCCCAAAAAAAAACTGGGTCGAGTCACCTTAATAGTTATTTCTTCATTCCCCAGTTCCAATATATATATTAGTACGACCTATCGTTGAATATGCAACCCCAGTGTGGTGTCCATACCTAGTAAAAGACATCCCAGCAATTGAAAAGGTCGAGAGGACTGTGGCATCTCGATCGCCTTGCGCTTGGATAAAAGCGTGCAGGGGAAATGGAGTATGAGGAAAGAATCAAAATTTTGAACTGACTCACCTTAGAGAAGCGAAGACACCTTCATTTCACTTATTGAATGCGATACAATTGTTTTTCGCATAAATAACCTGAAGTTTTTCGAACCCACTCTAGATAACAGGATACGAGCTAACCATTCTTTTTAAATTAGTCGTGAAAAATGCAGGGGTTAACCCCTATAAATATTCATTCTTTATTCCCATAGTAAAAGAATGGAATAATTTACCGCAGTATGTGGTTGAAGCAGAATCTTTTTAAGGTGGCGCGAACCTATTTATATGCGCGTTGGTTATGTTTTTTAATCGTTTTTTTCGGCAAGAACGGTTTAACCGATTTCTATGAGTTTTGGCACCCTTAATTAATAATAATTCAACTTTAAGAAAATGTTATTAATTTTCTTGTAGGTATAAAAACGTTTGAGAAATCGGCATATGTTTAAAAGCCCATTTTTACGAAAAATGTATTAACTTCGAAACCTTACCACAGATTTTTCTCTTACTTCAGCAAATAAGCCTCGGAGCTCTCTAGTTTTATATCTGCAAGTTTGGAGTCAATCGTGACCGCAGAACTCGCTGCACAAAATGCTGGTCAACTTTGACCTTAAAATGCAACGCTAACACATTTGTGAAAGTTGACGCACAACTAGAAGAAGAGTGCCGACGGACTATCTCCTATCTGCAAAGGTATTCTTGCCCAAAGCTTTACTGCAAGAAACTGAGTAATCAGAACTACGACGAATACAGTTCGCAACACAAGAAGAACAACTTTAAAGAACTTCTATTTATCAAACGTGACCTACCTCAGTAAATCTCACGTTAAAGTTTTTAATGATTATCTTCCCTAAGAATCTTGTTTCCACTTTCTTACTTTCAATGTTTTTTTTCACAAGGTTAAGAAAAAAGCTTCATGGACAACATCTTAAATATTCTACAGACCATTCATATTGGTGAAGTCGTTGCAACTTTCCTTTTCAACACTGGACGTCTTATAAAAGCAGTATACATCTTTAACGAATGTTTGGCGCTCCTTAACAGCAAATCCCTAGACACGATCAAAGAACTTACCACACCACGAGTTATCTACGTATACCGTAAACTTCTTCATGGCTATACTCTTATGTACGATCACAACCGTGCGATAGAATGTGGTAAAAAACTTTACGTGACGCTACACAATAGTGGCCACAAAGAACAAGAAGGGATAATATTACTTGTGCTAGCGAGCATCTACTGTAAAAGAAGCAAGTACAAGGAAGCAAAACAGTTTATAGAGAAGGCACTCAGCATCATGATTGAGACTGGGAACAATCAGGGAGTTGGAATATGTTACGGAAATCTAGGAACTGTTTTTCTATCTGTTGATCAATATACCAAGGCTGCAGAATACCTTCAGAAAGCACTCGTGATCAACAAAGAAATCGGTGACAGAGAAGGAGAAGCATCTGCTTACGGAAAGCTAGGAGCTATGTTCAAATGTGTTGGTCAGTATACCAAGGCTGAAGAATACCTTCAGAAAGCACTAGCGATCAACAAAGAAATCGGTGACAGAGAAGGAGAAGCAGCAGATTACGGAAATCTGGGAACTGTGTTTCAATATGTTGGTCAATATACCAAGGCTGAAAAATACCTTCAAAAAGCTCTAGTGATCAGGAAAGAAATCGGTGACAAACAAGGAGAAGCAGCAGATTACGGAAATCTGGGAACTCTGTTCCAATCTGTAGGTCAATATACCAAGGCAGAGGAATACCTTCAAAAAGCGCTAGTGATCAGGAAAGAAATCGGTGACAAACACGGAGAGGCATCAGATTACGGTAATCTAGGAACTGTGTTGCAATCTGTTGCTCAATATACCAAGGCTGAAAAATACGTTCAAAAAGCGCTAGTGATCAGGAAAGAAATCGGTGACAAAAAAGGAGAAGCAGCAGATTACGGAAATTTAGGAACTGTGGCTAAATTTTTTTGTCAATATACAAAAGCTGAAGAATACCTTCAGAAAGCACTCGTGATCAGGAAAGAAATCGGTGACAAACAAGGAGAAGCAGCAGATTGCAGAAATCTAGGAAATGTGTTTCAATCTGTTGGTCAATATACCAAGGCTGAAGAATACCTTCAAAAAGCATTAGTGATCAACAAAGAAATCGGTGACAAACAAGGAGAAGCATCTGCTTACGGAAATCTGGGAATTGTGTTTGAATCTGTTGGTCAATATACCAAAGCTGAAGAATTCCTTCAGAAAGCACTAGTGATCAGGAAAGAAATAGGCGACAAACACGGAGAGGCATCAGATTACGGAAATCTAGGAACTGTGTTTAAATCTGTTGGTCAATATACCAAAGCTGAAGAATACCTCCAGAAAGCACTAGTGATCAGGAAAGAAATCGGTGACAAAGAAGGAGAAGCATCAGCTTACGGATTTCTGGGAACTGTCTTCCGATCTGTTAGTCAATTTGACAAGGCGAAAGAATATCTTTATAAAGCACTAGTGATCAGGAAAGAAATCGATGACAAAAAAGGAGCAGCATCAGATTACGGAAATCTAGGAGTTGTGTTCCAATCTGTTGGTCAATATACCAGGGCAGAAGAATACCTTCAAAAAGCTCTAGTGATCAGCAAAGAAATCGGTGACAAAGAAGGAGAAGCAGCAGTTTACGGAAATCTAGGAACTATGTTCCAATCTGTTGGTCAATATACCAAGGCTGAAGAATACCTTCAAAAAGCACTGACGATCTATGAAGAAATCGGAGACAAAGGTGGTGTTGGAGTTTCATACTTAAATCTGGGAAACCTTTGTCGAGAACTTCAGCTTTTTGCAAAGAGTCAAGAATTTGCTAATAAAGCACTTGAGATAAGTTACGAAATAGGAGACATTGACTTGCAGTTTAACAGCCACCTCACCGTTGCCCTGAACGCATTAGTGGCAGGAGGAAGCATAAATGAACTTGTGGTGCGAAATCTCTATGAAAGCATTCAAAAGTGCGAAGAAATGCATGATTTTTTCAGAGTGAAAGATCAATTCAAAATTTCTTTTTTTGATGAGCATGTGTCCCCTTACCTTCTTCTTTGTAGGTTGTTGACTGCTAGAGGCAGTTATTGTGAAGCTCTTTACGTTGCCGAGCTTGGACGGTCCAGAGCACTTGCAGACATACTGTCAGATAAGTACTCTGTGGAAAAAGAGCTATCAGTGAACCCACAGTCAGGGGTTGGTGTTGAGAATATCATGAGCAAAAATTCCCTTAGTTCCTGTTTATACTTATCCTGTTTTTATGATGATATGCATTTTTGGATCCTTAAGCCAAACAAAACCATAGTTTTCCGAGAAACGAAACTGAAAGAAAGTGCAGCTAAAGCATTTGAAAGGCAAAGATTTGGTGGCCCTCAGGATTTACGTCAAGACCAATGCGAAGATCGATCATTGTTTTCTTCATATTCAAGCTCCTCGCCATCAAGCAAACCATCCCAGA
>OZ037998.1:11931744-11991744 GCA_964035705.1 Porites rus
TGCTTATGGAAGTAATTTCGTCTAGGTCAAGAACGGTTTAAGGGTGATGAATCCCGAGGAAGAGAAGATGTTTTTTCATGTGTTTGGCTGCTCTACTATGTCTTTGTCTGGCACATCACTTCTGCTGTATGTACAGAGAAAAAACTATCGCCATGAATAAAGGAGAATTTCAATGATCGATATCTTCGCGTGCACCCTCATTTATTCGCGAATCGGCAAATAGAACCGCCAAACGTATATAAATCTCTCGTGTTCGTCGAGATTCATCACTAAAAAGCTCTGGATCGAGACCTTGATGAATACTTCCACAAGTAAATAAGCCATCTAGAAAATAAAAAAAAAACAATTGTTAAACACTCGCCTCGTTTATATTCTGCTTGCACTATAGAAATTTACTCGAACTTTCTCGATCTCGTCCAGGTGCGTTGTACGTGTTGTTATCGCATAGGAGTGAGTACCCCAGATGATAAGAAAACCAATTGCGTCCACATGCTTCTGATCTTACATCCGACAAATTTTGGCCTTTTCCCACTATTGTAAAGAATAGTGTGCTGGCTCGCACAAGGCTCGCCAGCAAAAATAAAGGAATTTTCGTTACGAGGCCGAAACTACCATGTAACTTTTGAAAACCGAAACAGTGTTCTTATTGGCTAATGAAAACTGAGTACGCAATTCAATTATGTATTTGAGGTTTTAGGGTGCGTCGCAAAGTTGCCGAAATTAAATTTCACTCGCGATTCTAGCGAACATCTTCCTCGTAGGCCTTGTGCGCGATTTCAACATGAGGCTGATGCAAGTCTTTTTTGCGATTCTGCTCTTTGCCTTCATGGTCTCCTCTGGTAAGTATAGATTAATTGCCAAAAATTGAGGTTTCAAAATCTTACAAGTATGAAGAACTACGCACACATGTGAGCAATGGCCTAGTTTCTCAAGAAATTGTTTTCTTTCGCCATTTTAGAACTAAAAAAAGGAACTGATTTGGTTCTGGGGACTAATGTCCTAATATTTGTCGCGATATAGAGGCAGCGTCGTTGACAATTCAAGCCTTAACCACTCCAGTTGTTTATTTTACTGCGAGGATTATGTTCACTTTTGTATCTTTATTCGCAGTTCAAAATATGATTTTCATTTCAAATATTTCAACTCAAACACTACACAGCTACAAAGAGAGCACCGCACTAACAGCCGTTAAAAAGGAAAAGTAGTCTTTCGATATGGCGCCACTCTTTTGAGCTAATTTCTTGTGTTAGCTTAAGGCGACTCGACCCAGTTTTTTGGGGGGGGGGGGTACCATCCTACTTTGAAGCTCTCTGGTATCTCCACCTTTACTTTTATCGTAAGTCTAACACATAGAATGGATAACATATAGATCAATCTACAATATAACATAAAATTTTTGGCGATCGGAGTAAATGTCACGTGGTTATAATGCCACGCCCCTTTGAGGTCTGAGTCGAAAATCTGCTGTTGCAGGCATTTTTTCGTGAAAATCTCTCGGCTACACATAGCGCGCATTAGTGCCTTGCGCTGAACAGAGTTTCACCAAAATCGCAAAGACCCAATTCGAGAAATTCAGCGGTTTCCAAATTTAGGTCATTACCTTACAAAGCCGAATAAGCTGATTATTTTACAAAAAAAAGTTTTAACTCTGATTAACAGTGTCAAAGTTTAATGGTTGCATTTTGTGGAAAGTTGGCTGAGATATGATTTTTTTTAAATGACCTTTAATTTGCTCAGCAGGAAAAGTAATTTGTATAACTAGAGCTGAACGGTAATTTCGCAAAAGTGGCACCTGACCCAGACTCAAGTCTACGATAAATCAGAAGTACTAAGACCAGTCTACTTCTTAATGTAATAAAATTTGTGGGCACTCTTCTCTGCGCGCTGTACAAAGTTCCGTTAATGTTCCAAAATTCGCCATTTTGACAGCAAAGCTGAAATTGTAACGGTCCGCATTTGATCGACTAATTTCCACAGTTTTAACGTTTCTAGTTATCACCAAATATCATTAGACCCTTTAAATGTTGGAATTTTGAAAACATGAGGAGAAAACTTGGTAATCGCTTTTTCTTGTTTTTTTTTTCCTTGTCGACGATCAGAACGCGACTTCATTCTCCGTATGCAAATTAGCCTTAGATGCGTCGTTTCAAGAAATTGACATGAAACATAATTGCTTATATGTCACATTTTTAAGGGGAAAATATCTCTTCTTTCCACGAAAAACACGAACGATATATGACTTAGAATCCCCTTAGGTCTGTTCCTTTTACGAGGAAGAAGCAGTAGAAGAAGATATGTTTACGCGAATTAAAATAATTTAAGTACTATCGCCTGTCACGCATTCCCCGAGAGTAGCCGTGTATCGATCAGTTCTTTTATCTGATTATATTTCTTTTGAAGTGATAGTTATTGATAATCATACAATTTAATCACTGTTAATTCCGATTCTTTAGTGGGTAGGAAATACCGTGCTGTTGTATTTATTCATTCTACGACCGTTTTAACGGAGTCAGTATCCCCGGGCGCCACCATGAGGATAGGGTTTAATATGATAGCCCATGGTGTAATACACGACAATTAGCTACAAAGTAGTCACTTGGACACAGCCACTATTATTCACGAGCACTAGTACAATATTTTTAATTACAGAATAAGCAATTAATATTTTGGAAATAGCTCGCAAACAACTTCAGAAATACCGTGCGACACCACAGGACCACACCTGCAAAGTCCTTTAAGCAGCATACACATTTCCTAGATCCCTAGCTAACTATAGGTTACCGTACAAACTTTAGGGTGGTATTAACAGAGCATTGTGTTTATCGCCAATTAACAACATTTGAGTAAAAATGAGGAATGGCATGCAGAAAAAGGCATAGTTATTGTTTACGGTCCGTCTCCTGTTAAATTCCAAAAGTTTTTGCCGGCTGTTAATCACACTAAATTAAGGATCCCTATGTTCACTCCTGAGCTGAAGGAGAAAAGCACGTGCAATCTTGTATGAAAGACGAAAGTTTGTCAGTTCGGTCTCCTTTTCTTTCCATGGATTTGAATGGTATTTTAAAGTGACACAATATGTTTTTAGCATTACCACGTTGAACTGACTAGGTTGTTCTTCCTTTGACATACACATAGGTTGAAAGTTTCTGGTTGACGGTGTTGAGGCCTCAATTCTTCAGCGATTTCTGCAACAAGCTTTTGACTTTCGAACTCCTCGTCTTCTTGCAACAGATCTCTATGGTCAAGTTCAACTTGTATACACTTAGGACTATGTTTACGTGTTGACTCAAACGGGCCTAGAGTCCAACATGGGCTGGTAATAGGTGAGCACGGAATTGGTACGGGGGTTGGGGGGACTCCCTATGATGGCCTATACGGGGAGGTTCCGCCCGAAAGGAGTATCTTTTTTAGGCTTCAGGTATATGAAAGGATGGGCATTTCACTAGATGAAGTATATAAAAGGGCGAGTGCGCTTATTGCAGCCTTAGCAGCATCCTGGGCGATTCTTAAATAAAAAAAAACTAAGTTTAAGAATTTAAGGAAAAAGGAGAAGGACTTAATTTTTCAGAAATTAATATACACGGGAGAAATTTCACCCCCTTAAGTACAAATGCTTGTAAAAGTAGAGGTGGAACAGTGGGGAGAGAGGGTGGATGGTAAAGTAGGTTAAAAATGGAGAGATGAGATGGAGCACATTGTTCAAGAGGGTATAAATACAAAAAAAAAAAAGCAATCTGGAGGCATTTTTGAAGACTGAAAACGTTATCAAAACAAGAAAAACAGAGAAATCTTGTCCAATAAACCTCTCCGGCAAATGTGTGGACATGGTTGCTGACTGTTCAACCGTACTCTTCTCGACCCTTCGGCGTCAAGTTTTCTCAAGTTTCTTGCGACAGGAGGAGCAAATCGGCTATATAAAGTTGAACTGAACACTAAGGTACTTTTAAGTCTCACTAATTTTTACAAAATCAGAGACATGTTTTAAACACTGTTTAAGTTCAAAAAAAATTATTTTTATTGCAAGAATGAAATACCTTTCATACACGTGAACGACACCTCGACCACAATCACTCCTAGCCTCGTCCCCAGGACATTCTTCTTAGAAAATGGCAGGGGCGGGAAAGCTCGAGGTTGAATCCTGACTCCGTGTAGAAAGTTCTTTTTTTCCCATTTATAATGCTCTTCAAACAATCATCAGAAAACTATCTTTTACAACACACGGATTAACCGGTATGTATAGTATTTTAAAGGTAAGAATTGATTAGGGTAAGATACACGGCTGTCAAAAAAATAGAAATAACAAAAACCTCACTCGTCCTTAGTCGTCTAAACTATCTTTGCAAGCTCAAATAAACTGGAAACGAACTTCAGAAAACATCTCAAGATAAAATGTTAAATAGAGAAATTAGAATATCTCTGTACGTTAAGAAACTTTTTGGCATGAAGAAGAAAAAAGAATGTTACTTACGTGATGGAACAAAACTTTGACTTATTTCGCTGGCTATCTGGAAATTTACGACATGTCTTCCTGCCACAGAAGTTATTTTGCCAGTATGATCCAGAGTGTGACCGGAGTATTGACAAGACCTTAGGCTCGATTTCCGCCGTCTCCCCGTCCGTTAGGGGCTCATTTTCCAGAACAGCGGCTTACAATCGAGCCTAATAAGCCCTTGGTGCTCGCAAAAACCTGCCAAGTAGCTTTCTGTGCCTTGGGCAGATTGTCATTTCAGTTCCGAATACCCACCAAGCCTCGAATACGTACTCTCGCTAAAATGAGTTCATTTTCATTGTCTTTGCTACACTTGCTAAACTTAGACAAGTGACAGCTAGCTAAGTGCGAGGTAATATCATCCATGCACTCTGTGACCAACACATTTTCCTCCACACCCCTACTGCGACCTCACTCTGTCTACTATCTCGCGGAAGAACTGCTTGATGAAATAGCCGAAAAAGCCATTTTTCACAATTGATCTCTTCGGCGATTTCATTGACATAACTATATTTGAAACTGTAGCATTATAATTCAATCAGATTGAAACCAGAACAAGATCGTCGTTGGAATTCGGATGTTATACCATAACAAAAACTAGAAAGATACTCCCTTTTGCGTTTATTCACTGAAAAAGGGAACTATTTTTCCCGTTTCATTCTGCTGCCGATAAACGCTTTAAAGATCTTTGAATGGAACTGAAATTTACTGCTAATTTAAGATAGAAAAAGTGTGGGGCATTTTTTTTTTTTTTATCATAGTGCTATGTACAAAGATCTGCCTTCTCCTGATAAGCAAATATCATTATAAAGCTTTCGACGTTAACGCTATTTTTTAAGGCACGCAAAAAAGAGTGCCCAAAAATTTTCGTGTGCTGACAAGAGGACTTACCTTGTAAGTGAACTCTTATTTTTTATCATTATCAATAACTATCATTTAAAAAAAAAAGATGATAATGTTGTAGAATTGATCGACAAAACGCTATTGTTTTCCAATCGACCACTCCACTAAGGAATGCGTGACAGGCCACAGTAATTGAATTATTTTAAGCCACGCAAACATATTTACATGATATATCATTCAGCTGCTTCTTCCTCGTTAAAAAGAAAAAAAAACAGACCTTAAGGCGATTCTAAGTCATGGTTTGTGTTTTTCTGTGGAAAGGAGAGTTATTTTTCCCCTTAGAAATGTGAAATGTAAGGATTATATTTCCTGTCAATTTGTTAAAACAACGCATCTAAGGAGAATGACGTAACGTTCATCGTCGACAAGAAAAAGACCCGAAGGAAAAGCGATTACTAAGTTTTCTCCACATGTTTTCAAACGTCCAACATTTAAAGGGTCTAATGACATTTAGTGATAACTAGAAATGTTAAAGCTGTGGAAATTAGTCGATCAGATGCGGACGCGTTACAATTCCAGCTTTGCTGTCAAAATGGCGAATTTTGGAACATTAACGGAACTTTGCACGGCACGCAAAGAAGAGTGCCCACAAATTTTATTGCGTTAAGAAGTAGACTGGTCTCAGTACTTCTGATTTATCATAGACTTGAGTCTGGGTCAGGTGCCACTTTTGCGAAATTACCGTTCAGCTCTAGTTATGCAAATTACTTTTCCTGCTGAGCAAATTAAAGGTCATTTTAAAAAAATCATATCTCAGCCAACTTTCCACAGAATGCAACCATTAAACCTTGAAACTATTAATCAGAGTTAAAACTTTTGTGTGAAAAATAATCAGTTTATTCGGCTATGTAAGGTAGGTTTGACAGAGCCCTAAAGTTTCACCAAAATCGCACCACTTCCGACGGCAAACTGGCTAGTTTTAGGTGACCGAGAAAATCTTCCTGTAAAATAGAGAAAAAATTGTGTTGGTCCAAATAAATGTGATATTTCTTCATGTGATTGGATAGTTATCGTCCACTGAAAAAATCAGGGCAATCCGGGGTAGACCGAAATTTGCCTTATCGGTTCTTACGCGGACAGCCTCTTAAATACCCGCAGTGAGCAAAGCAGGCACTTGGTTTGCTCACTTACACGTAGGAAATTAACAGGTGATGGTAAAGTGCATAAAAACAAATTATGCAGATGGCTCACGCAACCCTCATTTTGATGATGATGATGAACGGGAGGAAAAATTTGTAAAGGAAAAAGGTCTTGTCACTGGCTTAAAACCCTCAAAAAAGCTCATTAGGGCCATTTATCTTCAATAAGACGCAAACGTCCCGCATAAACGGCGCATTTCGTCTAAAATAAGACGCGTCTTATCTAAGAACAGCCCTGAACACCTGTTCTTAGACAAGACAAGCTAAGACGAGATGAACTTCTTATAAATGAAATTCGCGTCTTGTTTAAGACCCGAAGGCATCGTATGTATGCGTTAATTTTCATGTGTAAGAGAAATTTGAAGATTTTGAAGTTTGTTTTCTCAGGTTCTTATAAGAACTTTTTCTTTGGAGTTATTTCTTTTAACTTATTACATTAACAATATACACAAAAAAATTACTCAATTTTGATCGGCTGAGAAAGGAGTGCAGTTCTTCTGTAACGCGAGTGCAAAACTTGTAATTCGAGTGCAAATTACAAATGGTTTCTGATTGGCTAAAAACACAAAAGAAACCACCAAGAACCAATCAGATTAGAGCTGTTTTAAGAGCAAAATTTAAGAAAATGGCCATGGTTTTTAGCAGGCGACGATGGGATTCAATTTTGTGCGCAAAACAACAACGGAAAAGTTTTTAAAATATTCCAAAAACCCCTAAGACACTTGTCCCCCTTGCATATTAATTCATAATCCCCCCGCATTTTAATTAGCTGTTCATTAGCCCCGCTCTTCCCTTCAAACAATCAAAACCGCACCCAGCTTTTCAGACAGTTGATTCCAAAAAGAACAAAGGAATCCGAGCTTATGTAAAAATAAGAAAACTGAAGGTGCTAGTTCAATTTTCACCTGTTAGGCAGCCCAGCAGAAAATTCGTCTTTTTCGAGTGTGTATATATTGCTTTTTTCAAATTTGATCAAGAAAATACTAAATAAAAACAACGCAAAAACAACGAAGTCACTAAATCCATGCAATTGAAAAAGACTTCATCCCTCTTGCCCAGTCATGAGGGATAATTTCCTAGTATAACAACACCCCGAGTGCATTTTGGAGAACTAGTCAAAATGTTGATAATCATAAATTTCAGTTATAATGTTGGTCATTTCTGTCTGTTTTTTACTTGTTTCTGCCTGGCTATTAAACTCATAAAATAAGATGTGTGTTTTTTCCGTGTGTTTTGAAAGCCGTGAAGTGAAAAGTCGACACGCTAAGTTTTATTGCTTTTGAGCACAAACACAATGCCTCATTTAAACTAGAGAGGGTTACAATAGACAGCCAAGGCTGCACTCTTTAATTGCTTGAATTCTTAAAATACGTTAACTAACTGACTTCATCACCGCAACTTCACAAAGGAACACAGCTAGAGAAAACAGAGAAGAGAAACTAGGTGGGGGAAATGCCACTTTAACATTTCCATTTTGCAGCTGTTACTTTGTTTTCCTTTCTTTGTTAAGTTACGAAACAAAAATAAATGAGAAGTACAAAAAGGACAAGCAACTCCTAACATGCTTGACAGGTGCAAAAAATAATTATAAACTTTATTTACGTACCAAAAACTAAATGGCTGCAAGGGAACAAAACAAAGGAAAATACGAGTCAGTAAACAAGGAAAATGCGAGATTACAGTAAACGAGCCACTTATTAGATTGAAATCTCCGAATTAGAAGGAAAGGAAAACTATTTTTAGTTGTCACACCTAGATATAGGGGTTATAGTTTCTACAGAAATTATTGTAATGCCGACTACGTCGTTGTTTACTAGAAATTGAAAGCATCAACGCTTTTATGGCTGAGGAAGAAATTAACAGTATTGGCCATAATAAAGAGATTTGAAACATGATCAGTAAAGTCGCGCATCGACACTTAAAGGAGAGTCGAAACAATCCAGGGAGATGAATCTTTTGTTTTAAGGTAAAGACAGACAATCCCCGACTGAGACCCATCAAGCAATTTAAGGGGCCAATAAATAACGTTAAAAGCCAGCCGATAAAATCCTACCTCGTTTGATAAAGCCCCCAGCTTGTTAAATTGAACAAACTCGTCGGAAACAAGTCATTTTCATAATTACTTTTTTGTGGTTAACTGAATCTTAGTTCATCATCTCGATCTTATTTTGTTATATTTTTATCTGTTTTTGTTGTCAAACCATGTTTTTTTGAAATTATTATTATTACTTTCAGTCTTATAATGTGAAACATCTTTTATTGGAAACTAAACGTGTTAAAAGTTAAGGAATAAGGAATTTAAAGGGGGACTGACTTTGTTTTTCGTAGTTTTGTATGTGTGTTTTTTTACAATGGTGCAGATAACTGTTCTGCAAATATGAATGCGTTCTTTCTTAAAGATTAGGGGCATTATGTTTTTGTTCTGTTTTCCTTACTGATAACCGGTCTGAAATGCAACGAATGCAACAGTGCAGAGTCCTGGGATAAGTGCACTAACAAAGAAGTGACCTGTCCTTCTGGCCTCGATCAGTGCTTGAAAGGTTATGCTTAATATGGCGAAACGAAAGTCTATGCCAGGTCTTGTTCAACCAAAGACTTCTGCGACAAGGAAAATAACCCAGTATGCAAAAGAACAAAAGGCATTTCAGGGGCGGAATGCGAGATCACTTGTTGCTATAAAGATCTCTGCAACGCTGGCTCAGCAACCAAGATCAGCGGTATTGTGTTGTTGACATGCGTACTGGTATTCCTGGCATTCCAAGAAGCATGAGACAAGGCAGACATTCCCGATTTCATAAGCTGCTTTTTCCTTATGAAGTTGTCATGGGAAAGCTGGAAGCGCAGAAAATTTCAACTCTGTTAATACACAGCTAGCTGTTGACCACTTGTATTAGTACAATTAGCAAACGCTAGGATTAAAAATAAGCAGCTTCTAGACATAGTTGGCGTTTTCAAGAATATTTCTATACAGAAATTTTTCTCATTAATTGGTGAATTTAAACTTTCGGTTTTCTATTCAATTGTACATGTTCTTTTCGTCTTAAGAATGGTTGTAGCTGTGATGCTAGTATCTATAACGTCATAAAAATTTTGAAGCACTAAGGAGAACATTTCAATAAATTGCAGCAAACGGGATATAAAACGTGTTTTTAATTAAAATATCGGAGTTAAACTGGGGAATAACCGCAGTCCATTTCGTCACTCCTAACCGGATAAAAGAAGGTAGCAACTGATCATGAGAGACAATATGCAAACAAAAAACCACCCAGCGAGTTCAGATTTTTAGCGATTTAGAGGGACAGATTGTTAGGCGTTGTAAGAGAGACTGTCACGAGAAGTTGAGGTACTAATACAGCTTTTATGAAACCGGGGCTTACAACAGGAACTGGTTTCCTCTTTTTTGGCTTGAAGGAGGGTAAGCGTGCTATATATGAAGAGGCTTAAAAAGGGAGGGCTTTTCTCAGAAATTTATAGTACATGTATATGAAAAATAGTATAATACATATCTAACATGAAATGTTTGTTGTGTTATTTAGCGATATGATGACCTTATTTTACCTTACTTAAAAACACTTAGCTCAGTTTTTTATATCATAGCTCTTTGTCGTAGCCAGTGTTTTATACCTGGTCCCCCGGCCTTTTTATACCGGCTCCTGTTTATACACAGCCCGCACTCCGTAGTCCCAGTCCGCAATAGGCCATTTGCACTAAGAGGCATGTAACATCGTTTTTATGAAAGTTACATGATTTTGCCTTCGAAAAACGATTAGTGGGTCATATCTTAAACAAAATAATAGTCATTTGGTTTTTCAAACCCGCACCATTTTCTTAAAATGAATAAGTTAGTAAATGGTCTCGTGATCAAAATGTGATTTTTAAAATTATGAATTACCTCTCTCTGAACACGAATTTTGCACTTAAACTTCAAGGAACATGTTGAAAAGATGATGTGATAACGTCTACAGCACATTTGAGCCTAACTATGAAACGTTGAACAAGATATAAGCAAGAAGTAGTTTTGGCCGCCATGTTGGAGGGCAAAAGCATGCCCTCCAACATGGCGGCCAATACAAATCATACTACTTTGCTGAAAAATCAAACTGCCATAAAATATCTCCCTTGAATGCGTTTCCTCTCAAATTTCGGGTGTAAGATAATTTTTGTGTGCTCTAACAATTTTTGGCATCAGCAAGATTCCAACTCATTGTTTAAAGGAAGCATTGGTCACGTGACCTCTTAGTGCAAGTGGCCTATCCACCGTCTATATTTTATGCTGACGGGCTCCGAACTGATTTCTGGGAAATGTTTCCAAGATGGCGGCTGTGTCGTTGTTACGTCTTGCTGAGTCGCTTTTATTGAAAACAGTAAGTACATACCTTTCTGAGTTTTTATTACTCACGCCATTAACTACTTCTTTACTGTTTATCGCTCTAGGTTGTAATCAGACAATCAGGGCTTACCACTTGGCTAGTTGTAGCAGCGCACGTGAACTTTGCATTTAGCTTATAATTTAGCTAGGGTTCAAAGCGAACCTTTCGTTGATATACTTCGAATAAAAGCAACAAACTTTTGACTTTAAACCATGACAAAGAAATATTCACATCCCTAGTTAACATTTGGAGCCTTTCATTTACCATTTGTGGAAGGGTTTCAGTTGATTAAGAATAAAATTAAATACCCGGCAAACACATCTGAAATGCCAGGCAGGTATGTGCCGCCCCAAAGGGTAGGTTTCTGTACCGTTTTAGTCTGAAAACGAAATGAAATGGAATGTCATCTGGTGTTACGGCCTCGACGGATAACACCCTCCGAGATCTTCATAATTCTTCATATGGTACGAAAGCCGAATTCAATAATTGTTTTATTATTCATTCAAAATAATTCCTACAGTGCCGCGTCGAGCGCTACGAGATTCTCGTCGCGCGCTACGCGATTCCCGTAGCGCAGGACGCCATTCTCGTAGGGCGCGATGGCTTAAAAACTGTAAGTACATTTGTATCATGGCCAAAATTCTTGAGCGATTTCAAGAATCGACGGTAAAGGTTTACCGTGACTAACACGAGAACAATTTTCTCGAAAATGAAAATTCTTTGGAAACTTTGATTGTGATTTTCGAAAATGTTTCATCAAAGGGTTCTCTCTGACTGAAAATGAGGTATTTCGAAATTTAAGTTTTGACGGCGAATTCTCGATACATACAGACAGCCGCTCATAAATAAGTTTTATTGTTCCGTATGTAAATTCAGTTGAGTCATTAGGATTTAAGGTACGCCCAATTGGTGTTGAAATTTAATTTTCATTCAATCTCCTTGCGAACATCTGTCTCTTGAGCTCGAGAGCGGTTACAACGGATGATAATGCAAGTCTTTTTTGCGATTGTGTTCTTTGCTTTTATGGCCTTCTCTGGTGAGTTTAGATTACCCATTTGAGTTTTCAAAGTTGTATGATTCTACATCAGTGTACAGTATACTTGGACGAGGGGCTTGATTACTCGAAAAAATTGGTTTCCTTTGTCACGAAAAAATTGAAGCAAAAATTTGGCTCTGACGACTTCGTTAAAAAGATGGGGCAAGTTATTAAAAAGGAGTTTAGCCAGTGTCTAAACCACATGCTAAGCCATTTTCAGTTTTCCAAACACCATTTATTGTGAATGGAAGAGTTTCACGAAAGCACAAGGCGTAAACTTCAAAAGCACTTATTTTCTTGAAATAACCCACTAGGGAAGAGATCTGGAGGTCCAAACATTTGCTAAACCGCGGTCTAAGTTAGATTTTTACTTCGTTTAAATGACCGACCCATAAAGTTTTCCCCAGTGTTTGTTGAAAAAAGAGAGAGATTAATTTAAGCAGTAACGCCGGGACGGACAGCAAATACGTCAACTATACTAGACAAAGCTTCCTGAAGATGAACTTTTGGTGCCTGCAAAAAAGTCGGAAAGAGATAGGAAAATTGCTTACCGCCATGAAACGTTGAAAATGTGTGAAGGAACGGTAAGAATTATTCTTAAAGGTACTATACTAGTACAGAGTTGTTGTTCTCATGAGCGTGTGTCCACATACGCACATGCGCCCTTGCGTACACCTACAGCTGAAATATGGAAAAAAAAATATATTTTTTTATTTTCGGAAAAAGAAATGTTTATCATTAAATCGGGATGACTGATAAATTTTTCGCAATGTATTTCCTTTTTCCCTTTTATTATTCCATAAACTTGATGGTGTCAATGACCTTTTTTCAGTTTCCCGTAAACACTCTACCTTACCGACAACACTTGAGATGAGTAAAATAATCAACTATTGCATTTTCCTGCATATTAATTTGCCGAAAATGTCCTGCGGGAGACGCTAGAAATGGTATTTTCGAGACCCTAACTTTAAAAATTTTCTGGGGGAGAATGCTCCCAGATCCCAGTAAGTTGGGCCTCCATTGGCGCTACAAGCACATCCCCGCGCGCGTGTACCTTCAAAATCTCACGCTACACCCCTGCCTCTTTCATCCTTTAAAATTTTGTTCTTTTGCAATTGATGTTCTACATGCTATCAACATCTTAGTTGCTTAATCTTACTCATGACGTTACCTTGGGGTCGTATTAAAAGCCATTGAAGGAATAAGGAGATACGCCAAACAGAGCAATTTGCTACTAGGACAAAGAGAAGACGTTAGCGGGCGGGGGGGGGGGGGATACTTTGGAACATTACGGAAGTACGAAGGTCACGGCTAAGGAAGCGCCAAAAGGCAGCGAGTTTAGTAATAAATTAAACAACCACTCTGCACTTGCATAATTTTTTTGGTAAATGTTTTGCCGTCCCCGCACAATTCAATTGGCTGCGTCGCAAAATGACCAAATTTAAAAAGTTATCTTGAGGACGTGTATAACATTGGCGATGAATTTTTCAGTGACTTTCTGAACTGAGACACTCATGGTCTTCTATCGTTAGACTTAAGCGCCAGATTAATTTCCCAAGTCATAATAGAATAAACGACTGGATTATTGAAGAAAAAGTTTGAAAGTAAGCGAACTCAGTTTTTCAGTGATGTTTTCACTGTTATGAGGTCGCAAGATCTTTATTTCAGCAAAGTGGGGCCATTAGTCGAGTCGATAGTAAGGTTTCACTAATTACAAGCCTCTTAATTATTCATAATAAGCTGTATTCTGTCGCATTTTTTAGTTACTTATTTTCGGCTTCTATTGGTTGTGTCAAGGCCTTCTGACAATTGTTTAAACAAGGTCACCTTTCAACTGTTAGTGAGGGAAATTTTCACTAAAATGTAGGGTGTTAACTCTTTTATTTACTGTCCCTGTGCAGAATACCTTTTCTTGGCCCCGAGGCTTCGTGCGAAATTAGAAAAAAAGGAAATCACCTCGAGGTTCATGGATAAATGATACATTTCTTTTGTTTTACCCCACATGCGGCGGACCAAATGAATTTTAACATCTTGAAATTATATATTGGTCCATTAATTTTAGATAGCGTTGAACTTTTAGATAATTAGAAAACAAGCTGTGCAAATATTCAAATGTTCAAATTGGACCTGTCAGCCCATCAGAAAATTTTTGTTTTTGGTAAGGGTTCTTAGTGTGTATATATTGTTTTGTTTTGTTTTGTTTTTTTTTTTTTCACTGAAACTGGTCAAGAAAACAGATAAAAACGATGCAAACATGTACATATCGAAGTCACTAAATCCTATTGTAAAAGACTTCATCCATTTCACTTAATGATTGCTGCATGGCAACCAAGCTCATATAAGAGAGTGGTCAAAAACCTTAAATAAGTCGAAGTTTTTATTGCTACTTAGCCCAACTGAACATAATAGCTCATTAAAACAAGAGAGGTTTACAACAGAAAGCCAATATTGCACCCTTAAGTTGCTTTAATTTTCACATTGAAATAAGTTCACTAAACTCCATTAATGCAACTTGATAAAGGAATACAGTTAGAAAAGAGAGAAGGGATACCAGATCAGCGGGAGACAAGTGCCACATTAACATTTCTATTTTGCAGTTGAAGCACAAGCTTGAAAAAGATTAATGACATTAATTATTCTTTTCTTGTGTCCAAGCTGGAGTCACAGATCACAAAGTTTGCGCATGCTCCGGAAAGTTTAAATCCAATAAGTTTTTCAGGCATTCATAAGATGAGTGAAAATTACATAGGGGAGCAAGGGTGGCGCGAGTGGTGATAGCCTGTGCACAGACGAAACTAAACTCTGACTGGCTAATTAGAGTTCATTTTCGTCTGCGCGCAGGCTACAGTGGTGAAAGCACTCGCCTCCCACTGCAATGTGGCTTAGGTTCAAGCCCCGGCGTTGACGCCATATTTGGGTTGAGTTTAATTTGTTGATGGTTCTCTCCGTTGCTCCGAGAGGTTTTCTTCCAGCGAGTTTAGTAATAAATTAAACAACCACTCTGCACTTGCATAATTGTTTTTGGTAAATGTTTTGCCGTCCCCGCACAATTCAATTGGCTGCGTCGCAAAATGATCAAATTTAAAAAGTTATCTTGAGGACGTGTATGACATTGGCGATGTGACTTTCTGAACTGAGACACTCATGGTCTTCTATCGTTAGTCTTTAGCGCCAGATTAATATCCCAAGTCATAATAGAATAAACGACTGGATTATTGAAGAAAAAGTTTTGAAAGTAAGCGAACTCAGTTTTTCAGTGATGTTTTCACTGTTATGAGATCGTAAGATCTTTATTGTGGCAAGGTAGGGCCACTAGTCGAGTCGATAGTAAGGTTTCACTAATTACAAGCCTCTTAATTCACAATAAGCTGTATTCTGTCGCATTTTTTAGTTACTTATTTTCGGCTTCTATTGGTTGTGTCAAGGCCTTCTGACAATTGTTTAAACAAGGTCACCTTTCAACTGTTAGTGAGGGAAATGTTCACTAAAATGTAGGGTGTTAACTCTTTTATTTACTGTCCCTGTGCAGAATACCTTTTCTTGGCCCCGAGGCTTCGTGCGAAATTAAAAAAAAAGGAAATCACCTCGAGGTTCATGAATAAATGATACATTTCTTTTGTTTTATCCCACATGCGGCGGACCAAATGAATTTTAACATCTTGAAATTATATATTGGTCCATTAATTTTAGATAGCGTTGAACTTTTAGATAATTAGAAAACAAGCTGTGCAAATATTCAAATGTTCAAATTGGACCTGTCAGCCCATCAGAAAATTTTTGTTTTTGGTAAGGGTTCTTAGTGTGTATATATTGTTTTGTTTTGTTTTGTTTTTTTTTTTTCACTGAAACTGGTCAAGAAAACAGATAAAAACGATGCAAACATGTACATATCGAAGTCACTAAATCCTATTGTAAAAGACTTCATCCATTTCACTTAATGATTGCTGCCTGGCAACCAAGCTCATATAAGAGAGTGGTCAAAAACCTTAAATAAGTCGAAGTTTTTATAGCTACGTAGCGCAACTGAACACAAAAGCTCATTAAAACAAGAGAGGTTTACAATAGAAAGCCAATATTGCACCCTTAAGTTGCTTTAATTTTCACATTGAAATAAGTTCACTAAACTCCATTAATGCAACTTGATAAAGGAATACAGTTAGAAAAGAGAGAAGGGATACCAGATCAGCGGGAGACAAGTGTCACATTAACATTTCTATTTTGCAGCTAAAGGACAAGCTTGAAAAAGATTAATGACATTAATTATTCTTTTGTTGTGTCCAAGCTGGAAGTCACAGATCACAAAGTTTGCGCATGCTCCGGAAAGTTTAAATCCAATAAGTTTTTCAGGCATTCATAAGATGAGTGAAAATTACATAGGTTAGCAAGGGTGGCGCGAGTGGTGATAGCCTGTCCACAGACGAAACTATCCTCTGACTGGCTAATTAGAGTTTATTGTCTGCGTGCAGGCTGCAGTGGTGAGAGCACTCGCCTCCCACTGCAATGTGGCTTAGGTTTAAGCCCCGGCGTTGACACCATATTTGGGTTGAGTTTGTTGATGGTTCTCTCCGTTGCTCCGAGAGGTTTTTTTCCAGGTACTTCAGAAGAAAACAACCAACACCTCCAAATTCTAATTCGATCTTGAACACACGGACACGTTTCAACGAGTTCTTAGGAACTCTTAAGTGCTCCATAGGCATGCAAATTACATTTACAATTACAAATTGTTAAGTGTGTGTTATCATTTTTTCCCTTAGTGATAAGTCTGAAATGCAACGTATGCAACAGTGCAGAGTCTTGGGATAAGTGTACTAACAAAGAAGTGACCTGTCCTTCTGGCCTCGATCAGTGCTTAAAAATTTATGCCAAATATGGCGAAACGAAAGTCTATGCTAGGTCTTGTTCAACTAAAGACTTCTGCAACAAGGAAAAGAATCCAACATGCCAAGCAACAAAAGGCATTTCAGGCGCGGAATGTGAGTTCACTTGTTGCGATAAAGATCTCTGCAACACTGGCTCAGCGACCAAGATCAGCGGTATCGTGTTGTTGGCATGCGCACTGGTATTCCTGGCATTCCAAGAAGCATGATTGGATGCAGAAACTTCCGATTTCGTGAGCTGCTTTTTCTTTAGGAAGTTTTCATGGGAAATCTGGAAGCGCAGGAAATTTCAATTTTATTAATACACAGCTATCTGTTGACCTCTTGTATTAGTACAATTAGCAAACGTTAGGATAGAAAATAAGCAACTTCTAGACATATTTGGCGTTTTCAAGAATATTTCTATACCGAACTTTTTCTCATTAATTGGAGAATTTAAACTTTCGGTTTTCTATTCAATTGTTCTTTTTGTCTTAAGAATGGTTGTAGCTGTGATGTTAGTATTTGTAACGTCATAAAGATTTTGAAGCACTAAGAAGAACATTTTAATAATAAATAAATTGCAGTAAACGGGGTATAAAACGTGTTTTTACTTAAAATATCAGAGTTGAACTGGGGAATAACCACAGTCCATTTCTTTACTCCTAACCGGCTAAAAGAAGATGGAAACTGAGAGACTATGCAAACAAAAAACCACACAGCGAGTTCAGATTTTTAGCGATTAAGCGGGATAGATTGTTAGGTGTTGTAAGAGAGACGTGGCAAGAGAAGTTGAGGTACTAAATAAAGCTTTTATGAAACCAGGGCTTACAACAGGAACTGGTTTCCTCTTTTTTGGCTTGAAGGAGGGTAAGAGAGCACCGAAGTGTGACGTCATAAAAAATGAAATTTGTGAAATTATGGGATTTGTTAAGCTATTCTGAAAGAACAACGTCCAAGACGCCTACTTGCCAAAAATTAGCAATTTGGGGCAAATTGTCTCTGAGATATTAGCCCAGTTATGCTCCGATGACTCCATACAAATCCTTCTAAATCTTACCTGGTTCCTAATCTTATGAACCAAGCCAAATTTAGAAGGATTTGTATGGAATCGTCACAGCATAACTGGGCTAATATCTCAGAGACAATTTGCCCCGAATTGCTAATTTTTGGCGAGTAGGCGTCTTGGACGTTGTTCTTTCAGAATAGCTTAACAAATCCCATAATTTCACAAATTTCATTTTTATGACGTCATCACTTCGGTACTCTAGTGGGCTATATATTAAGAGGCTTAAAGAGAGGGGCTTTTCTCAAAATTTTTAGTGAATGTATATGAAAAACAGTATTATACACACCTAACATGAAATGCAAGACGACTACTTACAAGAAATCTTTTCTCGTTAGAGCACGTAGATTTGGAACTGTCTCGCTGACGAACTTGATTTTAGTTTAGTGTCCTTAACTTCATTTAAATCGGTTTTGTTCAATTATTACAAGACCTCGATCGTTAGCCACTTCTTTTGACTGCGATGACCCGCGTACGTTTAAGACTGTTCACGTTTAAAATGTAATAGTGTCCGTCCGCTATCTCGTCCTATCGTTTTTTTGTTGTATGTAGTTAGTCCCTTTTGCTTGTATTTTGTCATTCTTAACATTTCACACTCTTTTTTAATTAGTAGCTTTTATTCTGCCCGTGCACGATGTAATTGGCCTCAGCTGTTGTGCCGTGTCCCTGCCGACCCCCTTCTTCAGTTTAATTACGTCGTATAGTTTTGTTTTTGTTTTTTTGTTTTGTTTTTTCTTCGCGAAGCTAATAAAATGAAAAATAAAATAAATAAATATAATCAGTATCAATAGAGGGGCACCCAAGCAAAAAATGCTGTTTTTATTTATAACTTTAAACCAAGTGTACATACATACATACATACATACATACATAAACTTTATTTATCCTCGGATTTTAGTGTAGCTTACATAGCTAGTATCTCCGATCCTAACTAATTTTAAAAGTTACAACATATATAATATAATATTAATTAATGTAGTATTAACTAAAACCGTACACTAACAATTTGCGCTTAAATTCACTATAATCTACAGTCTTTCTAAAGTGATCAGGTAGAGAATTCCAGTACTTAACAGATGAATAGCTAAAGGAATTTAGACCATATGTGCTTGTAGACGGCTTAGGAAGTGATAAAATATTAGTACCCCGTAGGGAGTAAGCAGTAGATCTTACTGACTTGATCAGCTGTTTTAAATAGCACGGATATTTACCAAAATGGAGACATTTGAATATACAAATCATCATATTTTGTATCCTCCTGTTGGCTAAACCACACACACCAGCCTTGTCTAGAAGAGCATCATAGTTCGAGTCCGAGTCCTTTAAAACAAATCTTAAAATACGTCTATTTAAGGTGTCCAGTTTGACAGAATCTTCTGAATTACAAAAGTGCCATATCATTGAACAGTAGTGAAAATGGGGTAAGATAAACGCTTTATAAAGGCGAAGCATAATTTCAGATGAGATAAGTTTGCCAAATCTTTTGAAGACACTGAACTGATTATTTATTTTTTTGCATACAGAGGATATGTGATCCTTGAAATTAAGTTCATTGTCCAGAGATATTCCAAAAAGATCCATGCATCTTGTGGTTAAAAAGGAGAAAGGGTAATCGGTTTTGCCAAGAACCATCCCTTGATGTTTAGCAGGGTTTGCTTTCATCCCATTGTCTTCGAACCATTTATTTGCTATTTGTACATCATGATTGACCCGCCGTTCCAGGGCCACTGGGTCTACATCAGATGAGTGCAGTTAGCAGTCATCGGCATAAGTGTTTAATTTTACACACTTAATGTGAAAGATGAGGTCGTTGAGGAACATGTTGAAAAACATGGGCCCCAGGACGCTGCCTTGAGGCACGCCCCGCTTCACACTCATCCAATCCGAATAAGTATCACCAATTTTCACTCGCTGCCTTCTATCCGTCAAGTAGTCACCGATAACGGCGCAGCTGGATTCGTGCAAGCCATACGCTTTCAGTTTTGCTAATAGCAAAGCATGAGGTATGGTGTCGAAAGCCTTTGACAAATCCATTGATATAACCGCCACAATCTCTTTATTGTCTAGACTGCGCCTCCAGTCCTCAGTCAGCCTAAGTAAAGATGTCTCACAGCTATGGTGCCTCCTGTAGGCAGATATGTATTCAGACAATATGTTCTGTGTGTCATTTAGCGATATAATGACCTTATTTTTCCCTTACCTAAATACCCTTAGCTCAGTTTTTTAAATCATAGCTCTTTGTCATAGCCCGTGTTTTATACCTGGTCCCCCGGCCGTTCAAGTATACACAGTCCGCACTCCGTAGTCCGCAGTCCGCAGTCCACAGTCCATATGTTTTATACTGACAGACTCCGAACTGATTTCTGGGAAATGTTTCCAAGATGGCGGCTGTTGCGTTGCTTCGTCTTGCGGAGTCGCTTTTATTGAAAACAGTAAGTACATACCTTTCTTTCTGAGTTTTTATTACTCAGGCCTTTAACTATTATATTACTTTTATCGCTCTAGGTTGTAATCAGACAATCAGGGCTTACTACTTGGCTTGTTGTAGCAACGCACGTGAACTTTGCATTTTAATAGCTTATAATTTAGGGCTAAAAGCGAAGCTTCCGTTGATATACTTTGAATGAAAGCAAAAAACTTTTAACTTTAAACCATGACAAAGAAATATTCAAATCCCTACTTACCATTTGGAGCCTTTCATTTAACATTTGAGGAAGGTTTTTAGTTGATTAAGAATAAAATACCCGGCAAACAAATCTGAAATGCCATCTAGGTATGTAGCGCCCCAAAGGGTAGGGTTTTCTGCACCGCTTTAGTCTGAAAATGGGTATAGACTTTGCTCATTTTGGTCTGCAAACGGGTATGGTTTTCAAGGGAACTACCGGAGTGTACGAACGTATTTACTGTTTCAATTCCAAATTAGCAAGACAGAAAGAAAAATATGTGAATTCAAAATGGACTTTAAGAATTCTTTGTCTTGCTGTTCTAATCTAATTAATGATGACGTAATTTCTTAAAGGCCACGTCTGAGAATGGGTATGTATTTTAGATGTCAGGTGTGAAAAGGGGTGTGGAAAGTGACATTTCTTTTGGTCTGAAGTAGGGTCAGGGTTTGGAGAACAGGGTAGCACATGCCAACCAAGAATAATCCAGTTTCGAATTACAAACTACCGCTGAATACAAACATTAACAACACATTCATACAGGGTTAGCCTCGACGTAAAGTAAAATATTCAGAAATTCTGGCAAGTAAGTGTTTTAAATTTGAATATACACAATAGACAGAGTGATAAACAAGTCTTTTTCTCGTTGGAATTTGTGAACATATTACTTCAGATGGAGGCTAAGGCTAATAAATTCAGCGGTCATAGCGAACTCGAAAATGGACTATTCCCAAGAGTACCCCCTGGGCATCAAGCTCAAAGTCTTCTGTTATACCGAACGTGAAAGTGGAATCAGGAGGGGGGGTGGGGGGGGGGGGGTGTGGGGTGATCTTAAAGGTTGAGGATCATTAAATTTTCAAATTGATTGCCGTATTATAATTTATTATTGCATATTATTGGGTTTGAAATAGAAAACAAAGAAAGGGCTAAAGTATTGTTCAAACGAAGGAGAGAACAGTGGATTGAAATGTAAATTTTAGGGGGCAAATATGTAACAATTATAATTTATTCAAAGCAACATTATTTTGTGCCCTTTGTTTACATCAAGTTTGTGTAGTTGCACATGCTGATCATGCAATCACAAGTTTTAAAAAAAGTAGTTTTGATTCCAAAACTGCACATTTCGCTTTATTTGTCCGTTTCCTTGCCAATCAAATCATATACTTTTTTAACTCAAATTGCCATCTCAATTTAATCTATTCTTATTATGCTTCTTCTTGAAATATGCAGAGAGCATGTTGGAATGTTATTTTCTCAGTTTTTTCCCCAGATTGGGAGAGTTCTGATACAATGCAGGCAAAAATAAATTCACAGATTTTCACAAAGCAAATGAACCAGTCAAGTGTAACTTTATTTAAATATCCCCTGAAAAAAGTTTTAGCAAAATTAAAAAGTGCAAGGTAAAATTTTGAACCCTCCAAAAACTGCAAACAATCCCCCGGTAGTTGTTCTAAAGATTTACGTTTTACAGGCTTACATAAATAAGTTTCTTAGTAGCTTACCGACCAATGAAAAACACTACTTTTAACTCCAAAATTGGTAAATTAAACCAAAGAAAAATTTCTTGCATTTTGTAATATTAAACGATATCAAATTTTACGGAAAAGTGTATGCTTATATCAATTCCAAACAATTAACCAGAATTAACGCACTGCAGAGAAAGCTAAAAATAAGCTTTTCAGACTTGAATGTCTGAAGTTTTGAATTAAAGCTTGTGGGTTCTTTTTTTAGCTTTTTTTTGAAGGTAAAGTGGAAGAAATAAAACACTGAGGCTAGTGTCAATATTTGTGCAAGATCTAATGTGACAGTTGACATTGGCTTACATGTAGTGGTTGTACGGACAGTCTGCATTTGGATGTTTGCTGATGTCATAACCAAATTTTCTGAGATCCATAGGTTTCCATATTTCTTTAGCTATCACAAGAAAAAATAACAGATTCCCATTTTTGGATATTTTAGGGTATTTAAAGAATACTCACAAAAATCCCAAATTTGGAAGAGTGAGGCAAGTCCCAATCAGGGAACTTGGTTGGGAATTTTCTGGTCGGGACTTGTCTCACTTTGCCAAATTTGGGATTTTTATGGGTATTCTTTAATACCCTAAAATATCCAAAGATGGGAATCCGTTATTTTTTCCTGTGATATGGAGCTTCACTCATGCATTTGGAAGCTCTGCCATAAGCTCATATCTCTGCACTGATCTCTATGATCAGGCATTCGCGTTCCTGTAAAGGAAGCGTCTTTTCGCACCAGTTTCATTTCAGTAAGACTACAACTTTTGACAAGTTATTAATGATTATTTTACAGACGGATCCTTGTGTTATTGTGATGTCTGTAAGTAGGCCTGGTATATTTGTGAGACCCCCTGGGAGCTGTGCATATTTGGTGTACATTTGTACCTTTCCTTATTCTCTGGTATCTTAATATCCTTAATTCTCTGTTGCCAGTTTGATGTACATGTAAATGCATAATGACAAATACTTATGTTGACCTCCTTTGATGGAAAGGAAAGGTTTCCCTTGTATCTATGGCGCTCGATATAACATTTTTTAACAAAAAATGGAAACAATTCCTTGTGAGAGTCTTTTTCTTTAGCTCTGTATTCTTCTATATTGATTTATTAAACCCCTTTTATCAGAAGAGTTTTCCACTTTGACACTCAGTTGACCAGAATCCATGTTTAAATATCCTGTATCCATATAATTTTTTGATTGCCCAAATTAATGTCCAATTATACAGGTTCCTATAATTCAAACCCAGGGCTCGAAATTAGCGGTAACCCATTAACCAATGGTTAGTAGTTTCTAATGTTTGGTTACTAAAAATGAGCCTTACTATTCCAACATGGTTAGTAAAAATTTCTGTCATTGAAAAATCTTACACCTGTTTCTTTTTTGCATAACGTTGTATTCTGTCTTGATCAATTTATTGTTCTAAAAGGTATGCTTACAGCATCTTTGAACAACATGAAAAATGCATATTATTTCACAGAGCTCATGGTAACCAGGCTGGGGAGATCTGGACACAGCCTTAATATTAATATCTTTTGCAAAAGGCTCGTTTGCATCGTGCAGCCTATTTATTCATTTATCAGATCAGATACAGAGATGCTTGGATAGTTTTTTCAGAAAAAGGTCACCGTCCAAAATTTGTGAAGAGGAAATGGAAGATCGAGAATAACGACAAAGAAGAACTACAGTTTCAAACACTAAGGAAGGCTCCCACATGGAGGGTGTATGAAGAAAGAAAGAGCTTTCCACCAAGAGTCAAAAAAAGGTGTTGAACTGGCTTCAGTTTGATGAGTCTAAACAAACAACGTTTTGTAGTGTTTATGATGAATTTCCTGCCTTTGTGCACATTAATTGAAAGGAATATGTAAATGAGCATTAAATCTTTAATAATACATGTATGTAGATTTAGCCAGGGCTAAAAGCGAAGCTTTGGTTAACAATACTTATAAACAGAAAAACGGAGAGATCAATAGATCTAATTCTAATTAGTAAAATCAAATTTGCATGTGCAGCACTCTTTTTTGTCTTTCTTCGCCCTTTTTTTGCATTACTACAATACTGCTTTGTACAACTAAAACGTCAAACTTCCTCATTACACATTGTTTTTATGGGGGAATTGTCATATGTGCTTACAAAAGATTTTGTTTCCTTTGTTCATGACAACCACACTGTCGCAATTAGGAACCTGAATTGGTATTGTTATTCGAAATCATGCATTGCGTGCAAAACCTACAGATTACCTACAGATTAGTCAGTTATCTGCTAGCAGATAACTGACTAATGTAGATTGCACTGATCTCCCAATTTAGCTGTAGGGTCTTAGCCAATGTGAAGACAGCTAGTGAGTACAATGTATAATAACAGAAATTAACATCACAAATTATTCTATATCTTGTCCCTACAGGTTACTCATAAAAATACCAGTGTATTTTACTGCTTCTCATGTTTGAATTACCAACACTGTTGCTGGCAACATAATTTTTTCAGTTTGATGTAAACTGTGTAAATTGAATGATAGTAAGACTGGTCTCTTTCAGGCTTGTGGCTGCAAGAAAGTGAGATGGGCATCACACCTGGCTGCTAAGATCTCAAGATCAAGGGTCAGTCCTATAAGAAGTTCCAAACAAGCTAAACATGTGAAGCCAGTGAAACAAACTGTGGTAAGTTAGCAAACTGTAAGGTTTCTGCCTCTGACTTGTAATTAATCTACAAGCAAGAAAGAATGACTGAACACTGGTATGTTAGCTATATACGTCTGCTTCAGTGTACCAGGAACTAAACAATGTACTTTTTAGCAAATTCGTCAGTTTGTAGAGTAACCATTTACACAACCTTTTTCTAAGAGGTTGAATGGAATCATTCTTTTTTTAACATTCATTTTGAAGGTTAAAAATAGACTGTCAGTTTTTTTCCCTGTATAGTCAAATCCTGCTTTGTAAATAAAAGCTTCATGAACACTTTGTAATTGTGGACAGTTTTCTTTGTCCTGGGTGTAAGCCCTAATGTTTTCTATTCTTTCAACCCACTGAAGGTAATTCCCTTGATAAGGATGTCCTATTCAGCAATAAAAATATACGTACAGGTGTATGGGGTCATGAGCCTACACGCTTATTCTTCTAATATGTTGATACTAAGTTACATGCAAAAATTAATGTTAAAAACTTGATTGACTGCCAAAATTGGTTATTTCATAGCAGAAACATTCCTTATAAATGTTTCCTTCAGTCTCTGCATGAAAAGGGTTCAACTGTGTCTTTGTTAAGAAGTCTTTGTATGTTTTTTTGTTACATGTACATAGAATATCAGACACCTTAAATTATAGATCTTCTAAATATGCATAAATATGAAATGTACATTCCTGGTTATCCCAGTAATCCTGATCATCCCAACCATCCCATCCAGTCAACCCAGTCATCCGGTCATCCCAGTTATTGCAGTCATCCCAGTCATCCATGTCATCCAAATCACTGGCTAGAATCCACTAGCCCAATAGCAAAGTCCACTAGTCCCGGGCTATCGGACACTACTTTCATTTACCCTAGTCAGTCTAGTAATCCAAGTAATGACACCAAACTCACCCAAAAGTCACCCTAGTCATCCAAGTCACCCTAGTCACCCAAGTCAACCTAGACACGCTAGTCACCCTAGTCACCCTAGTCACTGTAGTCACCCAAGTCACCCTAGTCATCCTAGTCACCCTACCTTAGTCACTCTAGTCATCCTAGTCACCTTAGTCACCTAAGTCACCCTAGTCACTGCAGTCAACCTAGTCACCTTAGTTATCTTAGTCACGTTAGTCACCTAAGTCACCCTAGTCACCGTAGCACTCAAGTCACCCTAGCACTCAAGTCACCCCAGTCACCTAAGTCACCCTAGTCAACCTAGTCACTGTAGTAACCCAAGTCAACCTAGTCACCCTAGTCACTGCAGTCACCCAAGTCAACCTAGTCACCCTAGTTATCCTAGTCACATTAGTCTGCTAAGTCACCCTAGTCACTGCAGTCACCCTAGTTATCCTAGTCACATTAGTCACCTAAGTCACCCTAGTCACCGTAGTCACCCAAGTCACCCTAGCACTCAAGTCACCCCAGTCACCTAAGTCACCCTAGTCACTGTAGTCACCCAAGTCAACCTAGTCACCCTAGTCACCTCAGTCACTTAAGTCACCCAAGTCAACTTAGTCACCCTAGTCACTCAAGTCACCCTAGTCACTCAAGTCACCCTAGTCACCCTAGTCACTCAAGTCACCCTAGTCACCCAAGTCAACCTATTCACCCAAGTCACCTTTGTCACGCAAGACTTCCAAGTCACCCTAGTCTCCTTAGTCAAACTAGTCACCCTTGTCACCCTAGTCACCCAAGTCACCTTGATCACCCAAGTCCCCCCAGCCCTTGTCACCCTACACACCCTAGTCAACCAATACAGCTTGTCAGCATTGTCACCCCAGTCATTTAAATTACCCTGGTCACCCCAATTACACTAGACGTCCTAGTCACCCCAGCCAGCCTAGTCACCCTAATTACCCTCATCAACTTTAAAAACTGCTGTTTTACCTTGTTAATGTGTTTATACAATAACTGGTACTCTTACTTTGTTTTAATATGACTTGTTCTTCTTTTTGTAGTCAAGTAAAGCAGGAACTACGCTCATTTAATTTAACTTGTTGTTCAACTGTTCAATAGGATTTGAAGACTGCACTTACAAGACACCTGGAAAAACGGAGAGATTTTGCCAAGCAGGAAGCGCGAAAAATTAACATCCCTTCCTTAAAACAAAGAAAAGCTGTTGGAGAAGATTCCATTTCTAAAGGACGCAAAGAGATAATAATTGACCCCTCGTGTTCAGAGGTAATGGTATAGAAAATTGGAAATTTATATCCAAACATGGCAAAAGTGCTTCAGCGAGAAAAAAAATGTAACAGTTTTTTTTTTGAAAAAGTTAGTGATGTAAATTAGGGTAAACAAGGCATTAACCTTGCAGGAACCCAGCCTCACAATTAAAGAAGAGACTGACTTGCTTACTACTCGGGTTTTTTTGTCTGTGTTTAGGCCTTTGTAGACTTGCAGACTTTAAATATACCGTCTTCTATTTTGAAAGTAAATTTTTTCAAGCAACAGCATAGAATTGTAAAAGACTCAAGTGGATAGAGCGCCGGCCCGGTGTTTGGGAGGTCATAGGTTCAAATCCTGTCTGAGACTCAGATTTTTTCTTTGTCCCACGCTCGTGACATGCTGATCATTTCATTTGCACATTTGTTTCTCTGAGCTTAAAATTTACCATCTTTCATTTTTTTACCAAGCGTAAAATTTTTGTTTTAGTTCCAAATTTTTATTCTTTTTAGAACCCTGCCTTCACATCAGAGGAAAACAGCAAAGTGACAGGTCATTCATTTCGTTCCCTTGGCTTAAGAGAGGATGTACTGAATGGATTGAAGGATTTATCAATTTCAAAAACCACTATGATTCAGGTATACATCCGAAAACAGCTTAAAACTTTGTTCCAGAGTTTCTGTAGTCTTTACGTTTTCAAGTTTTGTTTTCAGTTTTAATCACTGTTGAATCTTTGTTTTTCTTTATCGTCGTAGACGCAACAAAACAATGCACTTTGAATAATTATGTTCACGTTAAAAGACAACACATACAGTGTAAAAAGAGAGGTTTTTGCCTTTCCTCGAGTGCGGACGTTTTTCACCACAAAAATAGAAAATTACCTTTTTCATTTTAGCAAGCACTCTAACTTTGCTTCAAAAACTCTTGTAGTAGGCGTATAGAGAAGAGAAGTCACAACGTCACAAAAACTGAATTTTGAGAAATCGTGGGAAAGGTTGGCGTATCCAGAAAGAACAAGATAAAACGTTTCCACTTGGTCAAAATGAACCTGTTAGTGCAAATTGGTGGGGAGATATAAGTAGCGTTATTCTCCGATGACTCCATATACGTCCTTTTAAAATAGACGTGGATCGTAACCGTTACAATCCAATCCAGTTTTAGAAAGATTTGCACGGATTCATCAGAGTATAATGGTAGTCATGTCTCCCCTCCAATTTGCACCAACAGGCCGATTTTTGGCAACGGTTTTTTTTTTTTCATATTGTACATTTACAAAATCTCTCAAATTTGATCTCTTTTTTAATGACGCCACACAATGCAAAAAAGGAATCAATAAGCCTAATGTGGCTGGAATAATAGTCTTGGGTTGGAGTACAAAACAATGCGGTCATTAGTTACTACTGTCTTCCAAATACATTAGTACTAAATGAAGACTTTTTTGTAGAGAATGGCAATTCCTCTCATACTCAAACGGGAACATGTTCTATGTGCCGCACAGACAGGTAACGTTTGCTTTTGGTGGTAGCTTCTCTTACTAAGGGTAACTAAATGTTCAATATCAGAGGAGTATCTCCCGATGGTAACCAAGTTTATGCAGGAGGAAAAAACTTTACTGTCGACTTAGTTCCTTTAATTTTCACTAGATCGTAAGCCCTGCGCATGCCAATACGACTCAGACTGCGACTCTCAATCTCCGCCTTTTGAACACTAACTGTTACAGTTCAGTAAAATAGATATACCCAAAGAGGCAATAAAAAACAGAAACCAGGGCCTATTGTTTTTGTAGCGGGGACGAAATCTTGCGTGGGTACCACATAAGCAGATTGCAAAACATGGTTTTGTCGCTGGAAAGGCGAGGAATCGTAGATCCTTGATTGTATCGTAAGCTTGTCGCTCCTGTAGGGCGTGGGTGCTCATTTTTTCATCCCCACCGCGGACATTCTGATGGAACATGGTCGGTATTAACCACACGAATTCGATAGACCAATGCCAAAAATATACAACTGTTCTTAAACTAGACTCATCGCTTGCGCAGACGATAGCGCTTGTCCAGGCTACTCAGATAACGATTCTAATTCTACTGAGTTTAACTGGCTTCTAAACTTGAACTGTGCTCCAGTGACAAGTGGTTGAATGCCGAATATAACCGAGAGGAACTAGTTTTTGACTGCCATGTACCCAACAAACATTATAGGGGAACGTAAATTTATGTTACCGATGGTTGACATGTCTTATCAAAATTTTAGGTACAGGAAAGACTCTCGCCTATCTCTCACCGATAGTTCACCATCTGCGAGAAGAGCAAGATCAGGGCGTGATATCACGTCTTAACAGACCTCGGGCCCTTATTGTTTTACCTAACAGGGAACTTGCTTTCCAAGTTTTAGTAAGTGAAGTCATCCTTATTGTTATTGTTGTTCGCGCCAGAAAGCGCATAAGGCCTTTGTAAGTGGCATCTGATAAATATGAATTTATACATAACCATCCATTTGGATCACAACGTGAAAAGGCAAAACCAGTTTCCCACGTATGCGTAACGATTTTGATTTTTCCTTTTTGACAAACTCTCGGCGAGAAAACAAATAACGATAATTTCTGAGTAGTTTGTGCAAATTAGAATAGGCTTCTCTTGTAAAAAATGGGTTCGTTGTCTTTTACCTTCTGATCTGTCATCAATTATAGGCCCGTAAACCTTTCAAATCGCTCATGATTACTGTTTTCTGATCAATGATTCGTTAACAAACACCAAAATGCTTTCGGCAGTCAGTGGAAGTAACGTGTTTTCAGCTATGCTATTTCTTTTTTTAGAAAGTGGCAAAGTCGTTGTCTCATAACGCACGCTTCCGGTCAGCTCTTTTAACTGGAGGAAGAAAGCTAGTAAGTTGGAAATGATTATTGACTATATACCAGTTCTGATATTGGGCAGCGGTACTGAGCGGTGAATGGTTTGCACTTGCAATCCGGGTGCTTCAAGTCCAAGCCTTTTTTTCGTGACATAGCCTAGCTGGTTTTGTTCTCATTTGTACCCCCCGAATTAAACTCCTCTGTAACGCTTGCAAATAGCCAACTGGTTTGCCTCCAGCTAATTGGGGTACTCGTTTTGTAATTTCAATTATTTGTTTCTGTCTTTTTTTGTGGCCTACAATTCAAACTACGGGTTACCAGTATTTGTGGGGCCCCTACATAAGGTCATTCAGTTCCCCTTGTTCTTTAACTAAAGCGGTAGCTAAATCGGATGGCCCTATGCGATATTTATGTTTTCGTTTATTTCGTTTGTAAACACACACATATTTTATACTGTTTAAAATCTCTCTTTCAGGCATACGCCCGTCCCGTTTATATGTTAACCTAGAACCACTTCCGGTGCTTATAAGTCCTGTTTCATGGTAGCTCTTTTGGTACTTAGCATTATTACAAGTGATTTTATGCTTAAGCGAAGTATCATTATCTAGGGTGGACAATGCGTTTACAGCACGGCGTAATTTATCTTTCGAAGCATGTCCAAAAAAAAGAAAGGTTAATGAATTGTGTTTTGCTGTTGTATTTTGTTTTCTTTTTTCTTAGAGAGTTTTAAAGTCAGGTTTTGAATCTCCAGTTGATCTTCTTGTCGGAACACCAGGAACGTTACTGGAATTTCTAGAAAGAGGTAAAGGGTAAAGAAGTTTAATGATCGCAATATGTTTCGTTAAAATCGCCCATGTTCAACGGTGGTAGGCCATTGGGCCTTATTCACACGGCGGCCATATTGTCCCGAGAGACTGAAAAATCTTTGTTTTACCAGCCTCGACCTCGCAGTAAAAAACTTGGGAGCGAGGCTAGACAGGTAAAACAAAGCAACTTTAGTCTCTCGGGACATAATGGCCGCTGTGTGACAAAGGCCCTTTGCACGATGGCATTATTTCACTACTACGGCCAGAATCCTTTTCGTTTTCTCTTTCATATTTGAGTTTGGTACCCAGTGAGGTTTAAATAACAGAGGCCGTAATTTGCACAAGAGAGCAAAACCCTGAAGGATTCTTGTCGTAGTGATAAATGACTTCACAGTTCAAATGGCTTCAAGTTTTTGACCATTTCTTAGGTTTTTTTGCACCGCGTCTATTCAGGCTCCCATTGACTTTTTTCAAAATGTTCAGTGTGTTTTGTGATCTTTAATTATCTTCTTCAGGTCGATTGTTTCTCTCTGACGTGTCTTACCTGGTTATTGATGAAGCTGATACTATGTTTGACAAAACCTTCAAAAACGACACCATGCAACTTCTTGAAACAATTAACGTAAGTATACATAAAGGTTGCGTTTTCTGAGACTTGTCTAACTTAGAAGCATCAAACCTCAAGTCCTCCACATTTCCTACATGGTGAAAAGCAATACATGCTTAATGTAATTGTAAGAGGAAATAAGCTGAACTTCAGGGAAAGGTTGCTAGGTAGCCTTCGGTGATAGCCTTTCAGTACCGCTGTTGCTGAAATTCAAAAATGTACGGTAAATATCCCAAACCAAATGAAACCATGTAAAAGTAGAACGAAAGAGGTTTCTTTTCTATTGTAATGCTACAGGATTTCGTGCACAGACTCATAGAACTGCATCAGTATTTTCACAATTGTCTTCTCGGGAGCAGCAGTTCTGGCGTGAGGATTTGTGATATCGATGGTTTCCAAGAGCAACAATTAACCAATCACAGCTCATTGGTTTCTCAAACAATCCGGCCCAGAAGACTTAAGGTCATGTCATACGAGACGATTCGCAACGACGATTTTTAGCGCAACACAACGTTACAACATTGTTGCAACATTGTTTCGAATAGTTCCAACATTGTTCCAACATTGCAACGATGTGTTGCGCTAAAAATCGTCGATGCGAATCGTCCCGTTTAATATCACCTTTAGCCCAAAAAGCTTGTGTCCATTCTCTCTCAAAGTTCTGTGGTGGTTTTAATGTTGAAGTAGCATCGGCTGTGGCCTGTTTTAGCAAATAGTAGTTGACGCATTTGTCATGTATTTATTCTGTTCTCAGATAAGACAAGACAAACCGTCCCATCGCTCTAGTTTACCTAAAGACGCGCAAGTTACTGTTGTCTGTGCGACATTACCAGAAGAATTTTTCGAGGATACACTCCAAGATATTCTACCGGTAGGGTAGATAGAGCATATCGGTCAAAAGAAAAGTTTAGCACCTTTTGGTAAGGCAGAATGCTTCTTCAAGACAGGTAGCTAAAGCGGGCGGACAAGTCCATGGGCGGAAAAAAAGAGTGGGAAAACGTGTAGACCATGGAAGGAGAACGTGTGGCTACTGACCAATGAGAACGGGGGGAAATGTGTTACCTTGGAAACCGTGGTAACGTGTAAGGAAAAGTGTAGCTGATCTATGGAAAACGCGAAAGTGATCAAAAGCGCGGGAAGCCTTTATCGGTGCCTACGGTGGAAAAACCTTTGTCAAAAGTGGACAAACGTGTGCCTTTTAGCAAGAGTAGAAATGAACGTATGAGTCGCATGACGTGTTTCTTAAGTTTTTCCCTTTAAAAGACAAGTTAGAGTCTTCAAAGGTTATATTTGAGTTAGAGTTCTTGTTTAGCAATAATGTTCAGGTTCTTATTCAAGTGTGAACATTAACCATTTAAATGTTGCTCTCCTCTTCTCTCCAGCATTTACAGGCTTGTACGTCTAGCCATCACCGTATCCTGCCACATGTGAGACACAAGTTTGTGAAAATCCCACAAAATGATAAACCAGGTAATTAATCACCGACAGAAAAAAATTATAAAACGATTTAATCGATAAGTAACAAATCAACGAAATATAGGCGGCACCATTGCCACAAAAAGTTATTGTTTTAGTGGCCTTTATTTGAAATCTATTGTAGGATTTCATCCGCAGGCTCAAGCATTTTATTTTCAGACCTGAAATAGAGGAACACGTTGTACAGGATAATAAACTGTACTAAACGGGAACACAAGAAACTACTGCTCAGTAGCTTTCACTTGAATGTATGTACTTTAAGATTCATTTATAGTCTCAAAAATTAGAACCACCTTGTACAACATAACAAGCACCACAACCAATAAAAATACTTCTGAGTACAGAGCTTCTAATTGAATGGAGTTTATGCAGCCAATCGTTACTTACAAATCAGCCTTTTGGATATTTACAATGATTTTTTTGCTATTAAGGACCTTTTTTGTTTCTCTCTTTCCATGCAGAGCAACTTTTAGAACTTCTGAGAGAAGACCTGTCGTTGCACAATCGACGAACTGTTGTGTTCTGCAACACTACACCAAGCTGTGATTTTATAGGACATTATCTCACAAATAACGGCATCTCACATATCAAACTCCACAGCACCATTGCTATTGAGGTAGAGGAACTTGGAAGTAGTCTATCAATTTCACTGGCACAGACCTACCCAGTGGGGATGGGCTTGCAGATCTTCCATAGGGCGTGGGCAAGAAGACCTACCAAGTGGGGATGGGCTTGCAGACCTTCCATAGGGGGTGGGCAAGCAGACCTACCTAGTGGGGTTCAGGGCGTACCCTACCCACCCCTACCAGTTTGAACGTAGACCTCGCAATGGGAATGGGTATACAGACCTACATAGTGGGGTCGGAGACCTACCCAGTTGGAATCAGGGCTTGCAGACCTACCCAATGGGGATCAGGGCATGCAGACTACACAGTGGGGATGGGCACGCAGACCTATCCCATGGAGCCGTGGGATCTACCCAGTGGCGAAGGGCGTGTAAATCTAGCGAGGGGGGTGAGGGGGGGGGGGGGGTTGCGCGTCCAGACCTACCCTGTTTGTTTCCTTTCTTCCTATTCACTATCACAACCGCCCTCTTTGTGCAACGTAGTTTGTGGGTACGTTCACTCAATACGGCACTTGCTTGATCTCATTATGATGATCTCGTTTTGACTCACCGTAGCTCCTGGATTTGTTTGGTTGTTTGGTTGATTCATAGGGTAAATTAAATAGCGCCTTGGTGTGTATGGGGAGGAGATAGAATTTCATCCCATACACCTTAAATTCATGAAACTGTCCGTAACTCTTGTACTCGACATTAATAGACTTTGCCTTTCTTCCGAGGCAATTTTGTGCATTTTTTAATTGCATGACTGGATGCATTAATTGTTGTCTGCCTTACCTGTTGTAGGAAAGAAGTAAGTTGTTCAAAGATTTTCAAGAAGAAAAAGAGCGGATTCTTGTTTGTACTGACGTAGGGTCCAGAGGCTTAGATACTAACGTAAGATGTCGTTTTTGTGACGTCATCACTGCTTTTCTCTATTGATAGTATAGAGTGTTTTCACGTGACGTCACGGCGGCCATATTGGTGTCCTAAAACAATGAAACGGCGGCCATGTTGGTGTCCCAAACCACTCCTCTGGGAGTTGAACTCTTTTCTTATGCAAATGCTTTCTTTTGTCCAAATAAATTTGCATAGATGATGGCCACGTGAGTGACAACGCTCTATAGAGTTTAGCCAAGATAACTGCACAGGTCTGCACGTACGCTAAATATTACCGTTTAGCTAACTTTGTCTTCTTCAGAAGACTTGTTCACCAGCTCCACGTCTTCCCTCGTTCTTCCCATTTACTCACCTTCATTGCTCTTAACGCCGATGTGACAAAGATTCGTTTTTCAAGTTCATAATGGTGGAATGTTGATCATGAATGAATAAATGAATGAATAAATGAATGTTAATCTGTGAAGGTCCTTTACACTTACGCAGCGTTTATCAAAAAACGTTAAACAAAGTGTTGTAACGAGTATCAACAAGTACGATTAAAAACGTTTTTGCTTGCCACTGACTTTGGTTTTGTGAGTTAAACTTGATTTAAATATAACTTCGATATCTTTTTAAACAGGTGAATCATGTGATCAATTTCGACTTTCCAATAAGTGTCACGGACTATATTCACCGCGTGGGAAGAACTGGTCGCGTAAGGACTGTTCCGAGGCAGGATGACGTCGCTATGGCCACGAGCCTAATGTCACATAACAGAGATGTGAGAATGGCCCTGGCAATCGAGGTTTGAATTGTTTTTTTTTTTCTTTTTTTTTTTTAAAGGTTGGCAGCTAGTATCTAGTATC
Organism: Porites rus; assembly: GCA_964035705.1. Taxonomy (NCBI): domain Eukaryota; kingdom Metazoa; phylum Cnidaria; class Anthozoa; order Scleractinia; family Poritidae; genus Porites; species Porites rus. Next base: position 11,966,686 of record OZ037998.1, read on the forward strand.
AGAGTATAGATAAGTACAGTTATCTCTCTTACAAAGGCGCTGTGTCACAAAATTTATCAAAATTCAGAAAGAAGAAAGTGCCACAAAATTGAGTGTAACATAAAAATAACCCCCTCAAAATATTAAAAGAAGGTATAAATGGCACAGCAAATACTAAACAAGGCACGGATAGATGGATGTGTTTCTTGATTGTTTGCTGGGTTTTTTTTTTAAAGCTCGTTAAGGAAGGTATCAGTTGTTTTCCTACTTGAATTTTGGTATTTGTAATATTTGGCTGAGTGCTTGTTTGACGCAAAACTGCAATTTTATCATCAAGTTATTTTTCCCGAACGTTAACCCATTTCAGACCGAGCTTTTTTCGCTCCTTCGACGTGGGGGCTTCGGAGGCCCCCCTCTATATCTTAAAAACCGCTTATGATACAACCACCGTAACGATGCACTTCTCATCAGGAATAGACACTGTTGAATTTTGAACCCAGCACCTGCCAGTTGGTCATTTTAAATTCAAGTTTTTTTTTTCTCGAATTAGGCTTTAAAATGCCCGGATTATATAAACAGTCATAATAAATTTGATGAAGCGTTACGACGACTTAAAAAAATTTCCAGATAAATTTGCAGCGAAGTCGCTACGTTGGTCCGTCATAGCTTGAATGGTTTTGAATTTATTAAACTTTAAATCAAGAGGGGTCTCAAACACTATAATTTCACTAACACCCTAAAAAGTTAAAAAGATGTGAATAGCTGCAAACAGCATATCATAAAATTGCGAAAATAAGCCCCTCCATGTATAAGCCCCTCCAAATATAAGCCCCCCGGGGGCTTGTACTTGTACTTGGAAATTGCCGTCAAATACAAAGTAAAACAAAGCAAAAACGGTAAATTTACTTCCAACTATAGGGCTAGCCCTATTGATTTTGAAACGCAAATTTCCTCCGTAGATAAGCCCCTCCAAAAACAAGTCCCACAAAAAGGGCCGTTGAAAAATATCAGTCCCGGGGCTTATTTTCGGAATTTTACGGTAACACTCCTTAAATATACTGAGACATCTCGTCTGCAGTTTTAAATGCAAAGTCCAGTTGAAAGAAATAAAATAATGAAGGTTGCAACTTTTTTTCTCCCTAGGAAGCGGCGAGAAAAAACAAGTGTTTGAAAAGTATTGAAGTTCGCAACCTGCCAAAAGAGCAAGCAAGACATGGTTAAAGTAAAACGTTCTAAAGGGACCGTTGATAGAACGGTGCTGAGGCGCAAGTCACGTGATGTAGTTCTACAACAAGGCTCGTGAGAGTCTTGATATGGTTACATCGAACACTTGAAATGGAGTTTAAGATGAAATAAACAGATTTACCATCCATTGGAGGAATTTTCCCATTGTTTGGACTTGACGGGTCGATGACTCACAGGAACTGAAGTATATGCGGACTCTTCGAATGTCCGTTAGAACATAGTTAACGATGGTTGGAACAAATAAATGTACGCTTGATTACGCTGTTAATGAATATTGGCTATAAAACATTCCTCTATGGAAGAACAGCGCAACAAAGTGAAAAGTAATAAAGCAAAAGTTAAGGAAAAAATGTCTGTTATCAATTGCTGTTCTGTTCTAATTTGCCTAGTCATAAAACAACCACAAAACACAAAACCATGTGCATGGAGAATAATGAATGTGCCGCGCGCAACCAGCACTGTTTATTAATTATAAAACAAATGAACATTTTGATACAAAACTCCAGCTATTATGGCTCACGGACACCTCTCTCGGTCCCGACAGCACAATTGGCCACTCCAGAAAATACCATAACATACCATAATGCTTTTTGATTGTCGCCCCAAAGTTTTGCATAAGCATTGTCTTCAGTTTCTCTTGGGAGTTAAAATGGCCCCAAGAGAAACTGAAAACAATGCTTATGCAAAATTTTGGGGTGACAAACAAAGAACATTATGGTATGTTATGGTATTTCTGGAGTGGTCAATTGTATTGTTCTTACCCTCGTTATAATGGACATTAATCACCATCTTTCGAAATTTTGGCTCAGATAACAATTTGTTTCTTCCTCTTCTTCTTTTCGTCTCTGTCACTTTGGTTGAAAAGTAAACATTCCGAAGGTTATGGTTATGGTTAGGGACGTTAGTCCATGGTTTTGTCAAAATTTTGAAATTTCTTCATCTCTTTTCTTCATGCCAAATATGCCAAGAAAAAGTGTTTGGTGGCGTTCTAAATAGAAAACTAGCTATTCTAGACGATAAAAACATTGATTTAAAAAAGTCAACAAATTTGCTTTCTTCCAAAGGGGTTAGTCTATGGTATTGGTCAAAATTTTGAAGTTTAGTCATAATTTTTTAAGACAGAGAGTCCAAGAAAGTGATTGGTTGCGTTCTACATAGAAAACTAGCCTTTAAGACTATAAAAACATGGACTTTAAAAATCGAAACATTTGCCTTTTTCCACAGGGGTTAGTCCATGTTTTTGGTCAAAAGTTTAAGATTTGTTTATCCTTTCTCTTGGGGCCAAATGGGCCAAGAGGATGTGTTTGGTGGCGTTCTACGTAGCAAACTAACCTTTTTAGACTTCAAAAACATCGATTTCAAATGGTTGATAAATTTGCATTTTTTCAAAGGGGTTTGTCCATGGTTGTGGTCAAAGTTTTGAAATTTCTTTATCCATTCCTTTTAGGCCAAAGAAGCCAAGAGAAAGTGTTTGGTAACTTTCTAGAAAGACAACTAGCCTTTTGAGACTGTAAAAACATCGATTTCAAAAATTCGCAAATTTTCCCTTTTTCCATGGTTAGCGTTAAAGTTAGGGGTTAGGGTTAAGGTTAGTGTTAGGTCAGGGGTTAGGGTTAGGGTTTGGGGCTAGGGTTAGGGTTATGGTAAGGGTTTCGGGTTGGGGGTTAGGGTTAGGGGTTAGGGTTAGTGTCAAAACTTTGAGAGTTTTTTATAATTTCTCGTTAGGCCCAACAGGCCAAGATGTAAAGTAAAGTAAAACTTTTTTTACAGAAGGTAGTCCATTCAGGTCTAAGGCTTGTCTCCATAGGGGCCCTGTATCTTAAAAAATTAATTTACATCAAGAATTTGTATGACCTGCTTTATTTAAAAAGCCTGATAAAAATACAATTATAGAGTTTGAGAACTACATTAAAAAGCCCAAACATACAATGAAAAATCACATTTAAAGCTTAAAATTTCAAAAAATATTAAAGTTATGATAAAAAGAAATGTTTTGCTCGGCGGCAGAAGGTTTGAATGTTTTCACTCTTCACAATGTTTAAAGGGAGTTTGTTAGAAGTCTTTGCGCCAATAAAAAGAAAAGTCCTTTTACCCAAATTCTGTTGAACGTTTGGTAAGGATAGCCTCATACTTTGCCTTGTGGAATAATTGTAAATGTTCGAAAATCTAGTAAAATACAATGAAAAATAACTAGGAACTAATGAGTGAACACAGAAAAACGAGTTTAGACTTGTGGTAAGAGCGTCTGCTGGAAAGAGTCGGCCAGTGCAGCTGCTCCTTTGCTTCAGATGAGCGAGAGCAAAGTGTGATAATCCGTGCAGATCTATTCTATAGGCGCTGTAGGCGATCTATATCTTGCTGTAGAAGGTTACTCCAGGCAATGTCACAGTAATCAAATAATGGAAGAATTAACGCTTTGTGAACAAGTGTTTCTGCCTCTTTTGTGACGAAACTTCTAACACGGCCAAGGATACTAACTCTTGACGCCACCTTTTTACACACATAGTCCGCGTGAGCCTTCCAAGTCATAAAGTTGTCGAAGACCACGCCTAGGTATTTAAAAGTAGTTTCGCAAGATATGGACTTTCCGAGAAGATTGAGATTTAAAATGCAATCGCGCTCTTTACGCCTTTGAGATGTAAATAGTACACACTTAGTTTTCGAAACATTGAGAACAAGATTATTGCCTTCTAGCCATTCAGATACACACTGAAGATCTTGGTTACTGTAAAAAAATAAACTGTGTACAGTTGGACCAGCAAGATATAAAACTGTCGTCAACGTACATATTTACAAAACAGTGTTTGACACAACGTGGTAGGTCATTAATGTAGACAATGAATAAAAGGGGTCCGAGGTTGGACCCCTGCGACACTCCAGAAGTTATGACAAGCTCTACAGATGACTGAAAATCAATGTGCACGACCCGGGGGGGGGGACTCCGCATATGAAATGGGTGGGGATGCTCGTCGTCTCGCTAAGGGGTGTAAATTTCGGATTTTGGTCTCACTTAGGGTGTTCTGGGCAAAACGCCATAATATTTAGCCGTGAAGGTCTCGTTTAGGGTTCCCTGCGAAAAAAAAATAAAAATATATATTTGATGTGTATATTTTTTCCGTCTCTTTTAGGGGTCAAAAAACGCTTGGGCCACGCCCAGATCGGTCTCCTTTAAGGGTTTAATTCAAAATTTCCGACGAGCATCCCCACCCCTTTCATATGTGGGGTCTCTCCCGGGGGGGGGGGGGGGTGCACGAACTGCTTTCTTTCCGTGAAGTAGTTCTTAAACCATGGAAGGCTTTCATCGTATACACCATAATACTCTAATTTGCTGAAGCAAAATGTCATGGTCAACTGTATAATGTGTGGGTACTTTCTCCTATTCACTAGAGAGAGCTGTGATCCGAATGTTGCCGCAGTGCTAAGCCCTCCGAGCTTACCTGGAAGTGAATAGACCCACCTCCATGGTTAGGAGAGACCTTTCTCGATCTTTGTCTCCTTTTTCGCCATATCGATGACCTAAATCTTCTATCGAGGATCATATATTCTACTGGCACAACAGTGAAGCTGGAATAAGCCAAAGAGTAGGCCCAGAGGTAGGTGCAGTGCACTGCTAAAGAAGAATAGCTGTTTCTAAGTCCCACCATAATTGCAAACAAAAGCCAGCTGCCTAAGTAAGTGACGACCATAGCAATGCATATTTTAGTCAATTTGACCTCCTTCTGTACTCTCGAAGTGCCGAGAACGGAGCGAAGGTGGGACGAATACTCCCGAACGTACTTTACGATTCCATGAAATCTGTGGAAAATAATGCACAGGGAAGGGACGATCCACAGAGTCACCACGGCGAGCATGGCTGTCTTGCCAGTAAGAGCTTGGGTATGTATTTCCCGGCCGGGTCTGTTGCACACGTATCCTCCCTCAAAGGCGGTCAATATGTGTCCGGTACCCCCGGGTACAACGGTACAACATGAAAACAGCCAGATAAATACAAGATAATATGCTGTTTTCTTGCAGGTTATCTTACGGTTTGGTGCTAAACAAATGGCATCATAGCGGTCAACTGCAATGGTGGCTAACGTCATAATGTTGACGGCAAAGCACGTGAACATTGTGAAGAACCTTGCCAAACAAACTGTGAAAATCAGGTAAGAGAAAATCTTAGTTTACGAATATTGTCAAGCATCCCAAGAATTTGCATCCACATATTAAACAATTACTGAATGAGATTTTTGATCTAAGTTAGGAGAGTTATCAGACGAGCTGAAGGCAAACTCTAGTTATCTAGAGTTTGAAGCAAAACGGAGTCGAGCAGTTTATATAACGAACTTTTTTCAGCCTCGTATCACACCTTACGAAGCAGTGGTTACAATGTAGTTAGAAATCTTAATTAATAAAATAGTTCAAAATCTCGATTTCTACTTAAATATTTTTCACACATCATCTCATATTTTCAATCAATAACCGATCAGTGCCCGTTAAACACTGCAATCGGAACGTTACTTCATCCCTACGGCACAATAATAAGTTGAACCGAGGATGTTTTTCGATCAGTGCAGTAACTGTCTTCATTATTCATTCAAATATTTCCCCGATCCTGATTGGCTAAAAGCGCAAAAAAATTCACCATAACCAGCTACCGATGACCAAATTTGGAAGAATTTCGCGTTTAATGAGATGACGTCAAAAGTGCAGCCTTCTTGCAGGTTAATGCACCGTTAATTGAGAAAACCTGGGGACGAGGTTGAGTACTGATTATTTTTACAAACATGAAGGTGTTGAAGATTGTAAATAATAGACTGTAAATAATTTAAATTTTCACCTATTATAGAGGATTTATGATCACATAATCATAATCATATTATTATTTATATCCTTGGGTTTTTTATCAAACTGTTTTTATTATCCTGAGTCCCCGACTCGATGCAACTACTCAGTTGCGTTTGGAACATTCAAAAATTTTCTTTAGTCTCTAACTGAAACGCCAATATTTGCAACAACCTTATCGGCAATACATTTTTTACGATTTGGAATATTTACAACAGTATGAATGCAAATTTGCGTCCAATTTGCATGCGATTTTCTTTGTAAATTTTTTATCAGTTTGTGTGCAGACAGAAAGTTCAGACACAAAAAATCAATCTCTGGTTCATTTTTATCAAGGGGCTTTTTCGAAACATTTCCAATTATCTTCATTGTTTCTACACATATTTTCCCAGTGAAACGCATGTCGGCGATCTCATTTCATGTTCATATTCATTGGCTCCACTTCCGAAGAAAGTAAGTAGGCAAGTAAAATTTTATTTACACGGGGTAGCTCATTCAGCTCTAAGGCCGATCTCCATGGGGGCTCTGTATCTTAAAAATTAATTTACATCAAGACTTTTCATGAACTATTACATTTAAAAAGACTAATAAAAATACAATAATAGAATTTAAGAAGTACATTAAAAAGCCTAAAAACACAATGCAAAATCACATTTAAAGCCTAAAATATAATAACATATCAAAGTTATGATAAAAAGAAATGTCTTGCTCAGAGGCAGAACGTTTGAATGTTTTCACTCTTAAAAATGTTTAAAGGGAGCTTGTTAAAAATTTTTGCGCCAGTAGAAAGAAAGGTCCTTTTCCCAAAATTCTGTTTAACGCTTGGGAGGGATAGCCTCATACTTTGCCTTGTAGAGTAATTGTGAATGTTCGAAAATCTAGTAAAATATAATGAAAAATAACTAGGAATGAGTAAACACGGTGAAAAACGAGTTTAGCCTTGTGGTGAGAGCGTACATTGACACAGGAAATCAGATTCAGCTTTGCCCCGCAAAAGAACAGGAAATGATTATAATTCGTGGTTGTTAATTGGTTATACATTATCGGTTCTAGTAACAACGAATTATCTTTCCGGAAAATCTAACTCTCAGTGTACGTGACAATTATCAAGTGAATAGCCCACGCGCTTGAAATTAAACTGAATCCAATGCTTTTTGTAAATGCAGGTAACATGACAAACCAAAAGTGTTTGAGTAAATGACGTCGTTTGCTTTTCGTCATAGACTCAGATACCCGCATCAAATAACCTTAGTTTTTCATTTGATAGCCTTCTTGTGCCATGCTCTAAAAAAACATGCAACGGAAAGTGTATTCAGAAGTCTCAATTAACAATTTTATTAGCAGGCCAGCTTTGAATTATGAGGAATTCTTTGCGTTTTATTTAGATGCATGTTGAGCCGCACACCTTCGTACTATTACTACAAACGAATATTAACGCCACACATTACTCGGGCTTACCCGACTTTTCAGTAGAATTCATTTTATATCTCACTAATTTAAAACGAATATTTCGCCGACACAATAATCAAGGCTAGAGTGACCTTGTACAGTATAACAACCAGTACCACAGGGAAAGAACTGTTCAGTGGCATTCATTTAAATGCCGCAGGATTTCGCCCACAGACTCAGTTTAGGACCATCTTGCATAGCATAATAAACAATACAACAGAAAAGTACTGCTTAGTATAGTAGCATTCATTTGAACAGTCACAGATCGGGCCCCAGTAACATCGATCTATACAACAGGTTCTTCTGTGGCTAAAAAATTGGAAGTACATTGTATTCAATTTAAACTAACCCAAGAGATCAAATTTTGCTAATTAAACAGTTTCATTCGTAGAACTGTAGAAGACATCAAAATCTTTCAGAATTACAGCTAAAATGTGGCCGTCGTTTCCAACAGATTTCCTAAATATTTAATTTCTCAATGTCGTTAAATGCACGTCCCTAGCCAACATGTACCTTTACATGTAGCTTTTCAGTCCCTTGAAACGATCACGGAGTATTCCCAATTGCACAGATACACACTGGATAGAATGAATGGATTAAATGTATTTATCATGGGTTATGTAACCTTTTCTTTGGGGTGTTACATGGTATGCTGTTACAATTGCTTCATTAGCGGTAGGCTATATATATTCGAGTTGTTCTCATTTATATTCATTCGCGTCTTACGACCGTCCCTACGCCCTCAAATAATGTCTGATGTCGAAGACGTTACTCCAGCAAACACAGATTTTCCTAGCAGCGACGTTTTGCTGCCTTCGTTTCCTAAACAACCTTTGTCTCAATCTCTCGAAGCGTCAGTACCAATCCAGTCTTCAGAATCCAGTGATATAGCGTCCGCGTTCTCTCTATTTAGGGATTATTTCGACAAGAAGTTGGGCGCCTTGAAGCGCGATATTCAAGACGAGTCGTGCAGTAATACCGATTCTGTGGCCAAAAAGCTCAAAGAAGAATCCAAGATCACGTTTAGATTCGAAGGTAATAAGAAACAGTTTCAATTCAACTCCGACCTTGCAGAGAAGGTGAAGTCGGCGTCCGTTGCTCTCGGGAAGAGAAAATTAGACCTTGTTAAAACTCACCTGGAAGAACTAGACTCTGACATAAAGAAGCGCAACAAACTTATCAGACTGGCAGACAAGTCCGCCGCCGGTTGGGATTTGGTGAACGAGTATTTATCTGACGAGCTGGCTAGCGGGTCAGAGGACGAAAAGCGTATCCGCCGTGCCGAACAGAGGGCCCTTCGTAAACGCAACCAACGCCAACAGAAAGCGAAGCCATCCAAGCAAGGTTATTCACAACTCCAATCATCTACCGCAACCACCGCGTTTGCTGGCCAACATTCATCATCCTCCAGACCTATTCCTCGTACTTTTGGCGCTTTCAGCAAACCAAGACCAAGTGATATTTGTTTCGCCCGCGGCCAGCAAGGTCATTGGAGGTCTCAGTGTCAAGTTAATCCTCAAGCCAGATCTTCAAGCTCGGGGCCGTCCTTTCCTAGTTCTTCTGGTCTTTCGGGCATTGGAGGTAAATAGGGCCACAGAATTGAAAACTTGTTTTCCAAGGTTAGATATTAGCTTTACTCAATTTATTAGACATGTATCCTTCCTATTTGGAGTATTTCAGGGAAAGAGACTCTAGTTCATTAGTCGATTTCGATTATGATCGCAATCTATTTGAATTTGAACAGAATTCTACATTGCCAGTACTTAAGGGTAGACTTAGGTCCTGTTTAAGTTATTGGCACGCTATTGGTGCCAATAGTTTTGTTATCGACACTATTAAATTCGGTTATCGGATCCCATTCATTAGCACACCTTGTCAGGCGCGTTTTTCTAACAATCAGTCAGCTCTTAATAATGCGTCTTTCGTGGAGTCGGCTATCGCTGAATTAGTCCACACTCATGCCGTCGTTGAGGTGCCCTTTATTCCACATGTAGTTAATCCGCTCTCTGTCTCGATACAGTCTTCAGGCAAGAAGAGGCTTATTCTGGACTTACATCATGTCAATCATTTCATTTGGAAACAGAAGTTTAGGTGTGAAGATTGGAGAGTTTTATTATCACATGTTAATAAGGGCGATTACCTTTTCAGTTTCGATCTCAAGTCTGGATATCACCATATCGATATTTTTCCGGATCACCAAACTTTTCTGGGTTTCTCCTGGGTTTTTTCTGGTACCGTTCGGTATTTTTGTTTTGCATCACTTCCGTTCGGTCTAAGCTCAGCCCCATACGTCTTCACCAAGTGTCTCAGACCACTCGTTTTGGAGGTCCCACGGGATTAAAATTGTTGTGTTCCTCGACGTTGGGTGCGGAAAAGGGGATTCACTGCCTATGGCCAAGGAAAATTCATTGTTTGCGCAATCATCCTTCAGCAGTGCGGGGTTTGTTGCGAACTCCGCCAAATCACTATGGAACCCCACTCAGGTGCTTGTTTGGTTGGGTTTAAATTGTGACTTAGTTATCGGTACCATTTCTATTACCGATAGACGTATTTGCAAATTTATCGCTCTGATTGACAAATTTCTTCTATCCGCACCTTATGTTACGGCTCGGGATTGTGCCGTTATCGCAGGTCATGTTATGTCCATGTCGCCAGTTTTGGGTAACCTGACTCGTCTCAAAACCCGTTTTCTTTACAAGGTCATAGAATCCCGCCGTAGTTGGGATTCCCGTTTTAATATCGGGCTTCATAATGATTGCCTCTCTGAAATATTTTTCTGGAAAAACAATATCGTTAGTCTTAATATGAGAGCTATTTTGCCTTATAATGCTCCCCTTTTGTTTAGCTATTCGGACGCTAGCAACGTCGCCTGCGGGGCTTTTGTTGTGGGCACTAATGAGGTGTCCCATCGTATGTGGACTGCTTGCGAAGCAGCTAAGAGCTCTACCTGGAGAGAACTTAAGGCTATACAATTTGCCTTAAGTGCGTTCAAAGCCTCGGTTCGAAGTAAGTGTGTAAAGTGGCATTCTGACAGCCAAGGGGCCGTTCGTATTGTGGAGATAGGGAGTCCTAGTGCAGAATTGCATTCTATTGCGCTTGATATTTTCTATTTTTGTCGAGCTTACAGTATTACACTTATTCCCCAGTGGGTTTCCAGGGAACTTAATGCTTGTGCTGATGCGATTAGCCACATTGTAGACTTCGATGACTGGTATACAACCCCCGAGTTCTTCGCACACTTGGACCGCCTTTGGGGCCCACATACAGTCGACAGGTTTGCGAATGCTGCCAACGCCCATCTTCCCAGATTCAATTCCAGGTTTCGCGTACCCGGCACTGAAGCTGTTGACGCATTTTCAATCTCGTGGAATGGAGAGAATAATTGGCTAGTCCCTCCCGTCCATTGCATTACTAGGGTGGTTCAGCATCTCCTTGTATGCGGTGCGGTTGGTACTTTAGTCGTCCCTTATTGGCCGTCTAATGTGTTTTGTCCTTTCTTGTTGGCAAATGCAATTCAATTCCAACCGTACGTCCTTGAGTACATTCATTTTCCCAACCCCTCAGGGATTTTTGCCCTCGGGTGTTACAAAGATTCACTCATTGGTTCAGACAGGTTTAACAGCGCGGTCCTGGCAGTCAGAATTGGCGCTAAGGGGCCTTAGTTTTTTCAAGCCGAGTGGCTTTAGGTTGGCCCACGTGTTTTTTATTCCGCTTGTTAGTTCATTTGTTCTCGTTTCGCATGAAACTAGCTCGCCGAGTGGCTTGTTTACCTTCGTTTTTGAGTTGGCCCATATGGCCTTAAATAGTTTTGCATCCGGTCAGCGGCATTACCAAGCGTCCATTTTTTATTGCTGTATTGACTCCCAGTGCGTGTATTGAAGAATTTTGCCATATATTTTTGTTCTTATCCTCGTAGAAGTTCTCAAAGATGCCTTGCAGCCTAATTTTCAACAGGTTGAAGACAGGCGACTCCGGGCACTGGTTCAAGATCTCCCCGCAGTTCTTCTTAAATCCAAAGCCGACAGTACCGCGAGGAAGTACGAAAAGGGCTTCAATACGTGGAGAAAATGGGCTTCTCAGTTTAAAGAAATTGTAATATTTCCCGCTTCTAGTGTGTACGTTTCATTGTTTTTTCTTAGCTTGATTCAAGAATCTGCTTCTTGCAGTACTATTGATGAAGTCCATTATGGGCTCAAGTGGGTGCATGATTTGGCAGGTCTACCCGACCCCTGTAATTCCTCGTTAGTTTTACCTTTAATAGAATCTGCTAAGAGGCTTCTCAGTATCCCTGTTAAAAAGAAAGAGCCTGTGACCCCCGAGGCTATTCAGCTTTTATTTGCTAAGTATGGATCGTCTTCAGCTAGTTTGTCTGATTTACGAGTGCTTACTTTGTGCGTTTTAGGTTATGCAGGGTTTTTTCGCTTTAACGAGTTGGTCCAGTTACGCAGGTGTGATTTTCAGTTTGAGGATTCTTTTATGAGAATCTTTGTTCATCGAAGTAAGACTGACGTTTACAGGGATGGGGCTTGGGTTGTTATCGCTAAGACTTTCAAGCATACATGTCCGTATTTATTAGTTCAACGATATTTTGTGGCCGCTTCTTTTTCAGCTGACAGCGAAGAATTCATTTTTCGCCCTCTTGTTTTCCTTCGCGGTACCGGAGCTTATAAATTGCGCGGGTCCGTTCCTTTGTCTTATACTAGAGCTCGGGAGATAGTGCTTAGCGCTTTCGATTCCATCGGCCTTCCCAAGCAAGACTACGGTCTCCATAGCCTTAGGGCTGGAGGTGCCTCCGCTGCTGCTAATGCCCGAGTGCCTGACAGATTGTTTAAAAGACACGGCCGTTGGAAATCAGATAAGGCAAAAGACGGTTACATTAAGGATAATGTCCATTCATTGTTGTCGGTTTCGTTATCACTGGGTATTTAATTTTCCGTATTTCCCGTTCTTTTAGTTCGCACACGGCTCGTGTTGACACATCCCAATTAAGGTTGCTTGTTACATGATAAATGTTTTATATTCGTTTGAGCGGGGTAGCGAATTAGAATATAAATGTATTTATCATGGGTTATGTAACCTTTTCTTTGGGGTGTTACATGGTATGCTGTTACAATTGCTTCATTAGCGGTAGGCTATATATATTCGAGTTGTTCTCATTTATATTCATTCGCGTCTTACGACCGTCCCTACGCCCTCAAAATTAAATACCCAGTGACCAGGGGTTTCTCTTAGACGTAGTTTTTTGCAGGCTGCTATATGAAAGGTTTAGCACGTTTTGTACGTTTACTGAATCATTGTTATACGAGCGTAGTTTAGATCATTTTGTAGGGTTGTTTTTCTTGCTGTAATTTTTTACATTTCCGAGTTTTCATTCTGTTTGTTGTATTATTTCCATCCATTCTGTTGATGAAGGCATAATAAAGAGGGTCGCACACGGCTCGTGTTGACACACCCCAATTAAGGTTGCTTGTTACATGATAAATGTTTTATATTCGTTTGAGCGGGGTAGCGAATTAGAATATAAAATAAGTATCCTACCGTCATTGTCTGCAAGGTCCAAGCTGCCATTTAAAGCTGTGATATGAAGTGGGAGGCTGACAAGACAGGCGATCAGATCGACAGCGGCATAGTTCATAAGGAGCATTTTGTCGGGCGTCAAAGTGCCATGACGATATTTCCAGATGAATGCGAGAAGAACAGAATTCGTGGTGATTCCAAGAAAACACACCACTCCTAAAAAGACATTTTGTGCCACTAGTCCTCGGCATTGACCATTTGTTTGCTCAGGAAAACTTGAACTTAAATTCGCAAATTCAGCCATACTGCATTATTATTTTTTTATCTTTGGCGCTTGCTTCAATTACATAATGAATAATTGCAAGAACATCTCTTTTGACTTCGCAGTTTTTTCTTTTGGGGCTACAATACACTGTAGATCAATCACGCTAATTAAAAACCAGCTGCAAGCGTCGTTTTTCAAAAATTCTCTTACAAAGACTGGGAAAACTAAAATCAGTCACTTAACTTGAGTCTCTCTTTGATAAACCCTGGGTTGTTACTTGGTCTCGTTATCAACCGTAACATTAGAAATTAACAACAAAAATCGCACTTAACAAATATTAAAAATTTGCATAGACAATGATTTTACCACATGATATGACTTTGACTGGCAGATTTCGTCTAAATTAATTTATGATTAGTCAAGATTCTTGCCAACAAAAATGTAATTTTATTTAGATTGCCTCGCTCACGCGCTTCTTTTCATGTTTTCCGGATCTCTCTCAGAGATGTGAACAATTTACAATCTCAATTGACCTGTGTTAACAGCAGCACAGGCAATGAAATTTGATTTCGAATAAATCAGACAGGATTTAAAATTAAAATCTGCAGGACGCCACTCATTTGTCAAGGGCAATTTCTAGCCATAGAAATTTTTTTCTTTACTTCAAGAAAGGGCTTAATATTTTCCAGTTCTATATTCTCTCGAAATTTCAATCTGCAATTGCCAAATAAAGTACAGAATATCACTTAAAAGTTCACTTTGCGAACTAAATCCAAAAATAAATAAACATAACAGACCATTTTTGCTTTCATATTCAAAACGCATTCGTAATATTGGTGCGTATAAGGCACGTCCACACGAATCAGGATATATTTGAAACCGCTTTTTTTTTTTCTTTTTTTTTTTTCACGAGACGACCCTCCGTTCACATCGTTCACATGAAACCAATGAATCTGCTCATTAAAACCGAACCTTTTTTAAACCTCTTTATTTTTTTTTCCGCGAATCGACCTTCCGTTCACATGAAACCCATGAATCCGCTCATTAAAACCGCATCCGGCTTTTTCAAACCACTTTCCAGAATGGTTTAAGACCCTATTAACACGAATCCGGCTAAAAAAAATACGCGGTTTCAAAAATGTCTGGATTCACCCAAGCACCGCCTTAAGTTGATGTTACGAGGGACGATTCGCAACTACGATTTTTAGCGCAAGGCAGCATTACAACATTGTTGCGACATTATTTCCAACGGTTGCAACATTGTTCCAACATTGCTACGCTGTGTTCAGTTCAAAATTCCCTCGGGTAAAATCACCTTTACTCGCCGGGCGGGAACTAAAAATTGACGACGGCATGAGGTAAAAACGCATGACAGTTGCCGTGTAATATATATTTGCCGCATAAGTCAAACAACGATATCAATAACTATTGTAAATACTATGTTATTAACCCTGTAACATATAATTTCGTAATTTCCAACATGAAATGGTCGCAAGTATTCGGAGATTGGTTTATATTTATTGCTTAGGCAAAATGGTAGTCAGAATCTTTTACATTCTGAAGGTGGAAATAATTAATATCAGGGCCAACACAAGAGTAAAAAGGTTTTCTAATTAACCCTTGAATCAACCATTTTAATTAATGCCTGATGTTTTGTTCCCACACCGAAAGCATGGGTTGTGAAGATTGAAGTAGGATGCACTACGTTCCCCATTTTGTCGAATTTTGGCTAAAAATATGCAGCGTAAAGATTTCTTTTGTTTTGTTTGTTGTTGTTTGGACTCTCAGTCTGTTTTCCCAATTCCTATATGCCATAATGCAGGTAGAGGTCGACGAGTAATACATTTGTTTGAGGGTTTAAAGTAAGAAAATGAGTTATCTAGTTTTTAGATATTTTGTTGTTTATGTGTTGAATATGGGAAGCCCGATTTAGATTTTCGTCAAGGTATGGCCTGGTATTTGCTGTAGTTCTGTTCTTCAATGCTATGTATATCATGCTTATTTTCTTTATGGGGGGAGGGAATAATCCAGTTTCGAGTTCGTTATGACCGCGGATTAAAGAAGTGAAGACGTATTTTTTAACAGGCTTAGCCTCCATCTGAAGTAATAAATTCACAAATTCCAACGAGAAAAAGACCTGTCTATTACTCTGTCTATTTTTTATATTCAAATTTCAAACACTTACCTGCCGGACCAGTTTGGTTACTAAACAAGACGAAAGCCAAAGAAGAAGTAACTACAGTAATAGCCCGCGTATAAGAACCTGGGTTTTAAGAACCTGTTAGGCTAAAATTTTCATTTTAAGCCCCCTCCACATAAGAACCTATTTAGGCTAAAATTTTAAGTTAGGTTCTTACAACCTGCTGAATTAAGGTCATCATCTAGGACATATGCTGTACCTGCACTGAACTGCCTATATAGGCATTGCTCTATGGTACAAATAAATGATTTATACTGTATTATGAGATGATATTTATAATATATATAGTATATTCAGATGAAATTCATTTGAAAATATAAGAACCTCGGTAGCCTAAATTTGCTTTAAGTACCATTTATATAAGAACCTATTTAGGCTAAATTGAAAAATTCAGGTTCTTATACGCGGGCTATTACTATAGTGTTCGTCAATACGCCATTTACCACGCTTCTCGCGTCATCAGGCTTTAGGTATAATCCTTCTGAATAATATAGAGAGCGCTTAAGAGCTCATGGGAAGGTCGCACCCTACTTATGCCACTGTGGTGAGTTTAAGATTTGAATGAGGTTCGCCCCTGGGAAACCACCTTTGAGAATATCGAGAAAGTGGAATAGGGCACTACATACCAATTCTTTTATTTCCTTTGGAGGCACCTCACACGGTTCTAAGTGTCCCATTCTTGTCCTTTCCTTTTTGGACATTAATCCTTTCCTTTTTTATCACTTTTTTTCATGTATGTATATTTCATCTACTTTGTTCTTGCCTAATGAAAGTATGGAGTAAATTCTTAGTTAAGTTAACAACTTTTATCAAAAATGCGCTTGGGTTGAAAGACAACGGAACATCAGCTTTATTATTAGACGATACCATGTTTGCAATTTCTTTCGATTTATACTGTGGAACTGTAAATTCCCGTGGCAAAAAAAAAAAAAAATGAAAGAAAAAGAAATTGCCTGGACTCTACGCATTGAACCTTGCGACGCAAGACGACACAATTCTAAAATATAACCATTATTTCTTCATCTCAGCAACTCACAAGAAACAGATAAACTATAAATTATATGAGTTAATAATAATAAAGTGATCTAACTTTTTTAAGTGACCTGTAAGATTCATATTCTTTCCTCAATCTCATATATTAGAAGTAGGAGCTTCCATGCAAAATGTCTTCTAAGAACTGCAACAATATAATCTTAACAAAAGTATCTTAAGACTTTCCTTACAATCATCATAAATACAAATAACATCGTTTCGACTGAAAATGGAAGATCCCCTCCAACTTTATCCTTTAAACTTCAACACAACGCTATTAACGAAAGATTTCACAGCAGTTTTTTTAACTAATCATTCACAGGAAGATTAATATTGAATAATACGGTAGTACATTTCCCAACCTTCTTAATTCTTTTGTGCTAGGTATAACATCATCATCACAAAAAAATCCTAGAGAAGCATATCTAAAAGGTGACGTACGCATTATACATTACATTGAAATCTTTTAAATAACCGTCCTCCTTCTCCCAGTCACCATCATCATCATCATCATCATCTTCGTCGTCATTACCATCATCACCGTCCTCCTCCTCCTTCTCATCATCATCATCATACTATGTAGTGCAGGTCAGTACACCAGTCACTGTTATCGTGAAGCCTTGTTCAGTATTTCCAAGAGCCCGTATGCAGAACAACACGCAGTGTATCTCCAAAAACACAGAGATTCTCCTTCAAAGGTTATAGTGCTCTCTATTTAGAAATCTACTTAGCAATTTAGGATGTTAAAAAAAATTGTGAAAAAAAGATGTTTCACAAACCTATTGTCTGAAAGAAACAGACCTCAGCAGTTGAACAAGTCTCCCACAAAAGCAGGGGAGATGCGTGACGAGCCAAGAGAATTTCTGCGTGGGAGGCCACAGCTAACTGACTTTCTGGCTTGTCACCAAATAGCCAAATAGTTCCAACCTAGACCTGGCACTCTGCCTCGGTTTGGCAACAAAAGAGCCTCCAACCATTTTGCTTGGCATAAACGTTCGCTAATTCCAAACTCAACATTGATGATCTACTCATTAACACTCAGTAAGGCTCAGTAACACTTACGCTCAACCCAAAGAGAGCAAATCCAGCCGTTGAAATGTAGCCATCAAGCTCTGTTAACCACCTGAAACGTTTGCCAAGTTTCCAACTGTGCATTTTCCAATTCCCTTTGCAATGATGGGCTCCGAACAAATGCAGCACACTCACTAGAACAGTCACTAATACTATACAACCAACCTTCACTGGAACGCTCGACCTTCCTTTGCACCAACAACCTGGCACTCCTTAAAGACACTACCATCTCACTAATAAACAAACGCAGTCTGTTTCCCTTTTATCTTCAAAAATCTCCTGTCGCATGGGCAGCTATTCAGTAGCTCTTTCTACATCATGACTTTGTACTTAACATCAGACAGAGCACCAATCCATGCTCAGCAGTTACACTAAATCCAAACAACGGGTCTTGTGCTTTAGCTAATCCAGTTTTCTCTAGAAGAGTACAGTTATTCAGTTAGTCCAGATATAACTCTTCTTCCAGTTCCCTGTGTAAAGCGCTTCTCAGATGCATAGCCACTCCCCTGGGATGCCTGCACTGCACATTGCACAGGGGACAAACTACTTCCTGAGAAAACATCTCCGAAGACCTGAGGAAAAAGGAAAATCATCAATAATCAAAGTGTTGCTATAGCCATGCGAATCTTCTGATGATATCTTTATTGGCCAGGGTGAGTTATTTGCTTGCAATAATTCAAATAAAGAATCCCAACTAAGGAGGCAAAACATGCAGTTGGCTATATACAGATGTGATCAAGGATTTAAACTCGGTACTACCCGGCGAGAACAAATCCAGCTAGCGGTTTTGAACTTAGGGCTTCCGGGATTACCAGTCCAACGCTCGGTTCTGTTGAAACACGTTACCCCCCTCTGGCACCGGTTTTGATTCATTTTTTACCAATTTGCAACAAAAAAAGTGACGGGCTAAACTCGCGAGAGAAGGAGTCAGATACGTCGGTTGAGAAGGTGTGGCAAGAGGAAATCACGCATTACATTTAGGTTTTCAAAAAAAAATTCACTGATGATGTGCTCGGCGATTTAACAAATCGATAGCAATTTTTCATGCTCTATACTCTCATCGACCATAGAAATGGCGTCAAAATGCTCAATGTTCATGTTTTAGTACAAAGTTTTCAACATTTTGAAGTCATTTCTACGGTCGATAACAGTACAGACCATGTTGTTGTTGTTTATTAACGAGCCTTTCCGGAGAAGTTTCTTGGAAAAACTGCGCCATCATTCGGTCATTTCTATGGTCTTTGCTCTCTTCGACCATAGCTCTTGACCATTCAGCGTGCGGGAAACGCTCGATTGTTCGGCCGCCATTTGCACGTCTCCCATAATGCTTTGTTTGCCCCCCAAAACTTTGAATAACCTTAATTTTTTATTTACTCCTAGGTATTACAATCGTCCCAAGAAAAATAAAAGACAATGCTTAAGCAAAGTTTTTGGGGGCAAACAAGGTGTATTATGTGAGATGTAAAAGTGGCGAATTGAAAAAATGGACATCCTACCCGCTTTCTGTATTGACTCTTACGCGGCACGCAGCCAACCTTAGAGGGTTAAGGATCTCTATTTTTTCCCTGAATATGTGATATACATTTTTATGATACTAGAAACAATTCAACAGTTAGATGGTAAAAATAGCTCCTAAATCTGGCTACAGAGCGCTCACTTATTCAGCTGCAAAACTTTATAATAGCCTTAGTGCTACTAATAAATGCTCCCCATCAACTGGATCTTTTTATACCAACTATTCGTCTAGATTTTAGTGACAATTCTTTAAGTATAATCATAATTAGGCATTGATTTTTATTTGTATTTATTATCATTTATTTTTGATTTTCTCTCTATTTATTATATATGTAAATATATTAATTGTAATTTTTAGCATTGTTCTTATTTTTGCTATTTTTATCTGATTTTTACTTTTCATGCACAGCTCCATTGTAAATAAGTGTCAGCTTTATGAGTTCTGTGCTAAATAAATAAAGTATCTAGTATCTAGCCACCGAATCTTGGCACAAATAGAAATTTACCTTCCTTCCAAGCTTCTAAGCCACTGCATCTGCTCTCGCTTTTCTTCTCGTTTAATTCTGGATTCATCGTCGTCTTCTAGTGGCCTATCAGAGATCGCAATACCACAATGCAAGGTGTAAAGGGCACAATCGACGGTACCTGCTCGTTGTTGGATTGGATTCATTTTATAAGCAGGATCAATCTGTAATATTAAAGAGACAGTATCATGAGAATTCTCCTGGGGTTTATGTGAAACCTACACCGTACATGTAATTTCAGAAGGTTTTGACTGAGGCTACAATCGACGGCAAAACTGCTGAGACACTCAAATAGGGTTACTTCAGAGAAGATAACAATCCACACCCCTCCTCCTCCCCTCCATTCAAAGTTTTTTTTTTTTGTTTTGTTTTCTACAGGTAGCTCTAACAGCAACACAACATTACACGAAGGGGATGGGGAAGGGAAAGCTTTGTTTTCCCCCTTTATGTCGGTGAAACGTCAGAAAGGCTCTTTAAGGCAAAGTGTCTCTATCAATTTTTTCGCCGATTGTAGTTTGCCTATTTGTTGACAGGAAGGCCTTTGGGTCTGACATTAGCTAAAGGAAACAGGTTATGACTAAGTCTTGTCAGAAGATACAGTATGGCACGGCTCAGATGGCCACAAAGGAGAAAGGGGAGAAAGGAGGAGAAGAGAAACAAGCAATGGTCGCACTCTTTGTTTTTATAATAATGAAAATGTTGTTGAAAATGTTGGGCGGTAAAGGCCCATTTGGCGGTAACGTTTTCAAACATCCGGCTAAATATATACTGCAGGCTATCAGAGGTTTTCTCACCTGATTCCAGCGAGAGGACCGTGGAAATGCCCATGGTTTTACGCTTTGACGCGGTTTCAGAGTAAGACTATTGCGACAAAAAGAAAACAACAGACAATTCTCATAATAATAATAATAATAATAATGGTGATAATAATAACAGTAATAATAATAATAATAATAATAATAATAAATAATGATAATAATAATAATAACAATAATAATAATAACAAATAATGATAATAATAATAATAATAATAATAATAATAATAAATAATGATAATAATAACAACCTTTCATTCACTACTTTCACATAGACCATAATGCATCATGGTTATCCCCAAAACTTTACATAACCATTGTTTCCAGTTTCTCCTGGGTATTACAGTCGTCTTAAGAGAAATCCAAGATACTGGTTATGCAAAATTTGGGGGGTAAACAAGGTGCATTATGGTCTATGTGAAAATGGTGAATTCGATAAAAATGCATATCGAAAGTTACAAACGTCATAAATTATCAGATCAAAAACTGTTGAATGATACGTAACTAAGAAAGAAAAGAAAAAAACGGTTGACGTCTGTTGCTCAAAAACGCTGTTGCTTAAGCTCCCTAATATAGAGTGTTTTCACTCACGTGGCCAGCATCTATGCAAATTTATTGGAACAAACGAAAGCGTTTGCATACGAAGAGTTCAACTTCCACGGAACTGGTTTGGGACACCAACATGGCCGCCGTGACGTCATGTGAAAACACTCTATAGAATATAACGGATGGTGTTTATCCTCGCTAACTTCATCATAAAGCTTTCTATCAGATTTTTCTAAAGAGTAACAAATGGTTAAACAAGATGGAAAGAAACACAATTCTCTCCTCTTACAGTAGACTGCACAGCCAACAAATTTACTTTCACATGTGTTACTGTCCTGTACAATGCACACATTACAGTCAAGCCCAGTCAAGCGTACCCATCAAGATTCCACTAAAGAATTTATGGTTCGAAACTTGAATCCGTTGGTATCAGTTGATTTCAGATTCATATCTACATTCCTGCAAGCGTAATGAGCAGTGAATTCACACGTGAGGAAGCCATGAAATTTCTACCAGCTAAGCATTCTTGAATTTCATCAGGTGAAAATCTCTTCAAAACAATTTCATCCATTCAAAGATTTTTGTCGATCTGGCCGAATACAGAGAAGTTCAGTCGAAAGAAATTTACTGTTTATTACGCATCCAGAAATGCAGAATTGAATTGAATTTACTTTTTGCAGCAACGACTAAAGGATTCATTTCTCAAATAATTGATTCAATTATAAGTACTCTTGGCGGATACGCCTGACATGACTCGACTGTAATATTATGAGCGTCACCCTGGAAGCTCGAACTTTTCTTTTTGTTATCAAGGTGAAGATCATTAAATAACATACAGTTACATACGTTGTTATCATGTTTCTACTTCGCTTCTGTAGTTTTTCTACTTGCGATGTTCCCCATTCTGCCATCTCCGCCTCGCTCTCAAACATTAGGTTAATCGTGGTACGCAGCGAGTTGATCTGAATACCAACCAAAGCAAGGTAATAAGTCGAACCTTCCATAATACAGAAATCAAGAGACAGAACCAACCGCCCACATCACGGCAAACTTTAACCCTTTAAGTCCCAATGGTGACCAACATCAATTTTCTCCTAACAATATCCATAGATTGTCAAGAGATTAGGTTGTGAGAGTTAATAAAATGATCATCTAAGGGAAAAGGCTTTGATCTTTTATCAAATTCTCAACACATTCTTTAAGGAAATATATAGAGATCAGTTTGGAGAATTTGTATGTGGATATTGGGGCTTAAAGGGTTAATGGGTAAATCTTTGGTGATGATATTCGCTTTATTCACAAGAGAACGCGTATAGAAAAGATACATACATAAGTATATACACATACATATATACTCTGTTTGCAGGTAGCCATTACGACACCCGAAGGAGGATCATGACGTTATCCCTACAGTAAGATCACTCCTCACAGATAACCCACCCAGCCCAGGCAAGGTTGGCCACACCACCGGGGTCTGAATCTTCTTCTACTTTAGAACAGCGGTGTGGGTTCTTGTACGTCCCACAAGAACCACATAAGTGAAAGTGCAGCGAAACGGGGCCTACGGTTTTTCGTAATCATCCGACAAGACTAGAATGTCCTGTTTGCAGATGTCAAATTACAAAGGCAGCACTTTCTTGTCAGTTATTAAGCCCTGAGTGTTGGTCCGGCCGGGGTTGAGCCCGCGATCTCTCGCTCAGCAGACCGGCGCTCTTCCTTATGAGCGAACCAGTCACGTTAAATTGCGACAGACTATACAATATCAAGTTCAATGCGTTTAACACTTTGGCAAAGATTTGACATTAGTAAATCAAAAATTTCTGGGTGAAGAAAATGAGAGCAAGTAATGTGATGTCACCACCGGACGAATCGCTTTGGGTACATGGAGCAGAGGAGTTATTTGTGACCTTGATTGTAGTTAAAATTTTCAGGTATAAATACAGTCAAACCTGTATATAACGGCCCTGTATATTACGGTCACCGGACAACAACCCAAAATTTTCAGTTGCCTTATATTTTCTGTAAAGTTGACTTGTATATAGCGGTCACCCTGTATATAACTGTAACCTTGCCATTTCCCAAGGGTTACCGTTGCACACAGGTTTGACGGTAGCTCGATTCGCCTCTGTTTACTGTAGAATCGAAAATGAACTTGACCAATCAAACCGTCATGCGATCCTGTTACAAACCCGGTTAAAATATTATCCAGTCCTCGGTGGAAACAAACGTCAGCCAAAGGGCAACGCATTTGGAGAGCGAAGCTTTCCTAGCGAGGCACGAGCTGCCGAAAAATGTAGACTGTAAGACGATTATAGAGAAGCACTGAAAACTCATTTATGCGGGGCGAGCCTCGACCTAAAGTAAACTATTCACAAATACCGGCGAAAGGGTGCCTGAATTTGAGTTTAAAACAACAAACACAGATGTATGCAGGTCTTCTTCTGACTGGAATTTGTGAATAAATTTACCTTAGGTTGAGGCTAACCCTGTATAAACGAGTCTTCAGTGCTTCTATTCAGCGGCCACGGCGAATTCGAAACTGGACTATTCTTTAGAATTCATTTTGTAGTGAATGGGTTGGTGCTTGCGACGGTACTAAGAGTTGAACATGTGAAAGGAATGGCGTAAATTTCTTTCTAACCTTGATAAGGTCGTCCTGATCTATCTCCACCTCGAACACAAGCTCGCTGTCATGGTCTGGCAGCAGTGCCTTTCCTGTGTGCGGATCAAATCCTAGGCCTACCAACGCTCCTGTATACTTACAGTATTCGGGGTCGGCCCTGTTGATACAGGAGGACACAAGGGAGACAATCACTGACGTTGTTTTAATTTTTATAAGCATTGTAAGTATTGTCTTAAAAGTAAGTCACAATCCAAAAAGGTAACATTTTTGACTCGTAAAAAGGTCAGGATCATTTATGGTGTGTAAAGAATCCTGGGAGTAGAAATACGACAACTTCTCTCTTTACCTCATTTCTGCATATGGAGCGAAGATAAGCGCGACAATAGACATCAGGCCATGTATGTTTGGCATCAGAGTTGTGTCTCTGGAAGAGCACAAACACACTGAGTAAAATGAGTCGGTCATAAGCTGCTTGCTGAGTATAGCTATGCAGGTAAATTAGACTCAGCTGCTAATTTGGTGGTTTAATTTTAAACTTTGTTCAAGTCTTATTTGCAAGGCTTCCCAATAGGCCTTACTCAAAAATACCATAGTACTCTTTCTTGCCCCTCCAAAATTTTGCATAAGTATCATTTTTTAATTTCTCTTAGGGCGATTGTAAGTCACAAGAGGAATTGAAAGCAGTGCTTATGTAAAATTTTAGAGGAGCTATAATGGCATGTTTGAGAAAGGCCTACCGCAAGTCAAGCGCTCCAACCGCTTGGCCACGCTGTTCAGCACTGTTCTCCCCTTTTAAGAAAACTAGGGAAGTAAAAAAAAATTATAATTATTAATAATATTATTATTATCATCTGTAAAGATCATGACATCGAGATTACAGACAAATGGTACAAGCACAAGCCAGAGACCGTGATGCACAAAAAAGACAACAACATCACCAGCATGTGGAACATGCCAGTCAATACTGATAGAACTATAACAGCGAACAGCAGAGACCACACATCATCGTTAAAGATTCAGTGAATTCCAACTGCAAACTCGGAGTGATATGACTATTGCATCATATAGAAACATCGCACTGAATGAAATCGAAAAGAAAAGCAAGTACAAAGACCTAGAACTAGAAATACAGAGAATGTGGCAGATGAAAACCGAAGTGATCCCTATGGTTGTTGGTGCGCTTGGTACAGTAAAGAAGGGGATGGTAGAAAACATCAAGAAAGTATCAGAGAGAGCTGCTGTGACAGAGATTCAAAAGATCTGCATGCTGGGATCTGTACGAATCCTGTGAAGATGCTTAGTGTATAAACAGAATGATTGACTTGAGTGACTGATGCTCCAGGTGCATGGTTTGCGCCTAGCCTCCTACGCAGGCGTTTTCAGGGGAGCTCGTATTCGTCCCTCCCCTAAAAACGAGCTCCTCTAAAAACGCCTGCGTGGGAGGCTAGGTTTGC
>OZ037998.1:11996744-12079244 GCA_964035705.1 Porites rus
CATCTTGGGGATAGCCTGCACCACAGACGAACTTAACTCTGGTTGCTGGTTAAGGTCCGTCTGCGAGA
The DNA here is from genome assembly GCA_964035705.1 of Porites rus. Classification (NCBI taxonomy): domain Eukaryota; kingdom Metazoa; phylum Cnidaria; class Anthozoa; order Scleractinia; family Poritidae; genus Porites; species Porites rus. Next base: position 11,996,813 of record OZ037998.1, read on the forward strand.
CAGCACCGAAATACTTGTTGTGGGCCCCCACCTGTATAGCAAAATTTGACTACGCGCCATGATTGGTCTGTTAAAAAATCTATTATCGATTTGCCAATCAGGTTGAAAGGAAATCTCAAACGCAACTTCCGCTAATTTGTTCAATCCGTTGGGGTCCCACAACAAGCATCTCGACACTGCTTCACAGGTGTTACTAACTGGGGTTAAATTACGTCTGCGACGCAGGCTGCCTCTGGAACAGAAGAAAGAAACAGTGTAGAGCGGTGGCCGTTAAAGAGAGGTTTAAACACTATCCAATGTATGGACTATCCATAGAGGTGACCGATAATGGAGGTTTGACTGTTTTTTATCGACTGCATATGTCTCTCAATTATGATCTCTAAATGTTTCATATGAAAGTGTCAGGCCGGGTATCATGTTCATATTAGTCGAGGGGTAATACCCCAGCCCCCAGCCCCCAGCCCCCAGCCCCCAGCCCCCAGTCCCCAGCCCCCAGCCCTTGGTGACAGATTATGATCAGATTATGATCCCCAAATGTTTCATATGAAAGTATCAGGCCGAGGATCATGCTCATATTAGCCGGGGGGTAATACACCACTCCCCAACCCTTAGTGACAGATAATGATCAGTTTATGATCCCCAAATGTTTTATATGAAAGTGTCAAGCTGACGATCATGCTCATATTAGCCGGGGGGTAATACACCACTCCCCAACCCTTAGTGACAGATTATGATCAGATTATGATCCCCAAATGTTTCATATGAAAGTCTCAGGCCGAGGATCATGCTCGCAGGGGGGTAATACCCCAGCCCCCTGCCCCCAGCCCTTAGTGAAATATTATGTCAGGCTATGATCCCCAAATGTGTCATATGGAATTGCCCGGTTATCACGCTCATATTAGCCGGGGGGTAATAACCAAGCCCCCAGCCCCCAGCCCTTAGTGACAGATTATGATCAGATTATTATCCCCAAATGTTTCATATGGAAGTGTCAGGCCGGGTATCATGCTCATAATAGCCTGGGGGTAATACCCCAGCCCCCAGCCTTTAGGAACAGCCCTTGAAAGACGCTCACCTCAACGTGGAAGTTATCCTTAAAAGATACCAGCTTTGCTCTGTAGTACAATTCGTCTTCATAGAGAGCTATACAGTAAATTCCAACACGTATATCTTTCATGTCCTGGAATGGCTGCCAAAATAACACCACAAAATGTTACACTGAAGGCAACGTACATTTGGCAAGAGTATTAAAACAAAATCAACAGTGAAAAGACTTAAACTCAAATGCTAAGCAACATCACTTAATAGGCCATTTGCACGATGGCGTCATTTTACTACAACGACCGGAATCTTAGCGACGTTTTTCCTTTCACATTTAAATTTGGTAAACCTAGCGAGGTTTCAATAATAAAACTCCTAAATTGCACAAGAAAGCAAAACCCTGAAGGATTCGGGTCGTGGGTCGTAGACTCGTAGTAGTAAAATGACCGCCCCATAAACTGAATCAGATCCAGTTATGGGCTGCGATCCTTTCATTTCTCCTGGCGTCTCCGTCATTACTGTATTTTCGGAAGGGATTTTCTCTTTTGTGGCTGATCTACCGTTAAATTCCGAAAATAAGCCCCTCCATGTGTAAGCCCCTCCAAATATAAGCCCCCGAAATGGTAACACAAAAAACCCTCCGTTAAATCGCTCCTCCAAATATAAGCCCCCCCCCCCCCCGGGGGGGGGCTTGTACTTTGAATTTGCCCTCGAATACAAAGTAAAACAAAGCAAAAATGGTAAATTTCCTTCCCACTACAAGCTAGCCCAATCGATTTTGACACGCAAATTTCCCTCCGTAGATAAGCCCCTCCGAATATAAGCCCCCCAAAAAGGGCCTTTGAAAAAAATAAGCCCCGGGGCTTATTTTGGAATTTTACGGCATTTATTTATTCAACATTTTCCGAGTTTCTGATTCGCTTTTCACCTGTGAGTAAACAGCTGACATTTCGCGACGCCACAACTGGTTTCCCCACGACATAAGGACTGCAGAAATCCCTTACTGATGACGTGCAACTAGCCGGATCCGGGAATCGTTCTGATTGGTCGTGCCGCGAGGCTTATTTGCTTCAACCAATCAGAAGCACTACCCGGATCAGGGTAGTGGCACATCATCAATACGGAATTTCTACAGGCGTCATTTCGCAAGCAAACCAGTGGTAGCGTCGCGAAATGACGGCTGTTTTCTCGGGCTGCTTCGCTTTACTTGTAGGCCAGTTTCGAATTAATAAAATTCACAGTCAGCACCTAGGCTGAGGGGTATAAAACAAAAGAAGACGCCTTGAGATTCAGTGATAAATAATCCATTACTTCTGCTTTAGTCTCTTCAGCCTCGGCACCAAGTATGAATTTTGATAATTCGAAAATGGCCTATTATAAGTTATTTCTTCAGCTTCATAAAGCGATTTTCGTATGACCTTGAAAAATGGCTTCGTTGAGTGTTCGTTATTTGTTTTATCAGCCAATGGATGAAAAGAACAAAACATGGTCTCTTCGTTTTCCCGCCAAAGAAAACCCCAACATGGAGAAGGTGTTGTTCGATTGGCCAAACGTGTTGCAGTATGACGTTAAAACGAAGTATCGGTTGATATCGACAAAGTTCCTCCAGGCATGAAGTTTTTTCACCCGAGAGTTCGCTTAACCGACCAAAAGCCACGCGCGTTTGTATCCGTTTGATAAACCAATCAAAACGCTCTATTTCCGTTTATTTGTTGTTTCTGTTTGTTTGCGCGTTTTCATTTCAAGGTCACACGAAAATCGCTCTATAACTTTCCAGCCGTCTTTTGGATTGTTTGTTGTTGAGTGAGCACTACACAAAGACAAAAAAATATATATTGAATGCTTCAATATGACGAAAACTTAGCGACTGAACCACAGCCTTTGAGCCTATTTACGGTGGCAACTTGACTAAACCCTTTAATCCTCAATATGTACATAAAAATTTTACCTGACTGAACCCCAAAACATTTCCTTAAAGGATTAAATTTAGAGAATTTGATTAAAGATGAAAGCATTTTCCCGGTGATGAACATTTTATTAATTAATATAATGTGTTCTATTGGTTACGTATTGTTGTCAGGAGAAAATTGATGTTGGTCAACATTGGGATTTAACTAAAGGCTTGATCAACTTAGCAAAAATTTGCGGGACTTAAAAAAATGGACACATCGAATTACCCATACCCTCAAGTTTCTTCCTTCATTCCTGTTTATTCCGTCTTGCAACATGTGCAGCCTTGTAGCAGATTCCCTGTCGGGTTTCTGAGCCCAGAAGTGGCCAGCGTCAACCACCTGCAATCAAACACCAACATAAAGTAAGCCACGACAAAGGAATCATCTAAGTTCTAATTTACTAAACTTTTCAAAAGTTTACTAAAAAAGTTTCGAGTGTTTGAAAACTGTAACTAGTAGCAAATTGTCGGCCCAATTTGTCAACGAGAGCGAAGGACTTTCAACGACAAAACGATGCACTACTGTAGCTGTTGAGAAACATGCAAAAAGAAATACCTTAGAAAAATAATTATAAAGTCTCTTGTCCTTGATTCCATATAATTGTAAATGAAATCCCAGTGAATAAAACGAGAAACGCCTGATACCTTGGACCGCGGTGGGTTCCCGGGGGGAACTCCTATATAAAAGTGACGGAGATGCTCGTCGGAAAATTCAAATTACACCCCTAAGGGACACCAATGTGGGTGTGTCTGAACCTTTAACTGACCCCTAAGGGAGATTTCTGTGTGGTCGGTGTCAGGGCATTTTTTGTATTTTTTTTTTATGCACAGTACTAAGCATACATGCACCTGAACGGACAAATAAGGTAACTTTCCATCCCAAACACCCTAAGTGAGACCAAACTCTGCAATTCACACCCCAAAGCGAGACGACGAGCATCCTTGTCACTTTTATATAGGAGTCCCCCGGGGATGGGTTACGTACCATGGATGACGTACAGTGTTTTCACTCACGTGATCAGCAGCTACGCAAGGTTATCGGATCAAAAGAACGTTTTTGCATAAGAGCAAGGTTCAACTCATCTTGCTTTTTGCATATCCATATGGCGGACGTGACGCAACGTGAAAATGCTCTATATATGCTAAGTAACTTCATCATTTTCTTACCGCTGTCGTCAAAATTTCCAAGTAGCCGTTCAGGGGAAGGTCAACCTGTTGAGTAAAAATAACGAAACATCGCATCGCTTTTCTTTAAATAATCGATCGCGGAGAAACTTGCGACAGTCGTCTTTGGTGATTAAAGGAGCTGTGTCACGAAATTCAGCCAAATTAGGAAATTACAAAATGCCCGTTAAACTAAGAAAAACATAAAAATACCCGCTTAAAACTTTAAAGGAAGGTTAAAATAACATAACAGAAACAACAGATGCCATGGATGGGCAAAACTGAAGAAGATTGAAACGGATCGACATCAGGGTTTTTGAAAACTGTTCAGCCCAACAATTTTTCAACGTTGATCCCTGCTGCTTGCAACTTCAAAAATAATGCTCAGGAGACATATTTGTTTGTCTCGGACCTCTGATTTTGTCATTTCCATGTAATTTCTTTGCTTACTTCAAGTTCCATAGCGATTGAGGGCGAGTAATTGGCAAAATTAAACAAAATGAACTGGACTGCCGTGACACAACCCCTTTAACTATAGAAGGAAAGGAAACGAACAAAACAAGGGGGTCGTTCAAGCTATAGAGCAGACTCCAATAGCGTACGTCCAGCTGGCCACGAGGAGATGAAAACTAATACTGGGGGTAAGTTTCAGGAATGGGCCAAATGGGCTATTGACTTAGAGGCCATGAGGGCGAGAGGAATAATTGTTTTAGTAAAATCCAACTAGTTGGTCAAAAATATCGAGACAAAACAACTTTAGCTAGCAAAACGCGATTAATCCGCCACTGATTTGGTTTTCAAAGCCGGCGCTTTTCGCTACTAGTGGGCTATATCATATAGCCTAGTAGTAGCTCAACCAATCAGAATGCAGCATTGATAATAGACCACTAGTTGGATTTTATATGCGGGTTCATGTCTCTTTGTGCACGCTTTTACTTCCTAAAACACGCTGTGGGCCTGTTACGCAGCCTAGCTTCCTCAAACAGACATAACGTAATTGGGGAAACGGACGGAGAACGGAGTATTTTTCCCGTTTCAAGAAGAACTACAACGGAAGAATGGAAGAAAAGGGGAATGAAAGTTACCTGCTGTGATGGAAGGGAATACACATTGTGGGCTCCTCTGGAGGACAAACTGGTAGCCACTCTGTATGAAACAAACATAAACATGAACGAAGAGTGCAAGAAATCATCATCACTTTTGGTCAAGATTCGCTGCGTCAACTGACTGGCAAACAAAGATCACCTCTTTTCCTTGCATTCAGCAGCAAACCAAAGACAGTTATGATTTTCCAACTACCTCTAGATGGAATCCCTTTTATGGTTCAAAACTAGCTAAACCGATTAATCTAAACTAATTGTGATGTTTCCCTCGCTAGAGGCCGGGTACATACATTTGCTTCGAGATAAGATTGGTTTATTCACTTCAGAGTGACCAGTCAGTAATTAGCTGGTTCAAAGCTGACCAATCGGAATACGAATGTTCGCACGCGCTCAAAATGTGATTAGTTCGTTTGGTTCAAAACTTACTTGTTTGATCTAAGGTTTGTCTGAACTCCCAGACGTCCTATTTGTGCAGCATGTCGCTTATCCATTATCTCGTCCATTTGCTTAGTCTTTGCTTCAGAAACGTAAAGGCTCAATTCCCTGCCAAGTTTTCTGCAGGGAAACAAAGTTGCAATAAAGTTAACGAACAAATTTAGAAGAAACGTGGATATCGAAAAACGAGCAAAGAAAAGTAAATCAAAGCTAACGTTTTCATGTTTCCTGTTTAAATTTTGAACATTTTGGAGTTTTACTAAAAACGACACAATAGCAAAGGATTTGGGAAAAAAATGATGTTACCACGCATGTAGACCACGCACCACCAACGCTCACTTCTAGTTCAACAACTCTAAAAAGACACCTTATTCAAGACGCTAAGTGGTTACATGTTGTTACATTGTATATCCTGTTCGAGACTCAAGACCCCCAAAACCATACCTTACTCAACAGCCACATACATTCCCGTTTAGGAAAAACGAAGGAGTGCCCTTCTCCTCCGTATCAAAATATTTTATAAGTTAAGTAACAGTCCGTGCAGAACTATAGTGAAACCAGCGGGATTCAGGCAACGGCAGCTGTTTACCACAGATCGGACATAATTACCAAAGAGCCACTCCGATTGGTTAATTCAATGGAATGCGACAAATCAAATATTACTCGGAAAAAGTTGGCATTTTTTTCCACTTTTGTATGCGACACAAGAACGGAAGGTTCTTCACCACTGTCTATATATGCTCTTGGAATATTTTTAGATCTCCATGTGAAAAAAGGATTTTTCAAGCCAAAGTCCTTCAAGAAACAAGTAAACATTTGCGAAAATAGTCTATCTCAACTGTGATTGGCGCGGCACAAGGCGATTTTCACACATCGCATTGAAGAAGACTGCTTCAAGTTCAACAAAAACAACTCCGGCCGTCAAATGCACTTGGTCTGTGAATGACTGCTCCGCCCCCCTCCCCCCAGTTACCCAGTTAGTCCACATATATGGCTAAAAGTCCCAACGAAGTTATCACCTCATTTTAAGAGCCAAGTAGACGGCAGGTAGAATTGTGTTGGTCTGCAAAACCTGCTCCATGTGTTGGGGTCTTTCAAATTCAATGTATGCTCTGCAGTAAAATATACAGAGAAATAAATAAAAAACGAAGATATTACCACCATGAGAAATAATAAAGACCGACAATTAGCTAGTGAGAACACAAAAGAGATAGTAAGTCTAAAAGTTCAACAAAAATTGTACCTAGTATCTTCAAAATATATTGCTTTTCCTCTGCCGCACTCTCTGAACAGTCGTGCAATGGCTGATTTGTAAAGAGCACCATGGGGAGGAACATTTCTCACCTGAAATGACGCCACATGCATATCTAAGTATCTGAATTTAAAGGACATGGCGTGCAACGTAAACTGAACGTCTGAATCAGGGAAACCCTGGGTTGTGACCACCACCGGCACCGACATTACAACCACCACCACCACCAGCTCAAGGAGCAGAAACACCACCACCATTACCCAGCATCACCGGCACCACTACCAGCAACAACGCCAGCAGCAACCTAGCGGCAACACCAGCATCACCAGCACCAGCAGCTCAACCAGCATCACCACCACCTTCACTGGCAGCACTAGCGCCAACACCAGCACCGTCACCACCACCAGTACCAGCATCATCACCACGACCACCAGCATCATGAGCACCACCAGTGGCAGCTGCCAGCAGCAAACTAACAGCTCAACCAGCATCACCACCACTAACACCAGTGTCACCAACACCACCGCAGCAGCATTACCAGCATCATCACCACCTTCACCGGCAGCACTAGCACCACCACCACCACCAGTATCAGCACCATCACCATGGCCACCAGCACCAGCAGCATCATAAGCATCACCAGTAGCAGCATCACCAGCACCACCGCCAGCAGCAAACTAGCAACTCAACCAGCACCAGCAACAGCACTTTTACCAGCAGCACTAGCACTAGTGCCACCAACACCACCGCAGCAGCAGCACTACCAGCATCACCACCTCCTACACCGGCAGCACTAGCACCGGCATCAGCAACAGCAGCATCATAAGCACCACCAGTAGCAGCATCACCAGAACCACCGCCAGCAGCAAACTAGCAGCTCAACCAGCACCAGCAACAGCACCTTCACCAGCAGAACTAGCACCAGTACCACCACAATCACCAGCACCAACAGCTCCACCAGAACCATTACCGGCACCACCAGCGGCACCACTACCAGCAGCATAAGCATCATCATCATCGCTTAATTGCCTTACTGAAATATTTGCAAGACATTTACAGCTTTTCGGTTAGGAGAACATAATGATAAATGGGAAATGCTGGTTTGAAAGTCATTAGCTTTCAATATAAGTACAACGCGTGCACCGCTCGACTAATTTGAATTGTTTTCATTTCCTCATTTTTTTCTATTTAGTTCGCTGTTCGTACCATAACTGTGGAAAAAGGATCGTGGCCAGACATGATCTTCATAACTTCAGATTCATCCATGTCACTCGAGACGAAGAAATTTGGATAGAAGGCACCACAAATCATAAGCTGAAAACATAACAAATAATAACAATTATAATAACAACGACAACAACAACAACAAAAATAACAATAATAATAATAATAATAAATGACCTGATGGTCAACCTCTAATTGCTTGTAAGTATTTAAAGCAAAATTTAATCAATAAGATGCTGTTGGAGCGTATATTTGGGCATCGTTGTACTAGGCGTATGTGGAGTTTTTAAGTATATTAGGGACGTGTGAGTAGTGTGGTAGCGTTGTATATTTTAGGGGTTCGTTGAGATGTGTGAAGTGGAAGGCGTGGAGTTACATTGGACGTGGATTGGTAAGATTATGGCTGTAGTTTGTTAATCAATGAAAGTAGTTTCAATTTTTTTGGAAGGTAAGAGTGATTTTAGCTCTTGCATTGAGGCTAGTTGTGGGAGACTGGGAGTGCTAATTTGGTTATGACAGGATAGTATAGTTACCGTCTGTTGAAATGAAGTGGTGGTTGTGAAAGATCTTATCAATAGTCGAAAACATAATTGCGCTTATTTTAAATGTTGTTAGGCTTTTTGTTTAGGATTGTCTTTCGGCTATTTTTGATAATACTTTTATGAAGAGTACGTGGATAAGCGAAAGTTCATTTAATTTGGAGAAGGAGCTATGAAGATGTTTGGGGGGCTGAAATTTTGGGTCTGTGGTTTCGGGGAGCTTTGAAAAATCGGTGAGGTCAAGGGGGAAGGCGTAAAATCTGGATATAGAACTAACGGCCTGATTACATGAGCCGGGCTGGCTAGCTTTGCAGAGATCTCGGCACCTTAATTAAACGTAACAAAAATCAACTTTGCGATTACATGACAACCGAGCCAGCCCGGTTAGCTGGGACCCCAGTATTGTGATGCCGGGATACCGGCTGGTAAATTTCCAAGTAATCACATTTGCCGGGCAGCCCAGCGAATGAACCATGCGAGAAACATGCACACTGCTTCCAATCTCTACATAAAAATGGCGGCTCCGGGCTGGCTCTTTTCATGTAATACCAGGATAAACGTCACCTCGCAAAAGCTAGCCAGCCCGGCTCATGTGTTCAGGCCCATACTGAGAGTTGTATTGTCATGCAGTTTGCACGTGAAAGCTTTGGAATTTGCCTTTTTCATGGTTCGTGTATGAGAGAAATCGACTTGATCTTATTAAGCCGAGGGTTTTAAAAATAAGTGTCACGCACGCAGTTTGCACGTGAAGATGTTGGACAAATGGACTTTTCCCCGTTTACGGTTCGAACGTGAAAGAAGGCAACTTTTTACTCTATTTGGGCGACGCCCAAATAATAATTATGTTGGACTCTAAACGTTGGTATCCATATGACCGCTTCGTACGCTTAAAGTGAAAAAATGTGACACAGCTCCTTTAAAATTATCTATTTGTTACTTAACTGCTAAAGACTAAACTGACCTTTAGGATTCGCATGTTTTCAGGAGAGGTGATATTCCTAAAAAAAAATTAAGTACAAGGGTGAGTCAATTACGATGTGATGCGTTTCTAACTTTTGAAGCAACAATACACAACATGTTGCGTTCTTTTTTTCTATCACCTTTGTAAGACTAAAGTAGGGAGTCAATTCTGGTACATAATTCTGTAATACAACTCAAACTTACTTCTGATGCAGAGCTTTCGTTGAGATGATGTTAAAACCTTTCAGCCTGTTAGTTAATTCTGTAACAAGCTGTTCCACCTGTAAATTCAAACGCCCGCATATGTCATTCACAGACGTCAAAGAATGTTCAAGTCAGCACCAACTTTAGCAAATAAGTTTTATTACGTAACAACAATTTATTAAAATTAATGACGAGATGCTAACGTAAGTTTTGATTGGAGCATCACAAGTAATAAACGGTTAAAAAAAACATCAATGAAAAACCCCTTTACAGGCTTGTTGCTCAACTGTTTTGTTCTTTGTGATATACAGATCTTACTGGACAAACAACAAAATGGTCCCAAAATGGACAAATGCCTAAAAGAAAAGTTCTTTTTGTCCAGGAGATTGTCAAACAAATTTTGCAATTTGTAATTTGTTACAAATTACAAAAATCGTCCGGCCAGAAACGTCAGAAACGTCCACAGCAACGTTGTGAAACGTGTACAGAAACGTCCGGCCCTCTCATGGAGGCATTTCGTCAGGAAGACCATTTGAGGCCGCAAGAAAGAAAAATTAGTCACATTTATTTAAAGAGAGATGGACGCTTCGACGGCACGGAAAACTTGTGTGCAAAGCCCTGTGTGGCTCTGATTAAAACATCATGACTTTGTAATTTTCTAGGTTTTGTTTGTATGGTTCTTTCTCGGGAAAGGGGGTGGGGGTGGGGCATATATCTACTGTACCTCTCTAATGCGTCCTATGATAATAAAGTTCTCTTTACACCAATTTTGTTCTCCCTGGTGAATAAAGCATATAGCTTATATGCATTGCAAATAAATGGGATCTACTAAAAACATTAATTAATAATGCACCGCAAATAAACGATACAAACAAAAGACGATTTCAAACGTTCAGTATTTATTCTAATTTGTTGTCTTAAGTGTGCAGTTTCTGGCCTTCAAAGAGGTCGTGTAAAAGGAGGCTGAAGTTTAAAGCCTTTTTAAAAAATGGTTTATCCTGTCGTTGGGAAATTTCTCTGCTGCAGCTTTCTTAAAGGTGTACAGATCTAGGCTTGTAACAGCGACATAAAAAACGCTACACGCCATTAAGTTCTGTTACTGATGAACCGTGTATCATTATACTTTACTTTACCTACAGTTAAGATACGTATGACTGTCAAGTGTCGTGTCAAGCCTGTGTGGCCATTCAGTAAAGTACTCCTCATTAATAAGGTCCAGAATTTTTACACCCTTATCTACTGGACAGTTGCCAAACTGTACATTTTCAAAATGCAAAGAAAACTCATGTTAAGTGACAGAGATTTAGAATAGTGACTCTTGAGAATAAGGAGGAAAAGCTTGGGAAAGAAAAAAAAGCCTTTTTTCAGAAGTGTATGCGAAACCAGGCTCTGTTTCCCGCTGTGAAAGTCTTGAAGTATTAGACAGCCTCTGTACTCTAACTGTTACGTTAAGCAAGCCTTGGAGGTAAAAAGGAATGCAACTTACCCTTAAGAATCCTTTTCTTCTTTTCAGCATGTTCCATTCCTGTAATTTAAAAGTACTAAGAAAATGCACGAGAAAAAATTACATGTCCTTTTGTGCAAGAGACACTAAAGAAAGCTGAACATAAGCCAGATATTTATGGATCCGTAAAGGGAGCAGAATAGTTCTTCTCGAGACAAGTTTTGTTTTATTGATAAAGATAAGCTTTCAATTAATTTTTTTAATATACTTTGCTGGCTGTTAAAAGGAGTGTTCAGTGAAAAGTCAAAACCACATTGACAAACCAGTAAGGAGTGCCAGGTCTTGCATAGAACTGGATCAGAAATGATCAGGAGTATTACAATGTAATAGTAAATTATCCACACTGCAAAGACTAAAAACAATATTTGATAATAATAATAATAATAATAATAATAATAATAATAATAATAATAATAATAATAATAATAATAATTATTATTATTATTATTATTATTATTATTATTATTATCAATTATTTTTTTAGCCTTTTTTTCATAAGGATCAGTTTGCCGTTTTTCTTCCCAGCATTGTTAATGTGTTTATTACCTTGTAGGCATTAAGAACAGTAATACAGTCGCTGTGTGAGTAATCACTCCAACCCATCTTCTTCCTGAAGAGAAAAGTAGACCAAAATAATCTCATTTTAAACTTACACAAAACAAAGCTGAACCTGTCAACAACTGTTGATAGGTGTGGGCTTGTTTTATACATGATCCCCTAATCAACACTTTTGCTGCTTTTGTATCCCAAGTTATGGTGACACGATTCATTATTCTAACTTCCCATCAGATCTGTGGCTGAAATCCTATGGTGTTACCCTTCACTTTAAACCTCCTGGATAGAGCTTTTACATAGCCGTACCATTTTTGTGGGAGTTTTTAGAAAAACGATATTTGGAATTCTTTGTGAAGTTTCATTTTATCATTAATAGAGATATCATCAGTGTCAAAGCTACTGCTAAAGTAATTTCTTCAGTCCAACCACTCCTAACCAACAGGGATCCCGGCGATTTCATCACAAAACCCTGCGTTTTAAACTCCAGGAATGAGAGGGTTAGAGAATTGGGAACTTCGGTTTAAAGTAAGTCGCACATCCTCTTAAAATTGGAAAATAATTCCAGGGGGGGGGGGAGTTTATTAGAGTTTGAAACTGTGAAAATAATTCTTACATGTAAAACTTGAACTCTTTCCGGAAGGGCTTACTGAAAAAGGACTGCAATGACAGTGATGCACCTAAACGAGAAGAGGGAAAAGAAAAGAAAAATGACAATCAATTGTGGCACAGGACTGCTGTGAGGTCACAGAGAACAAGGAGCAGCGTGTGCACCGTGCAGACGTATTTTGTGTGCTCCGATCTTAATTCACGACTTCTTGTTTTATCTTGAACCTACATATTCTAAAAACCTTTCAGTATGATGCGTAACGACAAACTACATTGTACGAAAGGAAAATCAAGCTTTGTGTAATGAAATTGAAAAATTAACGAACAAACTACAGAAAGTTTCTGACGACCTGACAAAGAATCAACAAGGCCGACACGGCAAACGTGTTTTATTTATTTTAAGTTGCAATCTGCAAAGCTTTGTAATAGTTTAAGGTTATTGTTATGTTATTCATGTAATTGTCTTGCCCCGCCAAACTATCCAACTGGCAAAGCCTGGCAAACTATCCAACTCCTGTTTACAAAGATTAAAGTTGTTGTTGTTGTTGTTGCTGTTGTTGTTGTCACATGAGTGGCATAGAGCAAGGTGAATCAAGCACAATTCAGACATGACACCATGATCGACAGACTAAGAACTTTGATGCAGTTCTGATTCATTTATCTTTCCTCCCCAGCTAGGGGTTACCTCTCATAAAAATCAGTGTTAAGGGTTTCAGATTTATTATGTTGGGTCACTTGAGCTATCAGGCCATTTTCTGTTGCTGTCTGGGCAAAACGAACCAAAACTCGTCAAATCGCTGTTTATATGTCAAGCACTTTGCAGATTTCTGTTCCTGATGCTAAAAATCAGCTTCTGTTTTACTTTCTCTTCTCCCCCCACAAATTCTTCCACTATCCTTGAACCACATTCTTTCCTTTGCTGTGCACTTACTAGGCTTCATTTGTCTGGGAAAAGTTTTTAGGAAAAATGCAAGGAATGATCGTAGGATTAGGTGGAATAAAGTGCAAGTGGGTAGCAGATTTCCACTGGAATTTCCATTCAACTATACGTCATGTGTTTTTTTATTTTTCACCGACCTGCTTGGCTGACTCATGGTCATTCAGGCATGATTTGAATACCGTAACCCCCCCACTGCACATTCAAGTTGAATGTCAAAGCTGTCTTTAAAGCTCATGAATGTTTCAAGCGGTTCTAGGACTACGTATGCAAATGCGCGGTTACAGGGCTTCAGGGGTAAAGGGGTTTTAAATAACACTTACTGATAACCAGGCACTCCTCAAGACAGCCAAACACATAACCCAACACCAAAAGCTTTCCAAGGTGGACGTCAACTGGCAATTCCCCCAAAACTTTGCCAATAAATGTCAGCTCTCCATCCCAAGGGTTGATTACACCATTCTTCATGTAAATTGTCAAGGCTCCAACCTTCAAAAAAATGGTTTAAAATAAGTAAACCCCACTTTACGGACACCTCATTTTAATGGACAGTTCGCTTTGTCCCTGGACAAAGAAAACCCTTACATTTTCTCTCCATTCCACCCTCTTAATACGGACACCCTGTTAATCTGTGTTCGTATTGACCAGGTTTGACTGTGTAAAACTTGTTTAAAAAAGAAATGGAAAACAGACCACAAAAAATAGCAGTCCAGACACTCATATTAAAACCTGGCTGATGTTCTTGCCCCTCTGTTTTTTAAACTACGATAACAAAATAACGTCAAAACCAACTTTCAACACATCACTGTAAAGGCCAGGCTCTGAAACCAATGTCCAGGCTTTGACAATTACTATGTAATTTGCAACCAAGACCAACCCAACCTATTATTCAACTATGCAGCAGAGTAACTGGCAAGTACACAAGCGGACTAAAAGAATTGGGTGAACAGAACAATTTGTACCCAGCTTACAAGCATAATTTGATGCTCCTTGTTCGGAATAATCACTTGTCATCGATGGGTTGATTCAAGTTGAACCAACAATGCCATAAATTGGCAGTGTTGAATCAACTCCCAAGAGAAACAGCAATATCTTCTTCACTGACTGTATTAAACAACAATTCTAAATATTTTTCAGTACTTTATTACCTTGCATTTCACAAAACCACTGCTAATTAGCCTGCCTAGCAGGCGCAAGAAAAAATGGGCGTGCGAGAAGGAGACACGCGTGTCTCCCTCGCACACGCCCATTCTCTCTTGTGCCCACTACTTCCAAGCGCCTGAACCATCATGCACCCTGCCAGCAGAGCCTGAATTCTTTCATTTGCTCGATTTCGCTGTGGTCAAAAAGGACTATGCCTAAATCAAGTATAAATATCTTTGTTTTAAACTCAGGCCTAAGAGCTGGTCTAAGTCATGACCATTAGTTTATCAACATAGTGGATGCTCCCTCTCGCAGCGTGCAAAGAAAGTAGTGTCCGATAGCCCGGGGCTAGTGGATTTTGTTATCAGGCTTTAGATTATGTTTTTATTGCCCGAAGAGCAAGTGATGTTTTTTGAGGAATTAACAGAAGAACTGTGAAATCAATTCTGCTTGTCAAAAAGCTTTTGGGGCTAGTTGAAATGACGTCTGGGCTAGTAAAATTAATGCTAGCTTCAGCTTGCCTGAATGGCAAGCTGTAAAAATGATTTTCTTTGCATCCTGCTCTTAGAAAACCAGTTTGATAACCAAGAGCAAGATTCACTAGTCCAAAAAGTTCTGGCTTTGGTGACCATTTTTCTCCTCCTTACTCATAAAAATACAAAAAGAGGCTCTGCTCCCAGGTCGGTTACATGGCGGCACTTAAGATTTTTTTTCTTTTTACCTGTTTCAATAGAAGCACTGTCCTTTCAATATCATCAGGGTCAGGAGGCTGTAAAGCAAGTCTCAGTACAGCCTTGGGAGGTCCAATATCAAACAGCTTTACTTTCAAAACAATCTGCTCAAGAGGGCACCTCTGAAAAAAAAAACTTTGAAATGAACCCTTTCATTCCTGGAAGTTGTTAACATTAAAATACAATAAAATTTCTATATAATAAAATATTTCTCTTTGAAAAAAGTTAAAAAACAAAGTACTAGGAAAGAAATTTTATTTAAACCATCACACTCCAAGATAACTTTTTCAGACTTAACAGTTTGTACAGTACCGCTGAGGTAGTCTCATTTGAATGGCTATATGTAGTATTTCATTTGAAGACACAAAAGGCATTATTCATGCTGTGAGTGAATGGAGAACAGCCTGACAAACGCTGCAAACTCGTGGATACCGAGGAGTGTCTGCAAGTTATTACGGTAGATTGCCATATGCAAATATGTCACCCGCTCCAGTGTCGATGGTGCACTGACCTGCATTTCTGGAATACCAAATTCAGGGATGAATTCTTCATAAAAATCTCTTGGTACTATTCTGTAGCACGTTCCAGGGGAAACACGACCTGCTCGACCTGCATATATGCACAGCAAAGAAAACAAGTAAGTTAATAACCCTACTCGTTACAAACACTGTACAGGTTCTTAATAGAGTAGATACTAGAATTTTGATATGAGAAGGGGTTGCTCAAAAGTAGACAAATAAAGGTGGATTATTATTCATTCAAAATATTTCCCAGATTCTGATTGGCTAAAAGCACACGTTTAATTCACCATAACCAGTTACTGATGACCAAATTTGGAAGAATTTTGACTTTAACGAGGAAATGACGTCAAAAATGCAGCGTTTTTGCAGGTTAAGGCACCGTTAACCGAGAAGATCTGGGGACGAGGTTGAGTTGTTTTGCTTGTGAACTTAAAAAAATGGCGGACATTTCACCCGTTTCAAGAGTAAGAACTAGGCGAAAAAATAGCTAAAAACATGGCCAGAACAGCAAGAAGACAACTCGAAGGGCGACATCTGCTATTTGGAGAATATTTGCGGAGCTGGACAAACCTAAACGTACAGTATCAAAGATGAACTGAACATCCATGGATCGATGGAGGTAAGCATGTTTTAGCTATGTTTTTAAACTAGGAATTATTTTGAATGAATAATAAAACAGTTATTGAATTCGGCTTTTGTATCATATGAAGAATTATGCAGATCTCAGAGGGTGTTATCTGCCTCGGCCTACGGCCTCGACGAATAACACCATCCTCGATCTCCATAATTCTTCATAAGATACTCAGCCCCATTCATTAACTGTTAATCAAACAATCCATTGTTGTTGGATTCTCAGTTAGTTTTATCAAAGGTTAAAGTTAGTTTGACATGGAGGAAAACAAAATATCTAATAGCACAGTATAAGTGTTGGGAACAAACCTTTGCGTTGAGTGCTACTTGCTTTGGATGACCACTGCAGCCTTAAACTCTGAAAATTTGTCTCTTCATCACAGACTTGACACTTAACCAAGCAAAAATCAATGACTGAAATGGATGGAAAAGTAAAAATAGACATTGACACTGGTAAAAATTCAGCTGTAAAGGTTCTACACTGTAGCCTGCAGTGCAGCCAGATTTGTAACTCAAAACCTACAAGTAGAAATGTGTAAATTGGCAGATCAAGACTCTATACAAGGGCCCCAGTAAGTCATCTTTACAATGTATAAACACCTTCTAAAGCAAACTGAGATTGGGGTTAAGGAAAATGTGCGAGCTTCCAGTTGAAAGGTGAAATTCAAGTCTTAAAGCTCTGTCCTAGTTGAAGTGAACTTTTAATAAAAACAATTCTTTTTTTACAAAGATATTTGTCCCGATAAACATTGAGAGCCCCGTTTAAACATACAGTAGCAGTAGAGCTGTAGCTTTGTGGGGTACATCGGCACTCACCATATTTGATGTCTGGCACTGTGATTGAACTTTCAGCAATGTTTGTTGCCAAGATGACCTGCAAGTATAAGCAGCAAAACATGCAAGTAAATAAATGTTTAATGAGTGTTTGGAAATCAGATGAAAAACTGCTCATTTTTGCATCCTTAATAATATTTCTCTTTCTAAAATCATTTTGTTTGAGGAGTAATACATGTATCAAGCACTTGACACAGTGTTTCATCACCAGATGAAACAACACAAAATTCGTCAAAAATTCTCTGATGCGCATCATATTTTCAACTCACATCTCGGTGTTTTATCTGACAATGAAACACTGCATCTCATGCTTGATATAATAATATTACATAAAATTTATATTTTAATACTGCTATGAAATGTAATTAATAACAGATAATGCTAAGCGTAACTGCAAAGCCTACAGATCCGAAATTTTGGAAATAATTTCATACTGTATGTGCTGTGTTCTTACATACCTTTCGGAATCCTTCCTCGGGCTTCTTAAAAACATTCCCTTGTTCGTGAGTCGTAATTTTGGAATGTAGTGGGAGAAGCAAAAGCCTGCATTTAACAAGACGCAAAAATGGAATGAGAATTTTGGAATAACTGGATCAGAAAAAAAAGGCATTTATTAAACAGCTCAAAGGTACATACTGGCACTCCAGTAGCATTTCATCTAACAATGTGTCCATCTGCTTGATTTCAAATTCACCTTTAAGTAAAAAGGACCCACATTAAACCACAGTAGGCTTGGCGCACGCTACTGGTGTACACGAGCGAAACACCGTGCCTTATGCACGATTCGCGCTCAAGAAAAGGCACGGTTTTTGTGCCAAAGCACGGGAAAAAAACATGCAAAGGCACAGATTAGGCACACTTTAGGCACAGTTAAGGCACGTTTTAAATATTGCTAAGGCACATTTTAGGCACAGCTTGGGCACAGTTTTGGCACGGTTTAGGCACGGTTTAGGCACAACTATTTAACGCTGGGCACTTTTTTGAAAATCTTTGTAACCCGACTTGCAAAAAAGAAGAAACTTGGTACGAATTACAAAAATAATTCAGATCAAACACGATACAGTTAGAAGTATAGGAAGTGTAAGTTTTGAGCCGCGCCGAAAGTCTGGAAAATTGAAGTATTCTTCGACAGTCCGTGTTTACTCCGAGGATAAATTCACACGCGATGTATGCGGTCTGAACCTTTTCAATTGCCATGCAATTTTACAGACTCGCTTTCTTTCGTTTCTAACAGAAATCGTGGAAGAAAGTCGAAGCCATAATAACAAAAACAAAGTTAAAGAAGTAAGGCACAAAATAGCCAATAAAAGTCGTAGAAAATACTTTTTGCGATCGCGGTAAAATTGGCCTGAATTTGCATAACAACATGAAAAGTACAAAGTGGTAATTTGAAACCTTCATACCAACGCGTGTTGTTTTTTAAATACAAAATGCGGCTGCTTTTTAAAAACATTTCTCTAACTAAAAAAGTAGGATTTACATTTAGTAGTAAAATAATTCAAGCTGCTTGTTTGTTTTTGTTTTCTGGCTCTGTTAGCAAATTAAGCTTTGATCGTATAATAATCGATGAGACGTGCCATTTATTTTGCTTCAAAACTCATCGGCGTGCAATCAATTTTTTCGTTTTCATTTTATAAGTCATATCACAAGTAAATTCTTTTTTTGATTGCAAATCTGCCCTCCTGAAAAAAACAAATATTTCGTTCCAACTAAACGCTCCGTTAAGAAGGGGAGAAGAAACCTGCTTGGAAATTTTTTAACATCGATGAAATTAGCATATCAACAATGTAATTGAGCTGAGCACTTACTTTAAATACGCTAACCTGTTTAAGATTCCATTTTCCTGTTTGTCGGGGCTTTCCCTGCTGTCTCTAACCGTATTCTGAGTCATGTTATTTCTTATTAGGGGATAAAAAGGTCGTCAGACCGTGTTTCTAGACTTCGTAAACCTCAAAACTGACATAATAGCCGTGAGCTCTTTTCGTTCGCTGTGGAGCTCGATAGGCTGGACACGATTTTCCGAGTGACTCAATATTTTGGCACAACTTGTGCACAGATTAGGCACAGTTTGGGCACAACTTAGGCACGGCTTAGGCACGTTTTTCAAAACTAAAATGCACACTTAATGCACATCTTAGGCACATTTTAGGCACAAAATCTTTATGCCAAAGCACACTCTAGAATCTGATTTTCGGTCCAACGCACGGTTTACGAATTTTCACGTTAAAAAAATGCTGTCTAACCTTACATATTTGATCTTAGCGTAAAAATGGGTTTCCCGAAGTCTTAACAGTTAGTCTATAAGGAAGGTTTAACTTATGAGCATTCCAAAAATTATTATTTCTTTTCTTAACAACAACAGAAAGTCAATGAAAAGCAATCTTTTAAATTGACGTTCGCGCTGCACAGAGATCGTATGTAGACAGAACATCTTTCTGAAAACGCCCTAAACTTTGTTGTTTTGCCATTATGTTCAGTAATTTTTAATACAGTTAGTACTCATAAGTCACTGACCTCTTCGGAGAAATTTTTCCAAAGTACCATTGACAGAAACAGAGAAATCCCACAATATGCGTGGTTAGACTGTAAATGTTACGCGAGCTGTTAAAAAATGGTCCCATTTTGAGCCATACTTTTCATATTTCAATTTTATTTTGGTCTTACAGCCAGAAAAAAAATATTAAATGAAAAGCTGTTTATAAACTTTAACTTCTTGCCAAATATCGATGCGATCTGAGTTTTAATAAGTTCATAAGAGCCAAACGATGTGAGATTCTTAGCCGTGTACACCAGTAGCGTGCGCCAGGCCAGTACTAACCTTGAAAACTGAGAAAATTAATTATATGTAGCTTAGAGCTGAAGGGAGGGAATGCTGTCTGAGTTGGTGACTTATTTATTTTTCTGGAGTTGAATTCCAAGGTACTGTAACTAGGTTTAAAAAAAGAATTAGCAAATCCTTCTTCTGTGTTCATGTCCCCCACAAAACGTGAAATTAGGAGGAAGTTTCACCTTGTGGTCGTACAGCGACAGCAGAGAAAAGTACAAAAAAGCGTGATGCACACGCAAAGTTATGGTTTGGCTATTCCAAGCCTACTGCTGTTTGCTGCTGTTTGCTGTGCTTAAACCTTTCACTGCCAAATGTGCATGTGGCCAAAAGGCAAAATTCAACAAAATCCCAACATTTCATTTGGTAAAATTTTGAAAAAGAAACAGAACATTTATCATGTACCATGTCAAAGTACAGGTAGAGAGGTTTCATTTGAATGGCCACTCCATCGGAATTCGTCCAGACTCAAAATTAAAGTAAGAGCCACCTTACAAAACTCCATTATTCACTCTGGCAGTGAAAGGGCCTAGCTTCCTAGCTCATAACCATTATCAAGTAAAATTGTTGCACAGGGTCAGATCAGCAAAGAAATTTACACATCAAATAAAAACGAGAAAAGAAACGTTGTTTTGCTTACTACAAGTAAACCACCAGCATACTGTGTTGGTTGCTCATGTTGCCGCCACAGTGACTATTGTTTATTATAAGACCCCAATAACAAAGTTTTACTAGGGTTGTGCAGATGGCAGGATCTCCCCTATGACTTTACTGTACAATGCTAATCTATACATGCACATGTGTACGATTAATCTTTTAAAATTAAAGGGGTCCCCTTAAAAGTTGTTGTCAAAGGTACCTTAATTAAATACCATGTATTAAGGGCCTTTTTCGACATAGACTTCCTTGTAACCAAGGAAGGGAACTGCTTCCTACCTACAGTTCTACCAATTTTATCTCCAGTGCATTGGCATGATAGGTTGCTTATTATAATAAGAAAGTTGCTTGAGTGAAGGACATTCCAGGTTGTTGTTTAAATATTTGTAGGGAGCCCAAAAATCTGAATCCTTAAAACACACAATTCTCGGCAGATAATTATGTTTTAAGAAGAGTTTTCTTCTTTGCCAGGGTCAAAGTGTTGGTCATCACCAGGCATAATGCACTGTGTGCTGGGAGAGCACAGCCCATAGGTTTGGAAATTGAATACTGCTTTGTCCACACTATAAAATACAGATGTAGTTTATATTTACCAGGAAGAAACACAAGGACTGTTCCACGTTCCACTGGCTGTCTTAACCTGTGAAAAAATCACAAAGGAGTACACGTAATCAATGGTATCTTAAGTTAGATGGTGCATTAACCTCAGTATAGAAGATTTGCATTAACTTTTTTGTCCAAAATGCCACACAATGCAAAGAGTTTAAGAGAAAACTTTGGGCCAAAATTAATATTTTAATTTCAAAAGAATCAAAAAAAATTCTTTTGAGTCAATTTCCAGGGTCTTAGCACCACGTTCATAATATACTATAATCAGTAATAATAATAATAATAATAATAATAATAATAATAATAATAATAATAAGGGGACATAAGATTTTAATTGCCTTTAATGGCATAAGTACATGTATTAAAGGTGCAGTTTTGTGTAATAATTTTAAGACACTAGTATACGCTGTGACTGAAGTCTGTGGATTCATTAATTTTTAGGTTTAAAAGAGACTCCACCAGTAGAAAGCATTATTTCAGTGACAATTTGAAGATACGCAATTACACAAATCATTTCATTTCAATACTTTTTTGTTGGCACAGTTTATTATGTGACCATAGCAACAGTGATCTTTTCAAGTAAACTCATTGTTTAGCCAAAACCTCACCTACAGAGTAAAGTGTGTAGTAGATTGTATTTCACTAGTGTTTGTACATCTGTATACCTGTAATACTCTCACCTCTTTGCAGATTCCGCCTCTACCTCATCCAGGTGTTGGATAAGTTCTGCCACCAGCTGATATCCCTCTTTTGTAATACAGGGTTCATCAGCTTTGACATCAGGTATCATCTGCAGAAAAAAATATCGGAATAACACACTACATTAAGTGTACAGTATGCAGAGTGTCCAATTGGAATAAGGCCATTAGTGACTCTGATCATGAAAAATCTAATGTGTGGTGTGGGGCAACTACTGTAGGTTAAACAGGGTTCTGGGTAAAAAAAAAAATATAGGTATAAACACAAAATCAAGCAAAAGCGGGCAAAATTCAATAATTTTATGCTGTCAACATCACAAGTAAATCTTGGTTCCAAGAATAATATTGTACTAAAAACATGAACAGAAAAAATGTGCCCGAGTCTGAACATGTTGACGCTTACATGTGTATGTACCAGTAAAAAGATCATTAAAAGAAACGTTACTTGATATCCTTCAAACTGAAGACACCTATATTGACATGGACAAGATTATTGTGAAAAAGAAAAATGTAACTTTCTTTTGTCCTTTATATTTAAAATTTCATCCTTTTATCCCCTGTATTTAAGTTGAATAGTACTTGTATTTTTAACAATTAATTATTCCTTGAGTCTGAATGGGCTCTAAGTCAAAAGATCAAGTGGCCGAGGGCTGAATGGGCTATTGACTCAGAGGCCATGAGGGAAAGAATAATCATCTTTTAAGTAAAATCCAACTAGACTGTCAAAAATATTGAAACAAAACAACTTTAGCTAGCAAAACACGATTCAGCCGCAATTGTTTCAGTTTTCAAAGCCGGCACTTTTCACTACTAGTGGGCTATAATATATAGCCTAGTAGTAGTTCAACCAATCAGAATGCAGCATTGATGATAGACCACTAGTTGGATTTTGCTAATGTAAAATATAATATATTAAATATGTCTATTATTTAATTGTATTTATTCAGTTTGTGTACAATTATGTAGCCTGGCCTGCCTTGTATAGCCTTGCTAACTGTAGGCCAGTCCTGGCGATTCCTTGTACATTTTGTAATTTACAATGCATTTGTGAATTCAAACAAAAAGTTGAGGTTGACAGTTAATGTACTTACTCCAGTTAACTGGTATAGGTCATCAAGATAACATTCGACCACAGGAAAGGACTTTCCCTCCACAGTGATAACAGGAGCACCCTCCACTCTACCCCTGACAGGCACAGCAAAGTACATAGAGAACAGGTCGCTTTCAATGGTGGCTGACATGAGGACCACCTGTGATAAACACAATATAAACCTTAAAAGCAGTATATTGGACTATTATAAGTATGTGATCGATTGCAACTACAGTGTATGAGTTCTCAACCCAAATACTCATGCGATCAGATGGTAAGTTGCTCGTAAAAGCATTTAACAAAAAAAAATACATTCAGAATTCCAAGGAAAAAATTGAGCTATTTACACACAGTGGAACCCTGCCTTATAGCTACCTCGGTATTAAGTACAGCCACCTCTGATCTATTAATGAACAAAGGCAAAGCAACATGAAATCTTTTTGTTAAGTACTAGCAGATACCTTGACATGCTTAGAGTTGGTTCGAAGCAACTTTTTCACAACCAGCATACAGAAGTCAGTATCTCTGTCTCGTTCATGAACCTACATGTAAAAGCACAAGTCATTATGAAAACCTGTACAAGCGTGAGTTTGAGCAAATTATCGCAAAACTTTGTGTGAGCATTATGGAGAACAACAACAAGCTGCCCATGCAGAGTTTTCAGCTGTATGTAATTTTCACTGACTTTTTTATTAGAATTTTCCACAAATTCAAGCATTGTATTTTTACTCCACACAAATGCTGTAAATTTACCGGAATCATCCTGTGGTACTATCACAGAACCTGGGTTACCTGTGAATTCAATAGCACGACAGCACAATCCACTAGACCCAGGCTATCAGACACAACTGTCTTGGCACACTGATCATATTAAGAGACAGAAAATTTGCGATGTATCAGTCTGACAACAACACATTCTTACCTCATCCAGAATGACATGAGTGTACTGATTCATGTTCTTGGAATGGATCAACTTCTGCAGCAGTGTACCAGTTGTTACATAAGACAAACGTGTGTCCTCACTGACACACGAGTCTCTGCCAACCTGGTACCCTACCAAGCTTCCCTGTGTCCACCCTCTTTCCTGGCAAACTCGCTTGGAAATGCTTATTGCAGCAATTCGCCTGGGCTGAGTGACAATGATATTGCAATACCTCTGATCTTTGGCATACTCATCCAGGATGTATTGAGGAACTTGTGTGGTTTTACCGCTACCTGTAGCTCCTAAATAACATCAAAAAAGATTTTAATACTTACAAAGGTAATGTGAACAGCAGTGTAATAGATGTAAAATACAAAAATTGTAGGATCAATAAAAACAGCCAAGATTTTTTGACAGGGAGCCCACATCACACGCCTCTTTTTCAATGGAACCCTGCATTAAAATTATTACATCTACCAGGATCCTATTTTAAGAGTATTAATAATTATGATCCTGTTCTATCCTATCAGGATGCTGTAAGAGATACATTGTACTGTTGAGATCCTGTTCTATCCTATCAGAATCCTGAAAGAGATACTGTTAGGATCCTGTACAATCTTATCAGGATCTTGTAAGAGATACTGTTAGGATCCTGTTCTGTCCGATCAGGAAATTGTAAGAGATACTGTTACGATCCTGTTTTATCCTGTTAGGATCCTGTTCTATCCTAACAGGATCTTATTATAAGATACTGTTAGGATTCTGTTCTACCCTATTAGGATCCTGTAAGAGACTCTGTTAGGATCCTGTTCTGTCCTAACAGGATCCTGTAAGAGATACTGTTGGGATTCAGTTCTATCATATCAGGATCCTGTGGGAGAAACTGTTACGATCCTGTTCTATCCTGCCAGGATACTGTAAAAGATACTGTTAGGATCATGTTCTATTCTATCAGGATCCTGTAAGAGAAACTGTTACATGTAGGATCCTGTTCTATCCTAACAGGATCCTATGGAAGAGATACTTTTAGAGGTGTTGGTCTTATAGGGGTGTCCATTAAGAGAGAGTGGACTGTATTCAAATCTGTGCATTCAGCTATACCTTAAGAAAAAGACAGTAGTTTGACAGATACATGTAGTTAACCTTACATGTATAAGAAGCAATATTATTTTTGCCCTAATAACTCACCCTGTATAATAGTAACAGAATTACTCTCAATGGTGTCCACAATTTGTTGTTGATAAGATGTGATGGGAAGGTCAGGAGAGTATGTGTGATCAAATGAGTAATTCTCAAATATATGAGCATCCTCTTCCTCTCTCAAAGCCGCAGGCATTTCATCAGCAGCACCTGGAGGGGGATTGGTTTCAAATTCGTCCATCTCATCATACAGGTCTTCAAGTCTGGGGCCAGTGGAACAGTAACCTCCAACATACGCAGGGGATGGCAGAGGACTTAAAAAAAATAAAGTACAAACAAGTCATGTATGTGCACAAAAAAATCAGCATAATTACGTCTATGAAATGCAGTGTATCTAAGCAAATCATGCAGTTATTTAAAGATAGAAAAAAAAACTACACTGAAGTACACTATACTCATCTTCTCTAAGAGGGATTAAACATGTTTTAAATCTCTTTTAATCTCTCCAATACAAATAACTAGGTTCTATAGGATTCCGTCAAATTCATGAGAGACTTAAAAGACCAATCAAGTTGTGTTGCTTGCATGTCTCTGGTCATGACTTCAAGAACAAGGTATCTTCACCACCCTCCACTAACTGGAAAAGTTTTTTTTTAAGCACAAAATAATCATTTGAAATTATTATTCTTCATTCAAAATATTTTGCCATTTCTGATTGGCTCCAATCCCCCAGCAAATTCTTCTTAACCAACTGGTGCTACCATATTTGATGGTTTATTATGATATACGTTTATGTACTATCGATCAACCTCGTTTCTTGACGTGGCCGCCCAGCTATTCCGGAGTGAACTAAAAAAGAAGAGCATTTAAGGCTATCCAAAGACGTTTTAGCCAAAATAATTTCTAAATAACTGAATAGAGGAAATGCAAAAAATACGCAAAACATACATGTATAATGTTATAATTATACATTTTTGAGGAGTATCTGCAAGGAATAACATCCATTTATATCCTGAAACTGTGATGAGAAATAGGCCAAAGTTTGAAGAAAGTCTATAGGAAGGTAAGCTTGTTAAGAACACACATCATACGTTAAACAGTAAAAATAATAAAACAATTATTGAATTCGGCTGCCGTATGATGTGAAGAATTATGTAGATCTCAGAGGATGTTATAACATCCTCCTTGATCTGCAGAATCCTTCATATCCTAGGAACTCAGCCCCATTCAATAATTGCTAATTATGCCTTCCACGTGATGGCTAATCATTTTTTCCCTTCCCATGGTGGGATGGGAGTGCAGAATAAAGAGGTTATTATTTCCTGGAAATACATTGATGTTGGATTCTACGAATTTAAACAAATCCTTAGATACTGGAGAACGGAATAGAGAAAAAGAAATATACATCTGTAGGAAAAGACATCCCACGCCACCCGAATGATCTTTCATAAAAGTGAAAAATTTTAGAACCTTATTATTATTTTTTATGATCAATCATCAATCTGTTGGAATATGAAGCTAAATTGATATTGGATATAAACAACTCTGAACAACATCTTGTCCCTCAATAATAATTATTATTTAAGTAAGACAAGAAATCCAAAGAGAAATAAACAGTCATAATTTGGTTTTATTCCAAAATATTTTGATAACTATGAACAATCCTCACACATGTACACTGTTCGTGCCTGGCTAAATTTGCAATCATACATAGAACTACATGTAGTAATAACCAAAGATTAGCAAGTGTGGGTGACATCGATCAGAGCTTCAAATGCTTTTGCTCCATCGCTGTGCTTTGAGTAAGTTTGATATGACACATGGACAAAACACGCATGATCAGATTCCGAGGGTAGAAGGACGAGACACTTGCGATCAAATTGCCATCTGTACATTCCATTCATTCTTAGTACAAGTCCAAACAAAAGCTGGTTAAACACTTGCGAAACATGCGTAATAACAACCTGCAGGGGCATAGCTGGCCCATAGACCTGTAGGCCTGGGCCTACAAATTTTTGGTTTTATCACTCTACCGCTTGGAAAATCAAAGGGTGCCTAAGGCTAACTTGTGAATTATTAATAAATTACCGTATTTTAGAAATGAAAGCTCATAATGAACCTGCAATAATTATTACTCTACCAGTATATTAATTTTTAAGTCTGTCAAAAAATGAAAATATGGTTTACAAAAAAACAAAACAAAAAGACCAAAAAAAGAAAAAAAAAAGTTTCAAATGGCAAGAGTTGGACCCCAGACCTCTGACATGAAAGGTCAACTGGTTACCTATTGCACCATGACAACTGATAATACAAACTGCTGTTAAATCATTTTTAACACTTTTGCCCATGAAATTCTGCTGGTTGACACTGTTTGAAGCTGGTAAGGCTTTACTTAAGAAGAAACGAAAGATATATTCAAGAAAAACAAGCATGGTTTTGACAGTTAAAGCCATACTTTAACTCATTTCGTCACATTTGAAGAACATTATGGCCAACAAGTGTCTCGAAAAACCGTCGCGAATTCTCTTGCAGCTTGCAGCATTTACATGAGGAGAATCAATTACGATTCAGCAACAGTAAACGTTTCCGTTTTTATTGAAAAAAGAAACATTTCATTTCAGAATTATATTTCACTAAAAACCATGAGATTGGGAGTCTTGTCCTGAGAAAAGTTAAAAAATCGGGAGACTCACGGCAGAATCGTGAGCTTGGACCAGCCTGGGAGTTGAAAAGCAATTGCCGATCTTTTCATCATATTTATCACCTGGACGAGTCAAAAATCTTCAAAAGTTCATAAACTTCTGTCTCAAAGTTGGCCATAGCCCTAAATTGAAACATTCAAAGTCCACATGAAGATCGTGGTCCTGTGACTCTTGTGAAATGTACAAAATCAGCACATCGAGAAACGGGAACTTTATACAATAGTTGTCATTTTGATATCAGGCACTTTCGTGTGGAGCCAACCCATCTATTTCTGAGTGACACATTTGCATATCACAGTGCCTACAATAACTTGTTCCTTATGCTGCATGTAATCCACAAGTTAGCTCTTAAAAGAGCTCAAAGTGTTGGTGAGGTCAGTGTGTACTTGTCATGTGTGCAATTTCAGGATATATGGAAATGAAAGTCAGCCAGGCCTACAACTAGTCGAAAAGCTGCAATGGCTCACCCCTGGGCCAGGTTGCATAAAACATTCTTAAGATAAGAGGGCCCTTAACTTTTGTTCTGGAACAACAAGCTGTTGTTTTGAAAGAATAGTTACCATTCCCTTAAGGTGATTCCATAGTAAAAGAACCTAACATAGATTTTAGCTAAAACTTGGTACACTGATGTAACAAGTCAAGAAGATGATAGAAAAGTAATAAAAAGTGGGGGTCACCGTGCTCGTTTTGACGTCACAATGCTGACAAATACGGCTGTTTAAGACCCTTTTACAAAAACCGCGGGCAGCGCAAAACTAGACAAAAAGGAGAGATTTTTTCGATGATGCATGTGACATCACACAGAATTTGACTTTAATGTATTGTTTATCCACTTACGTACCAGAAAAATGCCTTTTTATGCCCTTGTTTTTACTTTACGCTCCAAAGCAGAATTAAATTGGACGCGCGCTTTTCGACCCGTGATGACTCAATCCGTACAATTTAGTAAAATTTCCAAAAAACTGAACATAGATTTGTGTCATTTTTTTTCTCATCGAAAGGAAGCACTGTCCTTATTAAAATCATGAAATAAAAAATGGGGGTCACCGTACTCGTTTTTGCGGTAGAGCTGCAGAAAGTGCGCACCAAACGCATTTTCTCCGATTTTTGAGAGAGGACTGGGGCGAGTTTCAAAATAGAATGTATGTGAAAGGGGGGAGAAAGTATTAAAAAATCCGTTTTTACAGAATTTACATCGAGATATCACATTTAGGACACAATGTGGTAAAGAAAGTGTTTAAATGAAATCAAAGTGAGTAAGCACAAGTTAAACATCCACTATCGAGGTTCTCCGAGGGGAGGTCAAACTCAGCAACACGCGTACTGCTTACGTTATGCACATTCCCAACACATTAAGTCTCACCTCGGCAAGAAACAACAGCAAGCAAAAATTCCAATAGCGTTTCTCTTCAGTCAACTTCATTTTAATAATATTACTTCGCATGCTCTTTTTTACAGCGGCCATCTTGTTATGCGCAGTAAGAGATGCGCAGTGCAAAACTAGGGAATCACCTTAATCTTAAGATGTTTTTTGCAACCCGACCTGACCCTGACCTGGAGATTAGGATTGCGGGCTCCTCTTGTCGCCCGCAAATACGTAGACCAGGCAAAGTACATGAATTATATCCTTGCTAACAGTGTTTGCAGCGCTTCGCCGACATCCGTAATTCGAGGTATTGAAAAAGTAACCCATAGAAAACCAAACAGAAGGGAAGTATGTTCATATCCTACCTCTGTGGATTCGTCTTCTTTGGTAATTTAAACTCCTGTTGAAAAGCATTGGTTTGAGTTGGAACGTTCCAACGTCCGCTTATCTTTGCGGGTGTTAATGTGTTGGTTTTGGTAAGCGGCTTGAGGCTGAAAAATTCCTGTATCATATCAAGGCTTATGTCCCCCATCTTGCACGGAGCTTTTCTTTTTCGATGTTTATCACCAACAATGTGGCGATTTATTCACGAATCCGGCGCCATTGCACTGTTTTCATCCTTGCTGCAGCCGACAAGGGCCTCTACAGGAACTGACCAATAGGAATATCTGTACTATTACAGACCACCAATCAGAAAGCTTGTTATAACGCATTATTGAGCCAGCGATACTAAACGATCTATCCTTGTAGTTGAGAAAAAAAACACGTGAAAATTTGGGGGTCGTCTGTTTGTTTGTTGATTTCTCGAAGAAACAGCTGTCTAGTCATGTCTGATTTAGTGGTTTTCTAGCTCAATGAATTGTATTCAATATGGACGACTGGCAAATTTGCCCACGATGTAAGACGACCAAGTACCGAAATCCGAAATTGAAGTTGTTGGTGAATGTTTGCGGGCACAAACTGTAAGTCCTCAAGTCATAAAATATTCTGTCGGGGTCGATAAAATTGGTTGAGAAAATATACTCCTAAACCAAAACAAAAGAACGTAGGATTCCAGCTTAGTTTCTTTAATTTTAATGTAAAGGTTTTCTTGATTCATGGAGATCTGACATTGCCAAAATTAATTATGCGTTTGGTCTCTTGAGATCTATTTATGTAAACTTAAAGTATTGCCAAAGAGGAAAGGGTCTCAGCCCTCAAAAATATCAAAACAGTGTTGTCGTATAAGGGGAGGCAAATTACAGAGTATCCATGCTTCGATAAGTCAATGAGTCACCTCTTTTAAGACTTGACAGCACCACACTGTTCTACACTGCTCACACCGTTCCATTGTTCCATCATATACTGTACCACTGTTCCAGCATACTCTTCCACACTGCTCACACTGTTCCATCACACTGTTCTTCTGTTCCAACATACTGTTCCACTATTCTACCATACTGTTCCATTGTACCACCACACTGTTCCCCTGTTCCATAACACTGTTCCACACTCATCACACTGTTCAATCACACTGTTCCTTTGTTCCACCATAAAGCTCTGCTATTCCACTACACTGTTCCACCACACTGCTCACATTGTTCCTCCACACTGTTCAACAACACTGTTTTACGCTGTTCCACTGTCCCACTACACTGTTCCACAGTTCCACTGTTCCCTGTTCCCCCAGACTGTTTCCACTTTGTTTCCACACTGTTCCATTCTTCTACACTTCCACTATGATGTTCAACACTGTTTAACCACCCTTTTCCATGGTACTGTTCCATGCTGTTCCTCCACACTGTTCCACTGTTCCACCATACTGTTCCATACTGTTCCATACTGTTCCACACTGTTCCTCCACACTGTTCAACCACACTGTTCCACCAAACTGTTCCACTGTTCCAACATACTGTTCCACACTGTTCCACCATATTGTTCCACACTGTTTGACCACACTGTTCCATCACACTGTTCCACACTGCTTCTCTCTTCCACCACACAGTTCCACTGTTCCACAACACTGTTCCAATGTTCCACCACACTGTTCCACTATAGCTCTGTTCCAGCCACACTCTTCCACACTGTTCCACTGTTCCACCATACTGTTCTACTGTTCCACCATACTGTTCTACTTTTCCACCACACTGTTCCAATGTTCCACCATACCATTCCACACTGTTCCACCACACTGTGCCACACTGTTCCACCGTTGCACCATGCTGTTCCACACTGTTCCACCACACTGTGCCACACTGTTCCG
Organism: Porites rus; assembly: GCA_964035705.1. NCBI lineage: Eukaryota > Metazoa > Cnidaria > Anthozoa > Scleractinia > Poritidae > Porites > Porites rus. The sequence goes on from OZ037998.1 coordinate 12,028,397, forward strand.
CTGTTCCACCCTGGTGTTCCACACTGTTCCACTGTTCCACCATACTGTTCCACACTGTTCCACCACACTGTACCACATTGTGCCACACTGTTCCACCATGCTGTTCCACACTGTTCCCACATACTGTTCCACTGTTCCATACTGTTCCACACTGTTCCTCCACACTGTTCCACCACACTGTGCCACACTGTTCCACTGTTACAACATACTGTTCCACCATACTGTTCCACACTGTTTGACCACACTTTTCCATCACACTGTTCCACTGTTCCACCATACTGTTCTACACTTCCACCACACCGTTCCAATGTTCCACCATACCGTTCCACACTGTTCCACCACACTGTTCCACTGTTCCACCATACTGTTCCACCACACTGTGCCACATTGTGCCACACTGTTCCACCATGCTGTTCCACACTGTTTCCCCATACTGTTCCAATGTTCCACCACGACACTGTTCCACACTGCTCCTCTCTTCCACCACACTGTCCCACACTGCTCACACTGTTCCACCACACTCTTCCACACTCTTCCACCACACTGTTCCACGTTCCACTGTTTCACCATACCATTCCACACTGTTCCACCACACTGTGCCACACTGTTCCACTGTTGCAGCATGCTGTTCCACACTGTTCCACCACTCTGTGCCACACTGTTCCGCTGTTCCACCCTGGTGTTCCACACTGTTACACTTTTCTTCCATACTATTTCACTGTTCCACCATACTGTTTCACTTTTCCAAAACACTGTTCCACTGTTCCTTCATACCATTCCACACTGTTCCTCCACACTGTTCCACTGTTTGATTATCCTGTTCCACTGGTCCAGCATACTGTTCCACAGGTTCAATGTTCCACCACACTTTTCCATACTGCTCGTCTGTTCCACCACACTGTTCCAATGTTCCACAAAACTGTCCCACACTGTTCTATTGTTCCTCTAATCCACCACACTGTTCCATCACACTGTTTTACTGTTCCACTGTTCCCACCATACTGTTCCACACTGTTCCACTGTTTCACCACACTGTTCCACCACGGTGTTCCACTGTTCCACCAAACTGTTCCACACTGTTCCACCACACTCTTCCACTGTTCCACTACAGTCTTCCACTGTTGCACTATACCATTCCACACTGTTCCACACTGTTCCACCACACTGTTCCACCACACCGTTTTACTGTTCCACCACACTGTTCCACTGTTCCACCACACTGTTGCATTGTTCCACCATGCCGTTCCACACTGTTCCATTGTTCCACAATGCCGTTCCACACTGTTCCACCACAGTGTTCCACCACAGTGTTCCACTGTTCCACCAAACTGGATTACAGTGTTCCACTATACTGTCCCACTGTTCCACCACACTGTTCCACCATGCCATTCCACACTGTCCACCACACCCTTCTGTTCCACTGTTCCACCACACCGTTCCACTGTTCTACCATACCGTTTCACACTGTTCCACCATACTGTTCCACTTGTCCACCATATTGTTCCACACTGTTCCACCACACTGTGTCACACTGTTCCACTGTTCCACCATGCTGTTCCACTCTTTTCCACCACATGGTGCCACACTGTTCTACCACATTGTTTCACACTGTTCCACTTGTTCACCACACTGGTCTATACCGTTCCACACTGTTCCACCACACTGTTTCACTGTTCCACCAGACTGTTCCACACTGTTCCACCACACTGTTCCACTGTTCCACCACACTGTTCCACCACACTGTTCCACTGTTCCACCATACTGTTCCACACTGTTTCCACCATACTGTTCCATTGTCCCACGACTGTGCCACACTGTTTTACTGTTCCACATTGTTCCACCACATTGTTCCACACTGTTCCACACTGTTTCATGGTTGCACCATACTGTTCCACTTTTCCATCACACTGCCTTGCGCCACACTGTTCCCCTGTTCCACCATATTGTTCCATACTTTTGCACACTATTCCACTACACTTTTTCACTTTTTCAAACTGTTCCACTATTCCACTATACAGTTTCACACTGTTTCACCATACTGTTCCACACTGTTCTACACTGTTCCACTGGTCTATTGTTCCACCAAACTGTTTCACTGTCTCACTCTTCCACTAGCCTTTTTCCACACTGTTCCACCATACTGTTCAAAACTGTTCCACTATACTGTTCCACAATGTTCGACCACACTTCTCCACTGTTCCACCGAGGACGCGCGGATAAAGGTTGGGCGGTGAAACTAGCACTCTTCTCTTCCTTTTAATGTGTGATTCTGAGTTGGATTTGTACGAGCGTTTTTTTTTCGCGCCTTCCGGGCGCTTGAAGGCCATGAAAATTTTCTTTTTCGCAGAGCGGAAATCCTATTTTCTTTCTGTAATTTCAGGCTAACACTATTAAATACGTAAATTCGTTTCATAACAGTATTAAACAAAGCAGTTTCATGTGTTTATGTGTGTATGCCTATAAGTGAAACTTGTTGGTCGTATAACGCCAAAATTTGAGTTTAATTTGAAAGTATCGAATGCCTCCTCCTTTCACTAAATATGACCTAATCGTCCTTGGCCGTTTTATTTATAAAAGCTTAACACTTCTCAAACTTAATTTTTGCAGATGTTAAAGGGGATAAATTGTATATAACGTAACGACAAATTAGTTGGATATATTTAGATGAAGTGGCGTTGTACCTACTTTAAACTTTGCTTCTCGGTTGCAACGCGCCATGGCGATTCGTGTAATGCGTCGCAAATCCGGCAACCGCATGTTAACAAAATTTATCGAAAGTTAATTTTAAGCCAGATTTTCTTCATTTTCCTCTCGAAAACAAAACAAAGTAAGCAGTAAAAAGTGGGGGGAAACTAATTATGAAGCTCCGAAGAAACAGAAAGACGTATGAGATGTTTTGTGAACATAAAGGGAAGCGTGATGTTGATTTCAATTAATTAAGCACACTTAACCTTGTACGAGTTGCTCGTACTTATAAAATACACGTCATGTAGTTATGAAACGCCATCCGCTGTCTTTTAATACTTTTTCCATGGATGAGGTTTTGCTTCGCGTCGGTCATGGAAGAAACTAGAGAAGCCATTTTAATCAGCAACTCCTAATTTGATCCCAGTCCACTGCATGGCACCTTTTTGCTCGGACGCGCTCGTTTCACCGCCGAACCTTTATCCGCCCTGGTTCCACCACACTTTGCCACACTGTTCCGCTGTTCCACACCGTTCCACTGTACTGTTCCTCGGTTTTACCGTACTGTTCCACTGTTCCCTGCTCCACACTTCCACTCTTCTACCTTACTGTTCCACACTGTTCCACCGTACTGTTCCACAATACTGTTCCACAATGTTCCACACTGTTCCAATGTTCCACCACATTGTTCCACACTGTTCCACTGTTCCACCACACAGTTCCACTGTTTTGCCATACTGTTCCACACTGTTCGACCACACCTTTCCACTCTGTTGCTCTGTTCCACCACTGTTCTACCTTACTGTTCCACACTGTTCCACCGTACTGTTCCACAATACTGTTCCACAATGATCCACACTGTTCCAATGTTCCACCACATTGTTCCACACTGTTCCACTGTTCCACCACACAGTTCCACTGTTTTGCCATACTGTTCCACACTGTTCGACCACACCTTTCCACTCTGTTGCTCTGTTCCACCACTGTTCTACCTTACTGTTCCACACTGTTCCACCGTACTGTTCCACAATACTGTTCCACAATGATCCACACTGTTCCAATGTTCCACCACATTGTTCCACACTGTTCCACACTGTTCCATACTATTATTCCATACTATTTCCTACCATGGTGCTTTGCTGCCAGGGCTTCGTGTGATATAGAGCTCTGCTATGAGCTAAAGACTTTAGTTCTTAGAGATTATTCAATGAGATCCAATTTGCTTGAGCTTCCAAATGGCTGTTTCAAAATGAGTGTTTTGAGTTGTTTATTAAACTAACTAATCAAATACTCTTGGCAGCAAGAACATGATTCTTTTCTAGCTCCTTTAAGCCGGTTTTTTTGCAAAAACCCCATGATAGGCATAAACCGTAGTTAACAGAAGGTAAAACTATTTTAAGATAAAAATAAGCTCTGGTTAAAAGTATAAAGATCTCAAAAGATCTGGTAGTTTCTCTCTGATGCGTCTTTCTCACGTTTTTTTTTCTTTTCATTATTATTATATCCAGACAAGTAATTTTGTCCCCTGTTTTGTTCTGATAGGTGTGAAAGCTGTGTAGAGACCCTTTTCACACGGCCATCAGCAGCATGTCCAGAGTGCAACACAGCTCTAAGGCGAAATGACTTTAGAATTCAACAATTTGAAGATCTTATTGTTGAGAAGGAGGTGGACATAAGGAAGAAGATTTTGAAGATGTAAGAAATATGTCAATTCTTTCAGTCATGTTGAATGTGAAAATAATTGCGGGCGACAGGAGGAGCCCACAGTCCTAATTTCCAGGTTGTTATTACGCATGCGTCGCATGTATGTAGCCAGCATAAGTTTGGACTTCCACCAAGAATGTATGGAATGCACATAACGCACTTTGATCAAGCACGTTTGGACCTTCTGTCACTCGTAATCTTATCACACGTGTTTTGACCATTTGTCACGTGAAACGTACGCAAAGCACAGCGCTGGAGTAAAAGCGTTTTGACCTTCGATCGTTGTCGCCCGCACTCTGTGACCTTTGGTTATTACTAGTAATAATATTTTATTATTATGCTGGAAAACAAATTATGCTCACACTATACATTTTTGTCAGGATCAGGATCGAGAGTTGAGCAGCTTTTACAAACATTTTGGTACACACACTTTTGGTTAATTAATAATTTCAGCATTTTATTGAAATTTGAAGTTGTGAATAACTGGGGAAAGAGGTTGTCTAGTTTTTCCAGAATCTCTTAAATCATAAAAGAGTTGTAAAATTAATAATTTCCAATCGTAAAATCAAAATGTTGTTAAATATAGTTCAATACAGTATTCTCAGTGCAGCTGCGTGTACGTATCAACTCTTATTTTGTCATTTCAGCTTAAGATACAAGTACCATGTTATTTTGCTTACTTGTTAATAGTTACAACAAGCTTGAGGAGGATTTCCAGACAGCCACTGATCCCCTAAGATCCTACAATGACTACCTGGAGGAAGTAGAGACTATAAGTATGAATATAATGTTAATAGACACATGATTGTTTCCTTCTGAATGGCATTTATTATTTTTGTAATGAGAGAAAAATATCAATATTGGTCGTTTTTATGCTAGAAACGCTTGAGTAAAAACTTGGCGCATAAAAGTAGATGACAACATTGAAAAAACGTTGGAGTTTTCTAAAAAAAAAAAGACAAACTAATTAACTCTGACTTTTCCAATTCGTTTCTGGTTGAGTTGGGCTTAAGTCCCAGTTGATGGTGTCCCATTTGTATACTACACACTTTTTACTACTGAGACATTAAAGTCGTCTGTTAAGTACGACTAAAGGAAACGCTTAGCAGAAGACGTTAAAGTCGTCCGACGTTAAATGTCTCCGTCATATTTACCGTTTTTATTCTAGTCAGACTAGTCTAGCATGTATGTATACTTTAACAGTCAGACATCTCAACCATATCACAATTCAATTGTTGAACAGGGATTTGTATTAATTGTGAACGAAAATAACTTGACATGCAATGAGATGGATCCTGTATATATAGTTCTTGTAGTAAGTCGCATGTCGGCATTATAGACAATAGTTAAGTAGCAGTATATCATGCGACTTTTTTCCTTTCGTTTGAAGTTTGGAATCTCGCAAATGGAGAAGATGTTGAGGAGACAAAGAAACGAGTAGAAAAATACAAGAAAGACAATGAAAATCTAATAAGGAAAAATAATTTTAAGCTGGTAAGTTTAACCAATTTCTTTTCACCCAGCTTTAATCTCATCCACTTACTCACAATCCGCAGCTCGAGACCCGCACTATTTACCCGTAACTCGCATTATTCGCCCGAAACCCGCGCACTGTTTTTATCTTGTGGTTCTCGCTTTATTGTTAACTTGCGCCTTTGGCCGCGTTTATATGCAGAAAACCTATCCCGTGTACTGAGAAGGGTTACCCTCCCAGCTGAGTCAACTTTAGTGATATGAGAAAAATGCTCACTATTTTTCCCAAGGCAACAGCGCTCGCGCATGCTCTCATTGCCTCTCTTTGATCGAGGCGACCTACCGAGGTAAGCCAAAGCGTTTACAGCTATTTCGAGAAAGGTAGTGGGAAAAGGTGCACGCGACAATCCCGAAAGCTATTGTGTTTGGTTTTGAATTTACTGTTCTTCGAAGAAATTTGAAAGAATCGCTCGAGTGGCCATGGACGTATGTTTGCGGGTTCTAAAGGATAGCAACAAAAGTAGGTTCGACAGCTACAGTGTCTGAAACAGTGTATTGATCATAACCCACATTACCTTACGGGATTGTCGCGTGCACATTTTCTCGAATTCGCTGTATATGAAGAAAAGTTGGCCCAGTTAGGAGGGTGACCCTACCCACAAAAGCGTGACCCTGCTGAACCAACTTTGTATTTCTATTGTAAACAGTCCGCCAAGTTTTGTGAGGAAATGTATGGCTCGCCCAGGGTAGCTTAGGTAGGTGGGTGAACCCTCTACCTGGGGCAACATTTCTTCATATACACGTGACCTTAGCCACGCTACTTTTCCAACATCCGCGTCATTTCCGTGCTACATCGGATATAAGCAACTCCAGACCAGGGTTGCATTGCTTATTGTTTTCTTTTACTATCTTTGTTTTGTCAGGGGAGAGAAGAAGCTATCGTTTTTTCCCAGATTGAGGAAGAACAAAAACAAGCAGAGCTTCGCCGGGCACAAGCAGCCTTATTAGAGAAACAAGAGAAAAATAACAAGAAGAAAGAAAACGAAGAATTTCTTGATAGTCTGGTAACAAATTTGGCCGAAACATTTATAACCAGTTATTCGCTTATCGTCAATTCGCCTACAGTGTATCGCTTAATTGAACTTGATACTCTTTTTGAAAGAATATCATACGTGCCGGTTATAGCGAGGGTGCTGGCGTTGTATTCGTCTTTCATAGATCTTGCCCCACCTAAAGTTTCAAGCAAACTACATGTAGTTTGTTATTTTTTCACCGCAAACTACGTTCCAAAGAACCCAGTAGACAAGGTCTCTGCAAGGAGAATGAAACATTAATTTGAATTCAAACTTCCTTCAAAGTGATCCGACCAAAACTGGTAAGAGCGTTATACAGTAACTTCCTAAACTGAGAAGAGGCGGTTCCATGAAAAGTGAATTAACCGGCAATTTGAACTATAAAATACAGGGTCCAATTTTAATGCAATCTAGTAGTTTTGCATAATGAGCCAAATGTCAGAAAATGGACCTGCACAATATTCAGTCTTTCTTATCTCAAAATAAGAGCCTGTATTCATCGAAGTTCCAAATATATTTGGGTATTGCGCTAGTCTTGCCCTAGTTGAAAATCGCTTCCATCTACTTTTAGCTTACATGTAAGGCCAAGTAACAAAAGCAGTTCTGGTCCGTAATTCTGTAAAAAAAAAAGAGGGAGGGAGAGAGAGAGAGCGAGCGGGGCCTTTTTGTTATCATTTACGAACTTTTTTTGTTGTCAATTGAATGCTCTCTTTACAAATTATTACCCTTCCCTGAAACAAGAGAGAGATCTTCGGTCAAATATTAATAACTGAAACGTCAAATATTAATTAAACACAAATTTGGTTTATTTTAATGGATGTTACAATTATGATGCGTCATACGATATATTTCAATAGGTAGAGTGCATTAAAACCGTCAAATGAATAATTATAGGAATCAGTATTAATTTATTTCATGAAAAGTAACGCTTGCTACGCGGGCAGTAATTGGTGCTCAAAGTAGCACCTGCTGGTTTTTGTTCGCTCCACCTTTTCTAAGAGCAAATACTAACTGGGCCTAATGAGCCAGTTTTAACTTACATTTTGTCATTCTCGCGAGCTAACAATGTAGATTATATTTCTCTTGCAGACCAAAGGGGACCGTCCTCTGGAAGACATCATCGCTGAACATACTAGCAAGTTGCAGAAAAAGTCTTTATTGTTTTCAGGAAGCAGCACTCAGTTTTCTACATCAAAGAAGGTAGGTCCTGAAAAGCTTCTATCAGCAGACGACGATGGCGACAACTGTATTAATATTTGATAAGAAAACCGACAACAACTGTGCGAGTGCATGACGCTTTTTGACACGTCTTTGCCGCCCTTTCTGCAACTACGACCTGGCATTTGCTTATACGAAGTTTTCAGACTGTGTAAACGTGAATCAGACTATGAGCGGCTTCCCGTTGTTCTTATTCCATCGAGCGAAAATGACCATGCGTACGACTGAAGGTGTGACAGGGTAGAGGCGCCCTCGTTTCTTGCTTCTCGTGACGCTCGCGCGCGAGTGTACTTTCCTAACTAAATCTGAGGCAAAAGAGAGACTCCTCACAGTCCGAGCGTGCATAAACAATTTTGTCTTTTCTTTACAAGTTTGTCCACACAGTTCTATATACATTACCTTTAGTACTGGTGAAGAGACTTCGTTTAATAATCAAAAATTGTTTTAGTTGTTCCTTATTTTCTCAGAACCTTTATGATTGATTGAGCAGTGTTACTAATAGGATAAATATGATGTTAAGGGGTTAAATGGTTGAGCGTATAAACCAGTAAACGTTATGCGTTCACGGTTTCCGTCGGTTCTCTTGTGAACGATAGTTCATAAAATAATAAAATATCGTTTGCGCGTGAGAAGAACGTGGTAAAAGCAAGTTTCTTTGCAGATATAAACTTTAAAAGACTTGTGTTTGTATAACTTATGTTCAGACCCTTTGCAAAGTAGAATGGCGGTATGTGATGATCTGTCCACCTTGTTTTAAGTCTCAGGAGACGTTCGCTCCCTTACCGTCCTCTGAAGGCCCCGCATTCGTGTACGTTGCTCCAGAGGTAGTGAACGATGGACCCACTGCCCCAGGAATGGAGACTCTTGCTGCAAGAGGGTAAGTTCACATTAAAAAATAATAGTGTCTTTTCATTGGCCGAGTGGTTAGAGCGCTGGCCTTGCAATTCGAAGGTCCCGGGCTCAAGTCCCACCCTGACCGCTAGCTGGATATGTTCACGGTAGTCCCGAGTTCAAATCTTCGGCCATGCTTGGAGCCAGTTAGTTTACCTCTGGCCAGCTGGGATTCTTTGGCCCTGTTAAATTCAATTTGAATTATTTGTTTCAGGCATTTGCTCGGCCCTACTAGCATTAGTGCTATAAATACTACCGAGGGTAAATATCATCATCATCATCATCATCATCAATATCATCATCATCATCGTCGTCGTCGTCGTCATCGACATCATCGTCATCGTTATTATTATTATTATTATTATTATTATTATTATTATTATTATTATTATTATTATTATTATTATTATTATTATTATTACTATTTCTCAATCACAGGAAGTCACTGCATTTATAGATGTTTAAAGACCTTAAAATTTTAGCGAACTGATTCAATTTCTTCATTTAAGAATTCCTGATCATTTCATTTTATATTCTGATGAGCGTTGGACGGTGCCTCGATATCGGACAGGGTATAGAAAATTGACTGGCCCCTCATGAAAGAGCGTGTCAGACTCAAATCGTGTGTGCCTTGTCTTAAATACTTGGTTTGAGTCTGAGGAATTATGAAGCTGACGACATGTCTCGCAACTTTTAGGCTTGGGTAAAACGTTCAACAAAAACGTACTACTTGTTTTGCTGAAAACTATGTTTCGCGTTTTACCACCCACGATCAAACCTTATTACAACCTGATTCGTTGCAGGACAGGTTTGATTTGGGTGGTAAATCGCGCAATATCGCGGCTATTCAACTCGTGTTTTAGCAATGTTGTAAGACAAGTTGCATGTTTTTCTTTTTGGATTTGTTTTTTGTTACCCGCTTTTCCGTACCTTTTACTCGTACCTGTTTGTTGTGCTGTGTCCTGTAACGTTATGTTTCTTTGTTTAGGTACCTGAGGCATGTGCGCAGCCCTACTGAGGGAGAGAAAGCTGGTGGATACTCATCTGAATTAGCCTGTGAAAGAGCTATTCAAGAAGCGTTCTCGGCACTCCACTTAGGAGTTGAGCTTTAGCCCAATTTTTTCATACGAGATACTTTGTTGAATATTTTTTCTACGATTTGAAAGATTATAGGACCACATCTGGTGATTCGTTGCAGTTGCGCCCGGAATGAATTAGAATTACATCCACTATTTTGACTCAGACAGTATCCCACCCAAGTGCAACTTTTGTAGGAGTACTCTGTACTTGTGGATGGTAAATAATAAGTTTTGTGAGCTGTTGTAATTGTTCATTCGGTATGAAAATTAATCCTGCCCAACACTAGTCTTTAGTGTTATAATGATATTGTATTGTCTTATTTTGTTCTCGATAATGATCGCGTTATCAAACTCCGTTGAGTTGAAAAGTGCTGATTGCCGTTTTTCACTTTCACGTTAACAAAAATGAAGAGAGAAACCATAACGGCAATACATGAAGTCAAGAATTCACGCGATGTCGAAAGGATGGACGGACTGTATTGACATGCCGGAGTTGAGAATTTTTTTCTTTCAATATCACTTTCATGATTTAATAGATTTTTTCATTACAATAACTACTAGATGAGTTTTCGGCAATATTATTTATTACAAAATAACTAAGATAGTACGCGTGCTCTGATTGGCCGAGAGGCGTGTTTGCATGAGAGTATGTAAACATTGTTGTGACGTCAAGATGTTTTGCTTTTTGGGCGCTAAACACGCAAGCACGAATTTGAAAAAAGTTTTTGAGTTGAAAACTTTAAATCTGCAATGCTAACAAAGTTCTTCCCATAGATCCATGAGGTCTCATCGTTCACGGTTTATACTTTTCAAGCGATAACGTTTTTAAATCATGTGTATAATATATTTACTTACACTTCATCTGGGCTGCCTGCCTTACGACGCGGGCTTACCTGCAAAGGGAGCCCAAGCCGGTTCTTCTTAAATTTCAAGAGAAACAGAGTTAACTTCTATCATGAGGAAATAAATTTTGCTGATGTACTTTTTCTAAACATATGCTTGTTGTCTCTATCTCTTTTTCCATAATATTTACGATGCGTTGCGGCGCGATGCGGTTCTATAGCGTCGGATATTAAATATGTCCAAATACGCGATGTTGCTGTCGTTGCCTTCGCGTCGTTGGATTTTAAGGCGGCACGATGGGGGTTTTCAGGGCATAGTTAATAGAGCTAGCAGCAGGCTCAATACCTGCCAGGTATATCTGAGCAAAAAACTACGTCGCCATTGACATAGAACTTGAAACGATTTGTGTTATTTACAAATTTGAGATCAATAGCTGAACTTGTGTGGTCCGTCACGCGAGTAGGATTAGTGATAACTCAAGCATGCTGGCCCTTTCTCTGATCTTAAATCCCCCGCGGAGAAATAAGCTTTCTTAAATAAAAGTAGTGTTAATTAAGTTCCTTCGACCTTTTGAAGCACGAGGCACAAATAATTCAACATCCTCAACATTTTAAGGGTTTTTAACTGTGGTCACGTGTTTTATGATGTGTCATGACGTCATGGTGTTTAACTATGCCACAGACAGAGAACCATGCAGTGCTCATTGACTTGCTGCATAGATTCAAATTCTGTCTAAAACGGAGAAAAATTAGAGGAATAAAATGGTCACGTGACCTAATTTTTAAAATTATTCTTTAGTGGTAAAGGGTAATCATAAATTCTGGACAGATCATTCTTAAGTGGAGAAACCAGACAATAACGTTGGTGTTTTAACATGTCGTCATTACATGTCATCTCTGCGGCCCATTTTCACTTTTCTATTCGCGTAAGAAATTCGCTATGACAGGCCACGTGACGCAAAGGATAAATAATAATAAAATTATTAAACTTTATTATTATTATTATTATTATTATTATTATTATTATTATTATTATTATTATTATTATTTTATCAGCCGAGTGATGATCAGAAACTGCGTGAAACATTTTTCTCATTGAAGTTTGGCAGCCAGGGCACGGAAGAAGAAAACAATAGCTGCAAAATAAAGGATCACTTTAGGACAATTCCTCTGGTAAACAGCTCAATTTAAAACCATTTAGGTTAAGTTACGTTGGCGCTAATATTTAAGTTACTGCGTCCTAGTACTTCCATAGTTTACTCACACAAAAATTAATAATTGTAAACGTCAAAATATGGTAATTTACTCAATACCCAGACAAGAGAAATACTATCCCAGTGCAGCATAAACGAAAAGAAAAATTAATAGTATCGTTTGAGATATTTGCAGTAGATCAATTGACGATGTAATACGGTTCTCTTATAACAGTAACTAATTCAAAATACTGGAGTCAGTGCTAACGATGAAATTTGAAAGCTCAACAAGAAAGATATTCAAATCTGAATGAATATTTGAAAAAAAAAAAACTCATGTGCACGTCGCGAGGCAGGTATCAATGATATGGGCGGGTCTTGTTTTCCTTTGTCTTTCTGGTATAAATAGAGAACCATTTTCTTACTGCAAGCTTCGTTCTCTGTTTGTGGTTCACTGGGTAAAAGCTAAGAGCTATCGATCGAGATGAAGTTCAATCTTGTCTTCGTGGCGTTGATATTTACCTTCAAATCAGTGCTTTTTTGCAAAGGGGGAAATGCATCAGGAAATCAAGTGAGATAGCCTTACCATTTTCTTTCCTTTCAACTCAAAATGGCTTTTTTAAAACTTATTTGAAGTTTATCTAACATCATGGTCCGTGTATAGTTCTTTTGATTTGCAAGAGAGATAAATAAACGAAGACAACCCCCAGAAGTTATAGTTTGTAACCGAACCACTAGACCTAAAAGCGCTGTCCATCCCGCCGGACAATTTAAGTAATTCACAGGGTGTCAAGCGCTTTAGGAGTCCAAAAATATAGGAAAATAGGACCTAGAGTCTTGACGAATAGGACAAAACCCAGCAAACCTACAAAAATATAGGAGTAATCCGATAGTAACTTACAGGCCCAACACGTGGTTCTTTATCTTATAGACTCTCTAGATATACTTATTCATTTAACATGTTGCCAAGATTAAAGGGCCAACAAAAGGAACACCCTTTATCATATTTTTTTTTTTTTTTCAAACTTATAGTAAGTCCAGCATTTAGTTCAGGAAGTCAAAATAGCAATGTTTTTCTGGGATTATAACTTCATCTCAGTAACAGTGAGCTCCTCGGCATACAAGACTAATAACAACAGCAATAATCTTAATTTCTTTTCGATTCAACAATGGTTGACAATATCAACAAGTTCGAGTCCAAAACTCAGTGCTGACACTTCTGTGAATACCGATATGGAAATACTGACAATAACACTTGGAATTACAGAAACTAGATTAAATGAAAGCCAGTGTGAACAAAAGTCTTTCAGATCAGGTAAAGCATCCGCAAATTACAGCCCAGTTCAAGGTTAACTCCATCACTACTGCTATAGAGTACCGAAGTGTGACGTCATAGAAAATGAAATTTGTGAAATTATGGGATTTGTTAAGATATTCCGAAAGAACAACGTCCAAGACACCTACTCGCCAAAAATTAGCAATTAGGGGCAAATTGTCTCTGAGATATTAGCCCAGCTATGCTGTGACGACTCCATACAAATCCTTCTAAATTTGGCTTGGTTCATAAGATTAGGAACCAGGTAAGATTTAGAAGGATTTGTATGGAGTCATTGGAGCATAACTGGGTTAATATCTCAGAGACAATCTGCTCCAAATTGCTAATTTTTGGCGAGTAGGCGTCTTGGACGTTGTTCTTTCGGAATATCTTAACAAATCCCATAATTTCACAAATTTCATTTTCTATGACGTCACACTTCGGTACTCTATTAGGTTGTTGCAGTAGTGTTCCTAACATTGGATTTCCTCTCTTTTTGCTACCTGCTTTGGTAGCGAAACAGTCAATCTTGGCATTTTTGTAGGAAGTGGAACTTCTCCTAAGCTTTTTTCAATTAACGGTAGTTTTCGTTTATGACACTCGGTACCTTTCTGCCTCTTTCTCAGCTCAGATTGACTCTGTGTTAAACCTCTGTGATAGCCCTGTAGCAGTTTCTGTCATTATCTCTGCTGCGCTTGTGCCAGCTCTATCACTGCTTTTGAATGAACTCTTCAAGTTTGTTGTTTCCGTCAATAAGGAGCTGGCCAACTCCTTCCAGCTTTCTCATAGCTCCTTCTTTTTTTCATCAAGGGCTATTTCCCTTTCATGGAGTGATGCATTCTTGGCCTTCAAAGCGCACGAGCATGTAAACGATGGACTCCCCACAGTCAACCCATAATCCACTGCACACTATGCTATTTAGCTTGCTTTTATGTACCTTAAGTACATTTAGTAAATCACTGTATTAGTGACTTTTAAATTCGGTAATGGAAAAAAAAGGTCTTTGAATTTAACATTTGTATTAGACAGTTGCTTAGCCAGTTTTCAAATTCCGTCTCAATTTTCAAGTGAACTCCAAAAGAAAAGCTAACATGCAATTCTTAGCTACATTTTAAAGCCCCTTTTAAGGTATGACGCAAAGGTTAGAATTTTTCTCTTGAATTCTCTCAGTTTGAACTTCTTGAAAAGTTTCCTTAGAGGCGATAAGGACGGAATATGAATTTGCTTAACTTTATTTCTTTTGGTATCGACAAACATAACACTCGTTTTATCTTTTTCAATTTACAGAACCTCTGCACAGATTCGGAAAAACCAATCAACATTAATGTTTACGGCGATGGATGCCAAAAGGTAACACGATGTTTTTTTTTTTGTTCTTCGACGAACAGAATGTCTATTAATTAATTAATACTTTACCAAGAAGATCGACGAAAATGGTAAAAAACCTTTTCCAGACTGCTTTGGTCACTCGCGAAAACAACAGACTACGAACGACAATTTACGGAAAACCGACACATACCTACAGATTATCGTGCAACCCGACCTCTCACAAGGTTTGACAACTATACCTAGTCCCCAGGTCTTCTCGGTAAAGTTGCCTTAACCTGTAGCGGGCTGCATTTTTGACGTCATTTCCTCGTTAAACACAAAATTCTTCCAAATTTGGTCATCATTAACTGAATATGGTTAATTATTCGTGTGCTTTTAGCCAATCAGAATTGGGGAAATATTTTGAATAAATAATAATGACCAATAACATCACGGCTTAACTGAGAGACGACCAACAACATGGCGACTAAATTGACCAATCAGGTCAATAACGAAGGTTTAATACCATCAACTGACGTGATAAAACTCACTTTGACTATGAAGATGACTAAGGGACCGGTCGTTATTTATGTAGAGGGGGGAGGGAAAAAAAGAAGGGGGGTAAAGGCTATTTCATCAGATTTGGTAGATGGGGGGGCTAAACTTTTTTATAAGGAAGTTTAGGGGGTCAGCAGTTTGATCGCTAGGTGTATTTTAAGAGGAGTCCATTGGCCAAGATGGGTAAAGCAGTTAAATAGTAGAGCGCAAACAATATTTGTGAAACAGTAATGCTAAATTGTACAATTTTATGTTAATCCTGTTGCTTTCTGTTTATTTAAAGCAACACTATTTTGTACAATTTAGTCATTTGTATGTGACAGAAATTCTGTTTGCACTCTAAACTTCATTTTTATTTCAAATTTTAGCTAATAAAGAATCCAGACCTATCTGCTTTAATTTAATATTTGGTTTGACTGAATTTTCTTTTAACAAAATGCCTGTCACTTCAATAACCCAAGAATAAGATGATGAGACAACAAGAAAGTAGTCCTTTTTACAACCGCAGGAAAATCATTTGAAAAGAATTTCTTACCATGAAGGCTAGATTTGTAAAAATCTATTACTTTTCCTATATTTATAGGCTGATTTTGTAATAGAGTAGGCTAATTCCATTGTTATGCAAGGTAGCTAATCATCTTATGATAAGTATGTTTATTTACCAATAAGTCTTCACTCTTAACGGGGTATTGTTACATGCATTTTAATAATTACTTTGTAGAGCATATCAGAGGAGATTTGAGGTGGGGGAGGGGGGGGATCATCACAGACTATTTACATGGTCCGCAGGGGGGGCCTTACAGAAATTTTTCCAACATATTTTTCCCTCCCCTCCCCCCCCCCCCCCCACCCCTTCTACATAAATAATGACCGGTCCCTAACGCACAGGTTGTCGAAACGTCAGTCACTGTCAACAACAAAAGTCCTATTCACGGCTATGTTCCCCCGGACAATCGTAATCAACCTACTTATGACATGACTCCTAGAATAGAAAAGAATAGAATAATTTATTTAATGTCGAAGACGAGGAAAGTGTTTGCACAATCTTCCGAGCCAGAGGTTCATGTTAAAAACTCTCGTCAAACTAAACTAGTAATAGTTGACACTACAGCTGCCCCCGCTCTGTATATTGTCGGTCAAAAGTATTCTTATTCCTTGTGTAGCTCTTTGAAATATACTGATTCATAATGAAGATTTTCACACATATTCCGTACAATAGGTGAGATTATAGGAAACGCAAGGTTCCATTCACAGTTTCAGTTCGATTTACACAGCTTTGATCAAAACATTCTCAGTTTCGAGAATAGTTTTTGCTAAACCATAAGAAAAGATTTAATTAGAAGTTGAATTTTTCGCTATTTCTCTTTCACTTTTTACATTCAGTTCATTTTATTTGCTGGAAAGTAAGCCTTAGAAACTAAAAGAGCGTTTGATCAATTCACGCTCGCGCATTCTAGCCTTATTTTAAACTTTATAGCTGAAGGACATCTGTGAGCAGGGAATAAGTCAGCACAGAATATGATTGTTGGCGAATTTCTGTAATCGTCCATCGTTCTGCTAGTGCTAAGAAAGCTAGCCGTTGTTCACTTGTCTTGCTAATGTTTGGGGCTGAGTCTTATTCCGGTCAAAGAAAGAGAAAGAGTATCTGGCAAGGTTTCCAATCAAAGATTTGTGAACTCGTGTCTGGCAAACTCTCCAAGTGTTTATATATCCACAGTACTCACCTTATAACTTCATCTGCGCTTAACGAGTGTCTTTTGGTCCATACCTTTCAAAACAAGTGCTCCAGAGAATGTCACTGATAACACGTAACGCAAAAGAGTATCGAAGTGACTGCACAATAAATGTCACAAAATCTACCTAAGCGGTCCCTTCGAGACTTTCTGTCTTTACGTCATCCTAACCATTTTGCGGGCGCAAACAATAGAAACGTCATCATTACCTACCGATTCCTCGCGGCCCCTGTTCAAGAAAATCGAGATTTTTTTCTGGCATACTGACTGTATATTTCAACTGTAAGTACTTTCCTTAATATACACGCGAGTTACTAGAGTGCCTCCTCGGAATTTCGCCTTCTGGGCGAAATCCCTGCTGGGGCAAAAATACAAAACAAGATAAAATGTGAAATATGCATAAATATAAAAAAACCTAACTATTAAGTACATCGTAATTTTGGAAAAATTTTTAAAGAAACTATTTTTTGGAAAATAATAAAATAAACCTAAGTACATGCATTAAAAATAGTTTAAAAAGGACTACTGGTCTATTCCGCTCCTTCACTGCAAGTAGAGCACTGTCTTGGCTTCGCCGGTGAACATCTAACTGAATAATTACGCTCCTGCTTAGTAGAGCACTGTTTTACCGAAGAACCAAAGATGCAACGTATATCATTCAACTAATCAACGAAGAACATCACCGTTGCACCAGCTAAAGTCTACACCAAACGACTTTTTGGTGGCCTACGAAACAGACTTGTATTAAACACCCATGCACTCAGGATTTTAGTAGTTCACCTCTGGTCTATGTAATTATAGATATATAAACTACCCCAAGAGAATGTAAAAATGTAAAAATTGATAAAATTATATACAGTTCATACACTGGCACGCTGTAAAATTAACATTATTCAGGCGAGCACGAAATTGTGCTAAAGTGCTCGAGAATTTGGTGACAGTTGGTAGTTGATTCCACATGTGGTCAATCATGTATAAATAGGAGTTGTGCATAACAAGGCTGTTATATGGAGGCTGCACAACATTTAAGCCACTGTCACCCCTGGGTTCAAACCTTTCACAGTTTCACCAATTTAGTAACTGCTCTGCAATTCCCTTGTGTATCAAATCTATTAGGGTGAAAAGGGCGTCAAAGGAGCCACGGGAGCCAAAGGAGATACGGGCGTCAAAGGAGACACGGGCGTCAAAGGAGACACGGGAGCCAAAGGAGACACGGGAGCCAAAGGAGACAACGGAACTCCTTGTCAATGTTCTTTACAAGTAAATAATATGCTTTAGTATGTACTAAAACAGTGGATAGTGTTTTTCGCGCGCTCTGATTGGCTACTCAATCAGTGAATATCCTACATTATTCACTGATTCACCTCCAGTTCCTCCGAGAGAGTGACGCCAAACTCGCGTAAGTTGCGAGCGAAATGGCATCCCTGTTTGCTACCGTAACAAACAAATAAATTTCACAACTAATCAAGTAAGCTGTTCCCGAAATACACGAAGAAGGTCACAAAGTTCGATTTGGCAGTTTTAACAGGTAAGGCTTTGTCTTTTTGACTTGAATTTATCGACAAAAGCGGTGAAAAAGTTTTCTGTTTACAAATGCAAATTAAGCTTAAGTCTTGCGTTACTTTATTTCGTTGACTTGTTCATAAATATGCTTTAAAAAAACTAAATTTAATAATCTTCTTTACAGAATAATTTTACACTCAAAAAGAATGTACAACTCCTTTTGAAGAAATTTCTCCTCAAGAGCTAAACAAATGCCTTCAAAAGTTTTATTTGTCGGCAAGAAAAAGCGACGACCGCGCCCGTTCGGTCATTGCGCACCAAAATTGTAATCGTTGGCAACAGTAAATTAGTTAAAAATCATCATTTTTGTCCTCAATTGTCTCACTGTTTGTTTAGTGTATACTAAAACAATTATTCACCTCAGTGTCAGTGGCTAGTGGTGGATAATTAACCTCCACTTGGGTGAATAATTGTTATGTATTAAAAATAACAATACACAAAGTCACATAGGAGCAGGGAATACTTCTGCTTGTAGGAAAGCGCATGACTAATTCAACTGTATTAAAGAGGCAAAAGATGCAAGAAAGGATATTGATTTTTTTTCAAAGCTTTCAAGTATTTTCTGGAAATGTCATGATGCATTTAACGTCTTCATCAAGAAATCTATTCTGTTAGCATAGTATCGACGTCAAAAGATCTGGAAAACTAGTTAAATGCGGGTCTTTGAGTTTCAGTTCCATTTTTCGTACATTATCGATAGAATACAAACAATTAGTAAAGGTAATAGCATGATTTGTAGTGATATTTGGCAAAAATACCACGAGTGATATTTCGAAACTGTTGTACGTAATTTCACGAGCCGTTAGGCTAGTGAAATTTGAGACAAAAAATTTTGAATATCACGAGTGGTACTTATGCCAAATATCACGTACAAATCATGCTATTATTTGTTTATACTACTACCCGCAAAGGTTTTGAATTTTCACATGTAAGTATTTCAAATTAAGCTGAAATACCACTGCTCTAAGCCAATCAAATTGCAGAAATTTCTAATGTAGTAGTATAAATTGTGTAACTTCAGAAAAAAAATAAGCTTCTCTCGGCCAAACCCCCCCCCCCCCCCCCGGAGGCAAGATGCAATGCGGAATGGCGGCAGTCATCTCTTCCCTGGAACAGAAAGTCAGTTCACATTCTACACTCAGTAGCTATACGGTTATAATTTGCGTTCTGCTTCTTTGAATAATTTGATTGACTTCAGTCACTCCTCAATAATCTGCCAATATTCCTTTATGTTTTCTTTTTTTCCTGCCAAAGGATCCAAAGAAGCCATCTGCTCACATCGAAGCTGCCAACCTAAGAGACAAGACTTATCAGGCCAACATAAGTACTTCAACTATGTCTTAGTTTATAACACCCCGACACATAGATACTAAACTCTCAAAGCACGCATTTAAAAGAGTTCTTTTTTTAAGCTTTCTCTTTTAACTGCCGCATGACAAGGTCATTTGGGAGTGGCTGATCGGGAAGATTGTGATAGGCCCAAGAGATCGTGAAAGTATTATAGGATAAGCAAGTTTTTTTTACCAGATTCCCTCTTCTCTCCCTCCCTCCGAATCTCTCGCGCTTTCCAGGGGACTGAGGAAAAGAAGTTTTGGTTCGAAACAGTTTTAAAAAGATTTGAGACCCCGAGCCACCTTTTAAGCGTCCAAACGTTACTGTTCGTTGAATGTTTAGGGACCGGTCATTATTTATCACCGGGGGGGGGGGGGTCGGAGGATTTTGGGGGGGATCACTTGATTTTTAGGAGAACAGAGGGGGGGATCAGTCGTAACTGAGAGCCCAAAAGGGGGGATCACTGAAAATTTTGGAAGGATTCAGAGGGGGGACCACTCAAATCTGCTTGAACAATGCCAGTTTGAAAGCATACAACATAAATGTGCCCTTTCTGCTGGGAGATGATAGCATTTGCAATCTCAATTTGTTCTAACACAACTTTATTTAAAAAACGGAAGTCTGTCACACTGGCGAATGAGTGCATTTCAATTTATATCGAGAAAGCTTTGTTTTAACGCTTTTATATTTTTCCTTTTATAACGTGCTCATGACTTAGCTAATATTCATCTTTAAACATGACAGGTGAATTCTAAATTGTGAACTATATAAACTTCTGATAACTGAAACATTGTAAAAAGCGTGTTTGTTTAAACATAAACCATTTATCGCCTCTCCAGGAATGGGCGTCCTGTGTCAGCTCTATACTAAATTCGATTCAACTGCTTCATCTGCCTCATCTTGAGCCTCATCGTCCCATTCAACAACTTCATTTGCCTCTTGAGCCTCGTCATCCGATTCAACAGCAACATTTAGTCCCCTTTGGCAGGTTGACCCTGGACTTTGTGCCCTTAAAATGGCCGCTACTTGCTCGAGATTTTTTGCTAGGCTCGTGCTAAAAATACCCTTTTCTAGTAGCCATAGCAAAGGGTCTAGATGCAAACGCCTTGTTAGTTTCTTAGCAAAGTCAGCATTGATACTATCTACAGGAGTAACTCTATCATTCTCTTCGATTGAACCGAAAATTTGCCCCGCGACCTCGATTGAGGTCAAGTTTCCTAAGAGATGACGTGCCCTCTGCTTGAGTCGCTTGTCCTTGGTTTTTCGGACCTTCCTCTTATTTTCCTTCTTTCTTCTTGACATTGTTGATTTTCTCGCGCACAAAGGAAACTTCTTTGACAGGTTAATATGCGCTGTTGTCAACTTGTTGGATATGGACTGAAGTTCCTCGGGCAGTGTAGTGATTCGCCTATGTGCTTCTTCTAAATAGGCCAACTCATCGCCTGCAAATGACTTTAGAGTGTGGTCCTCTGAAAACAGCTCCTTACGTTTGCTATCGATCAATGACCGTAAATCAGACGCACTGTTCAAAGTGTCATTTACAGTGCTCAAGCAAGACTCGCACTTTGCAACGTCACTGCTGTTGCAGCTGTTTGTGCCTGAAATGAACTTTTTAATGTTTTGGCACACACTATCGCTGCTTTCTGTGCAACCTATAGTGTCGAGGAAAAGCATGTCATTGAATACCTAGGCCATCTAAATGATATCAACATCAGGAAGGATATTAGAACAAGAGAGGCTAAGGAGAAAAAAAGGTTAGAAGAGGAACTAACATACAAGGACTACCAGTGGGGCATACTTATTGAGAATGGCAAAGTTGAAAAGCTGAAGGTGAGACAGCTCGACCTGTACCTTAAGGAACATGGCCTGACCACTGTCGGTATAAAGCTGGACAAGATAAAGGCAATTCGCTACCATTACTATCGACAGAGAAGTCCAGGCAACGGGAATGAGTTGTCCAGCAGTGAGGAAGAGAGTGAAGAATCAGATACGGAGTTAGATGATGACGAGGATAGCGAAGATGATCTTGTCATTGCTGATCTCGATGAACAGTCAACTGTTCGTATGCCAGTTTTAACTTTTGTACCAGATGACCAAATAGCTGAAGTTATTGTACAAGCAAACACTGGATGAAAAAAAAAAGGAAAACAAAAAGAAAACAAACAAAAAAACGAACAAAAAAAAATTGTAAAAATGTGAGCAAAGCTACAAAGGCTGATCTATTACACTATAGATGAAAATAAAAAAGGAGACAGGAACAGTGGCCGATCCTAGCCCTTCCAGATGGCCGAATTGTCGCTAAATATGACCTGCTGATAGGGACTTGGCGGACTGCTATTTGGCACTCTAAAAAAAGTAACTTTGCAGTTTCAAGCACTGATTGCAGTTTCAAGCACTTTACAGTTTTAAGCAAGATTGCTTGTATGTCAACTGAATTCAGATGTCTGGATCCAGACTAGAAAAAGACACGGATCAAGAGACACTTTTAAAAAAAGACTGCGCGATAACGGCTTTATTATGCTGTAAGTACATCATAGTTAGAAATACTACCTGTATATGAACGTTTAAAACACTAAATATACACGTCGAAAGGTGAATATGGGTAGAAAGACATGGGGCGGGGGGGGGGGGGGGATCACGAAAGTTATGTATAGTTATGAGGGGGGACCACTTCAATAAAATAACATTTAAAGGGGGGATCGGCTAAATTTCATCGTGTTTAGCCCAAAATCCTCCGACCCCCCCCAGGCGATAAATAATGACCGGTCCCTAAATAGTTGTTTATCATAGTTTTAAAACTCCAAAGAGAAACAGAAAAAAATGACCATGAACATTTTTTTATCTTTAACCCGCTGCCGCGTCAGTATAATTCTTCCCTTAATTTTTTTTTTTCTAGTGATCAAAGACTGGTCTGTCAGTGCCCAGTTCAGCCATCTTGCAGGCGGCATGAAGTACCAGGATGGAAAACTGACTGTGCCTACCACTGGACGGTACTATATTTACCTGCAGATCTACTGTATAACGCCAGGAAGAGTCCATGTTATTGCAAACAACCGAGTCATCACCATGATTCAATCACCTACAACTTCGAGTACCATGTACGTAGGTGGAGTTTTTAACCTGAAAGCTGGTGACGTCATCACGTTTCGTTCTGCTTATGCCAATTTCCGAGTTTTCATGAACAGCATTCACACCTACTTTGGCGCGTATTTGATTTGAAAGTCAACTAATTGCTTTGTGGCAAAATCGTCTTTTTTATTAATAAAACGTTTTTGTTGCAAACAACATGGTGACTGCACTACAACGTTGCAAGTTTAATAAATGGAGATCTTATTAAAAAGGTTGATTTGCTTTACAGTGGGACAACTCGAACCGGGGCACTTGGAAGAAGATTGTCCAATCACAACGATTTCTGAAAAGATTCTCAAGTATTTTTGCAAACCGACCAATAAAATTCAAGATTCAACTATATGCAACCACTGAAAACTTTCATGCCGTTTGAACTTACTGGCCTCTCGGGAAACAGCCCTCACATTTACGAATGTTATTGGTCCGTTTGTAAAAACACTTAATAATCTTTTGCTTTCAGAAATCGTTCTGATTGGATAATCTTCTTCCAAGAGCCTCGGATCAAGTAGTCGCACTGTAACAGAATACGTGTTTTGTAGTAGATATGTCCAGACTGTCTCCCAATGAATGGTGCGTTACTTGCTTCTGTAATGGGTATTTTAAGAGTTGAATAAAAGAATCGATAGAGTGTGTATAATTGACTAAAACTAAAAATGAAAGGAATTTTAAGAGATGCCTCGAAAGAAATAACTCCGTACTGGAACTTTTGAGCAAATCTAATCCCAAGTTTAAAAGCTGCTAATCCTGAGGCTGTAATTTGATAGGAAGTGGCAGAAAAGTCTGTCTTTATGCGCAATTAATAATTCAAATAGTTATTCAGCCAATGCCAGCGAGGAAGGAAACATGACTGACCATTTTTTTTTTCTAGTTCTTTCCCCTTTTTTTCACCACGCTTTCAGTTTGAGTATGCTAAAGACGAAGAGGGCGTTGAAAACGTAAAAGAGAAGAGGAGGGGGAAGTAAAAAAAGCGCAAAGGGATAAGTTTCCCCTCTCTACGTTTTTCCCAGGCACAATTTCAAGCCGTTTGAGGCGAGGGAACGCTAGGGCACAAAACGTTTTTGGCATCTTGGTTCTAAATCATTATGAATATTGATTCTAAAACACATTTTTCTAAAAGCAAAGTTCAGAACATTAAAGAGGTAGTAGTGAATGATAAAATGAAGAACAACAACAACAAAAGAAACTCAAAAAGGAAGTTACAACCAACTATTCCCACCTATTGCTACATGTTTTGCTCAAATTCCTCTGTACATGTATAAAAACACTGATCTTAAAGAGTGTCTACCAGATCAGCTCAAAATGACTGAAAATTGTCAGTCCTCCTCTGATTAAAAATTTCGTCAGGAAGCAGACGTTAAATGAACTCGTCTCATTCGATCGTTTTTAAAAGACAGAACGTGTTTAGTTTCTATTGTGTGTAATCCTTAGGAAAAAACGTTCGCCCTCTAACCGAGAGAATTTTCGAATCAAAGGATATTTCTATAAAACAGGGCGTGGCCGGTCACCTGATGCAGTCATACTCAATTCTGTAAATGAAATTGGAAGATTTATGGAATATAATTATTATTGGCCCATTTAGTTTTTTAACTCTTGATTACTTTTGTATCAAATTTCCAACATTTGAATTGTAACGACTTTCCGATTCTTCATTAAATCCCCTGAAGAAGGAAGGCTTGTCCGTCCGAAATATCGGGAAACCCCAAGTGGCTTTTCTCTTTGCTGTTTTGTTATTAATGTCTCTATAACTATGGGCTCCTGCTTAAATTAGTGCCATGGGATATCTTGAAAATGCTTAACGGAAGACCAACGCACTTTAAGAAACCTAACAATTTGTAAAGATCCAGGGCTTAATTTTACTGATCCAGTTACACCTGCCATGTTAAATTGAGTGAGATTTGTCTAGTAGTCAGTATAGGCTGCTCGGTTGTTTAAAGAAGTCTCTAGTAATTTAAAGCCTCGGGTTATGGTTACATACATTAAGAAAAACGGTTTATTTGAGCCTCGTGTTCAACAGATCAGAGCGAAGCTGCGCCTCACCGATCTTTACAGTGGACCGTCACCTCTCTAATAGGTTTCTGCGTCACTCTTCGAAGCAGTCTGAACACAAGGTGTTCAGTATAGGCAGGAGTATTTTTCATGTCGATTTTACAAGCCATCCGATAGAGAGTAAGTAGTACCCGGCTAACTCTCGTCCTATTTGCCTGGGCTTCCTGGTCAGTGGCGAGTCGCCGGCAAAAAGCCTCTGTGTCTGGTAACGTCGTCGTTTGGCCAATAGGCCGGGACTGAGGCAGACTCGTACCCAGTCGCTATTTACACGTCTTTGGGGTGAGAGAAGATTGGGCTAGGTTAAGGCATGCGGGGAATCCCTTCCCATGCGTCCCGCGCGCCACAACCTAACCCCAATCGTCTCTCACTCCCCTCACTTCAAATACACATAAATAGCGACTGGGTACGAGTCTGGGACTGAGGTGTTCGAAAGCAGTGGAGAGTTGAAGAAAAATTATCGATTAACTCTCATGCTTCCAGTTCCCAGCCAGCCTTTTTTCTTTCTACTTACTCATGAATTACGTTACGAACAGTATAAAAAGAAATGACTCCGGAATAACTTGGCTTCAGAATGCCACCAGTTCGTGATCTGACCCCTAAATTCCGAGTTGCGAGCACTCAAGAAAAAGTAAGAAAGAAGGAGGTTGAGACCCTCTACTGATATATCAAAGCATCTTTCATAGTTTTATTTATCAAATAGGAATATTTTTGTTGCTTTCAGGGAACGTCCGTGATGTTGCTTTTAGACACTGGTGTTAGACAAAAACGGAAGTCTGTCAGGTAAAAATGTAAAATTCTCTTGTTTGTTCTGAAAAGTACGGAACAGATAAAACTCAATAAGGCTGCTGAGATTCCATGCTGGAGTATTTATATTTGGGTTGTTTTTTTGCTATAACTTTTGGGCTCAAAGAAACGATTTTTTTTTTTCAATCAATTGCAGACTCTGAGAGAAAATTAATCCAGTCACATAAACGAAATTCGCGTCCTTTGAATACAAATGAAATTGAAAAGCTTGTCATGCTTTGTTGCATAATTATCAGGAGCAATTCTTCACTCGGTTAAAAACAGTCAACTAACGTTTCTAAAAATTGTACTTCTTCTTCTTCAATTTGAATCGAGTTTCACGGTTTCACTGTTCTGAGAGACGCCAAGTTCTGACGCTTGAGTACATTCGAGCCCGGTTCCTCGAAAATCATTGCGCATAAGCAACGATTAAAATACTTTATTGAGGTTTTCTTGTCTAAGAACATTGTTGAGCCTTTACTTGCATTGGAAATGAAGTAGTGGTAATGCAAGGAAGTAAACTACAAGAATGAGGCCTTCTTAGAGAGTACATATGTCCGTGCGATGTCGTAATCGGTATTTTACCTGTATCGCGTTTCGTAAAGTTGTGCAATGAAAGCAAAAGGGAGTTGTTTGTCTTATGGCTAATCAGTCATCACTTAACTATCCGGCTTTCGGGAATGGCTTCAAAAGATCAACGCCATTACAACTGCAAAACCTCGTTCATTAATAACGTATTCAGTGTAATTTCACGTTCCCTCCTAAGAACCAAATTACATCACAAATTGGAAATTCTAATTTTAATTCGCGACACGAAAGAAACTTGTCGCGTTTCAATGTAAACAAAGTGTGTCGGTTGAGCTTTTTATGCCCGTCGCAGAAAAATTTCGGGGTCCCAAGATTCAATCGATTATAACTAGTGTCTCGAAGTTTTCCTCAGTTTTTAGAGGGGTTCATCTTCGCTGAGTTTCAGGCGCTTTGTTGGCCCGGGCTGTACAGCAATTGAAATGCGTCTTTGACTTCATATATCTTATTCGCTAAAGAGGAACAAATGGACCATTTGTAGGGGGAAAATGAGAAACGTCTTACATAAGCAAACAGAAAAGTTCGAATTTGCTCCAAACAGTCTCAGCGAAAAAAATTCATAACAAAAACAACTTCTCTTTCAGCCTGAAAGGAAAAGATAATAAACAATATAAATAAAATGAAATAACTATTTATTAGCAAATAAGTAAACTTTCATTTATGCTAATTTGTTACAAATGAAGATAACTTTCAGAAATTGTCTTCTTTTCTGACGTTTTCTTTTTGTAGAGTTTTAGTTTCAAATCCTACCGACAGAAAATGAGTTATTCTTCTCCATTTCTTTACTTGTTTCTCAAAGAAAACTAACTTTAAAAGAGAATAAAAAATATTCAGTTTCACAAAATGCTTTTATCCTAAGGAATCATCTTAGTTAGTACATGGAAAAAAGAAGAATGACCGTGCAATCTAGTTTTGGTACCTGCTAAAGGTTAGACCGAAAGTATAAGGCCTTTCTTAAGGTGACTCGACCCAGTTTTTTTGGGGAGGTACCATCCTACTTTGAAGCTCTCTGGTATCCCCACTTTTACTTTTATCGTAAGTCTAACACATAGAATGGATAACATATAGATCAATCTACAATATAACATAAAATTTTTGGCGATCGGAGTAAATGTCACGTGGTTATAATGCCACGCCCCTTTGAGGTCTGAGTCGAAAATCTGCTGTTGCCGGCATTTTTTCGTGAAAATCTCTCGGCTACACATAGTGAGCATTAGTGCCTTACACTGAACAGAGTTTCACCAAAATCGCAAAGACCCAATTCGAGAAATTCAGCGGTTTCCAAATTTAGGTCATAATTTATGCGAAAATGATAAGCAAACTTTACCCGGATTATATCTAATAAACTATGAGATTCATCTCTTTATTTTGGGCATCGTTATAACAGATGGGTCCTTGCAAGTCAGCAAAACGCTTTAGGGCCTTGTAAATGCGCGCGATTTAGAGCAAAGCAAACATATAGAAATTATAGTTTTCGCTATTTGTTGACGTTTGTCAGCGTTTAAGAGTCCTTCTCACGAAAAAAGCATTTTCTTAAAAATTCGTAGTTTTTTTTCCTTCAAATTTTTTCAGGGCCACAATTGATTAACTAACTACCAGGACTCTGAATTTCGTGGTCATTGAAAAACTGTGACATTATCTTCTATAAGCCCAAACTTGAGTAAACATTGAGGATTTTTAGCGTTTTGGCTGAGTTTGTGCTTTGGGAGTTGTCTATTGTTTCTAGTCTGTCGATAGGGTTCTGTGTAACAGCTGCAAAACTGCTCTATTAAACACTGGATTACTGGGAAAAATCTCTTCATGTAAGTTGTGATCGAGTACAAAACGTCCGACGCTTACGATTTGAATAAAACGCTGTGAAAAAAAATTCTAAATGCTAGTCTGTTTATATAGTCATAACTGCAGTTCTTGTGACAAGCTCCTTGCAATAATACGATTTCACGTCAGTTATGGTTTAGGAACGCCCTGTTTTTCAGAGGTGTGCAACCTTAGTGCAGTGATTCTGCCAGTGATTACTTTTCAGAGATACCCCATCCTAACCACCAGTGGCCAAAGCAGGTGCAGTGCCCTAATTCCGCGACAAAATTTCAAAGATATCCCACCCGGGGCTATGAAATTGTATGTTTCCTTTTTTGACTAGATGGTATAAAACTAAAGACCCAAACTCTAGAAATGACATCTATTAAATCTATGTGATGCCTTAACTTATTCAGGGGGTGTTGGCACAATTTGGTAATATGGAGGCTCTTGACCCCAAGATGCCCCTTATACTTCTAAAATAAAGAATTAGATGAGCCAAAACAAAAGTGTAGTACAAGATGTTTCATATTACAGATGTGTTTTATTGAGGTAACCCTAACCATGAAAAATCCTTCCCTTTACTTCCCACACTTCTACATACTAGAAAATTGCAAATATGCACACAACAGTGAAATTACTTAAAATAGTAAAGATCATAGTCATATCTAAAACTGCATTTTCTCTCTGAGATATTGAAGTGAATTTTCTGCTTCTGGTACTTCCATGCTTGCACTCATTTTTGCTTTTCATAAATTTTGCTGTTGGTATTTCTACTGCACATGTGTTAATTATTTAAGATATAACTAATAAGGCCTAGCCCCCTTGACTAGCCCAAATCTGTTTGCGGCCAAGTTCTTATGATTTGAAGATTAAAAAATTGAAAATGAGAGAAAATTAGCTCTAACTTTTCCTTTTCATTCAATTTCAACATGAGGAGAACTTAAGGATCTTAAAGCCTGATATTTATTAAGTCTCAGTTTATGGTAGCTTCAAGTGAGCCAATGTATGACTCATTAATATTAAAGCTTGTCTGTGTGTCTTCTGGGGCACCAAGGCTATTTGATGCAATCACGATGGAGTGACAGACCCTTCACATTCTGCAGACAGCATAGGGTTAAATAAAAAACGGATAGTCGCCATTTTGTAACAGCTCTGCTATGGCTTCAGTGAAAAGTGCGACTGGTTTAAATGTGACGATGCAGTCGTCCTCAATGACTATCACCTGAATCAACAACGTTTAGTGCTGAGCATCTCATAGGGAGCTCCTGCAACAGGCAAAAGGCAAATGAAATTTTTCATAACTTGTCATCTTGCGACACCAGGAGCATCAATGAGCTTGTTTCAGGGGCAATTTTACATAAATTGCAACTTGTGCAGCCTATGATATATGACTATATACACTACTACAGTGTATACAGAGCCAAAGCAACATTGGCAAGCCAAGTGCTCCTAAATTCACGTGCGCAAACTCTGAATGAGACCCAGAGTATCAAAAGATCTATTTCTATCGGAGAGTGAAAAGTTACCCCTATGGCATTTAGGTAGTTGTTGCTCACAACTAGCGATACCCCTTTAGTTATTCAGGATTTCTAAAGTGTCATGGATAAGAATTTATATTCAAGAAGGAAAGAAATCTTTTGGATAGAAAAGGAATAATAACATTTATGATTTTTGTAAGCGTGCAAATACATTGTATGTGATGAAGCTAATTCTTATGTGGATGCCAATGTAAGGAATCAAATACAGGGATTTCATGTCCAGTGTTGTCTGTACTTCAAACAGGAATGGCAGTCCAGCAAGTGCAAAGGTGAACAAGGACAAGAATTGTTTTGCGCTTGAACTTGTGCTAATGTCAAAGTGGGAGTAATATTGCAATGGTCATATGAAAATGCATTAAATCACACTTATGAAATCACTTTTATAGTAGGGCAGGGAAAAGAATGCACATTATTATGTGTATTTTCATATTTTATATTGTTTTCTGTTATGTTTAAAAACATTATGTAAACGTTTTAAGCATAACATTAAAATTCTTTTAGGCGCCAATTTTGTATGTATAAACAAATCATCATTGAATAATTATCAGAATAAAATCATCTTCCAAATGGTGAGGGTTCTTGTCAGTGAATCTGAGAGCTTACAGTGGATGATTATTAAAACGCAAATTCATCAGTGTTCCCCCCCTTGGATGCAAAATCAAACATTCAAGAATGAAAGAGTGTTCCGAAACAATGCTCTTACAAATAAGTTTTGTTGGGATATACTTTTACATGTTAACGAAAAATCTAAAAACAAGGTTGAAAAGGACAAGAAAAATTTGTCCATCTTTAACGAAGGTTTAGCAAATAATATTTCACAATCCACCGACTCGATCTCTTAATCTCTGAGAATAAGTAATCGCCATAGAGCACCAATGTAAACCAGAAAAGCAAATTTTCGAAAATGGAAGGAAACATCCGACTATGGCCTTACTTGTAAGAGTAGCAAATTTGTTTGTTGATTTCATGCCGCTAAATAGTATCAAAATACTCGAACTTCCCCCCTTTAAATTAACCATTAAAAGTGAAAATACGGAGTGACCGAAAGAGAAGTTTAACCTGTTTAGTCGCTTGTGTGGGATATATAACTGGATCTCGCTGTACGGTCAGGGTCAAATACTACAAAAATACCAGGGTCACATAAATTACGTTGAATTCAGGCTGCTATAATTTTAACACATAAGATTCGATGATGCTGCTCCACATTTCATAAAGTAAATCAAGGGGTATATCTTACCTAAATGTGAGGCAGCTCTGCAGATCGTGGACGATAAACCAGAAATCCGTGACCGCTTGAATGTCAACAAATCAACATATCACAACAAACGACCTCGTGAACGCTTTATCTGCTTCATCAGAGGAGCCAAATGGACGAAAATTAACCAGCTGAATGGTCCTTCTCCCATACATGACACTTCAACATGGCTTAGCCAAAGTATCCAATCTATAAGACATGTCTGTTGTTGATTGGGTATGCAAAAAAATCTCCCTTGAAAGTGCTTCAGAACAGCTTTCGGCCATTACGATTTCCCGTCAACAAGTGCTTCCCAGCAAGCTTGACGCATGCGCAAACGTTACCACTTGCTGTTGTGAATCATCAGCCTACAGTCTACGGCTTCATTCTCTAATCACTCTTCACAGGTAATATCCAAGAGCAATGGAGATCATGAAGCTCGTTTTTATCATTGTCGCGTCGGTTTATACCAACTTTTATAAAATAACTGAGATAGTACGCGTGATCTGATTGGTCAAAAACCTATGGTTTATTATACCGGTAAACCCATAGAAAAAGGCATCCGGACCACGAGCCATAAACAAAATCCGCTATTGATCTGCAAACAACGATTTTAGAAAGGCTAAAAAAACAGAACAAGTTACTTACCGTAGCCCTTCTTAATATAAAAAGCGTTGGTTTACACATTTTATTACTGAGGGTCACAATCGCGACTGCCATAGCTTTAGAAGTTATGAAGTACAAAGCTGGAAAGCAGTTTACATTTCACGACGATGCCAAATCGCAGAGAAAGACAACAACTGTGTGAATTTCTGGTGTAGAAAGTCTCTAGGAAAACTTAACCATGTGCCAACCAGCAACAAAACGGATAGTTTTAGCATTCTTGATTTATTTTATGTCAAAACTAAATTCCTTAATGAAAGAAATTGTTCCAAAAAGAGACCTGATCAAGATATGGTACAAAATCGGCCGCTGTAGGTTGTAAACAAGCTGCCAACGATGATGAAAGATGTCAGAGTTTCGGGCTGGTTTTTTCCAACATTTGCACAAATTATTCGGTGATATCGATGCCATAACCTACCTCAAACTACCTGACTTCACAAACCGACAAATATTAGCGCCAATATGTGGCTACGGCAAAGAAACCTTTCTTCACCACTGACATATTTCCATCGGGCGCTGTACGTGCCTCTAATATATATATTTAGCCAAGCCTAAAAGCGGAGCTCCCGATTTCATTACAACAATAATGTAATAATAATAATAATAATGATAATAATGATGATGATGACAACCCTACATTGCCCAGTGTCGCGTACATTATTCACAAACATTCCCATGTGCTCTACTTTTCTGAGAACGATGTAGAAATGATTTTGAAACCCTTCCAATAATAGCTTACCACCATACTAACAATTTAAGCGATACTTTTGTTAGAGCCCAATTACCAGAGACTAATAACTGTAACAATGACCGGGCCACTCCCGGTTCTTTTCGGTGCAGCAGTAAATGCACCACATGCACCTATTGCTGGTTTTCAGTGTCACGCCATTCAAAATAGATCAAAATAAAAATCAGAACCGTGCAACAGTTTAAGTCAAGAATCTGGGACACGAAAGAAGGTAAATATACAAAGACCTTCGCCAAGATTCGGGTTAGAGAAAGCGTACCCTAACATAAAAGCAAAGAACCCTTTTCAAGCGAAAATTTATATGAACATTAGTTTTCAGCTGCTCTAATACATCATGACAGTAAAATCTCAATAGGATCGATAGTTTTGTAGTTTGAATGTTAGTGACGTCATGTGAAAACCAAGAATAAAACACGCTTTACTTCGAAACAGGAGTTTCAGAACGCTTTCTCAACAATGGTCATGATCACTCTGTTTCCTATATGTTACTTATCACAATTGAAACACTTAGATATGAACGCGATTGTCTTAGGAAAGCACGCGAGGCTCCCCTCATTCATAAAGCTAAAACCATCGGGCCTCTGGGAATTAAAAAACGTAACGAACTATATTCATTATGTAATCCTTACCATGTACATCTGTAACTTCCGTTTATTATTTTACAGTAGCATATATTCTGTATATTCTTCATGTTTTTCCCAAATAAACCTGATGAAGACTGGTATTGGCCAGTCGAAATATTGTAAACCTTAGCCTTTTTCACATTGTTTGATTTTGATTCTATGAAAGAAATTTTCAGCGTCAATTCCGAGCGCGCGAATGGCAAAAGACAGCAAAAGGAAATGCTGTTGTAAAAAAATTCGATGAGCTGGGCCGAGTCAAGGGAGGCGGGACCGGAGGCGGGTTAGGGGCGTGGTAAATTAGTGTCCTACGATTGGCTCACAAAATCGAGCCCAGGTCTACCGGTGTCGATCGGATTAAAGGTAAGCCGCCATCTTGTATCTAGTTGAGAATGTGTTCACGACTTATCTTGAAGATCGTAGGGAACAAAGAGAGACAACTTACATCTACCGAACCTTGATTCGTTATATGAAGATACAACAATACAGTGTCCCCCGGCGCTGCCTCCGATCCAGGTAAGAAGAAATAAGCAATTACATATTCTTACAATATTTGTGACAGAGTATCTTTAGACACAGGATTTCTAGCTTCTGCCGTTAAACATTTGTGACTGGTATTGTCATTTAATGCACGTAAGGCTATCGCACAATACCTGACAATACCAAGATGATCAACAAGATAGCGACGGCCATTTCAACAATTTACAACGAAATGACTGCGTGTGGAGTTTAGCTGAGTTTTCAGGTCGTTAGAGTTCATAAGTTAAGCTTAATATTATTTATACCAGCCGGTTGGGGTACAAATGAGACGGGACGAACTGGAACTTAAATCTCGCAGTTTTGTATCAGAAATTACCGTAGTTCAGGGGCTAGTTCCATTTCATATAACATCAATTCAGTTTGGGGTTCTTCAACTCCAGCAAAAGCTGTTAAAAACTTTTCCCAAGACTTAAGATAGAAGTTTTGTTCAAAAGTTAATCAGCAAGCTTTTCAAATTATTTGGCATCATATTTATTCATGCTCAATTGGAATTTTTTTATCATTGCAGAAATTATGAAGCATTGATGAGTTTGCAGGAGATACACGCCCAGGAAGACATATGCCTCTTTCAACTGAAATCCAACCCTCTCACCCATGAGAGGTGGAAGTGGGTTTAAGCAAGAAATTTAAAGCCTTATTTGATGATACACGAACCTTAGGGAGCAGGTGGTTAAATTAACTATAACTTCAATTCTCACAAAGAACAGTTTTTCCAGTTTTAAAGCGTACTTCAATTATGAATTCATCTGGTGACATGGAAAGTTGCTGTTTGCCTACATGTAAGCCCGTCAGCGACCGAGATGTTTTTCAACTGTTTCTTAGAAGATTATGACCTATCACTCTTTTTTCTTAATCGCCCAAGCAAAACAAATGACAGGATGGCACATTCATCATTGTTTAGCTGCACCTTTTCAGTGTGCAAAGAAAGTGGTGTCTGATTAGTGAATTCTGTTTCTAACTTGGCCGATGGGCAACTGATGTTTTTTGAGGAATTTAAATAACAGAAGAACTGTGAAATCAATTCTGCTTGTCAAAAATCTTTTGGGGCTAGTTCAAATGATGTCTGGGCTAGTAAATGCTAGCTTCAGCTCGCCGGAATGGTAAGCTGTAACAAAAGCAAAAGAAGCTTTGGCAAGTGTAGCATCTTTTCATTTCCCATTCATCAAATAAATTATCATGTATTAACAGCATTATCCAGTATAATACATGATGTATGAGGGTTCCCAGTCCCCCGCAGCATTTTTAAAGATCTCATAACAGAACTCGCCGCGTATTAACCGCTCAAGAAGGCGGAGGTGTCATGAAGGGACCACCTTCACTCGTGTCGCTGGGCTAAAAACAAAAAGGCTACCTAGTATAAAGTAATGATCCGGGTAAGGTAAATAGCAATTTCTTTTGTTATACGGCAACGGTGCTTTCCCCAGATAGAAATGTTCTCATTTTTACACAGAGAATGCATAAACCTACATGAAGGCCGTTTACGCAATAAAATGCATTTACACTCCACTTTGAAAGGGTGTTTTTTTTTTTTGTGTTAAGAGATTTTGACCAATCACAAGAGTTGAAAACAATAGCTAAGAAAAGTTTACAATTTTACATGTTCCCCACATAGGATTTCTGTGTTATTCAAACTGAGACCAGATTTTGTTATATGGAAGATGGTTGGAAAGTAAGGATGAATATATGTACTGCTTTATGAAGTTTTGTTAACTTTTGCTGTTTAAGCCAATCAGAAGTAAGTACAGACAATAGAAAAGTTAGCACCTTTTTTGCATTCCAACATGTCTGTTGCCGTTGTTGCTATCATTCTTATCTGGACCGTTTCTTAATAATAATAATAATAACTTTATTTTAAAAAGACAACAGTTAACCCTGATAAGTCTATGGCCATCTATAATAAATTGCAGATTATTTCTGTGACAGGAAAGGAGAATAAAATTGTTGTTACTAGGCTAAGTACAGTTTACTATTGGATTAAAAAAAGTTACAATGACTATATGCAACAAAGATTAAAACTATGATAATAACATTATTAAAGTCTATTTAAAAGGGCCTGAACACCCCCTTTTTCGTTATATCTACTGGAATACCATTCCATAGGCTATGCATGCTCCATCTGTCTTCTGTTTGTATAGTTAACACACAAGATTATGTGGGTCCTTTGTCTATTTTGTATGCAGCTCTGCTTTTGTTGTGAGGATTACCACAAATTAATGCGTCATCCCCATTGCTTCTCTGGTATATATTAAGACAATGTTGTTGCTATGTTGTCAGTATATTTTTAGTAATAAATAGTTCAGTCTTTTCAACATTGCTTCTTTCTAATGTCTGCATCGGTTGCTATTCAGTTGATGTTTTCAGATGGTCAGCAGCAAGAAACTCAGGTCTAATATCATGTTGTTGATTTAATCCTTAAGTTATAGAACAGCTCCCATTATTTGAGCTGTTGTAATGCTGTAAAATATTTCAGTTTTGCAAAGGTATCTTTCTGCTGATTAAAAGGCATCAACATGCTTTTCAATGATGTTGTGATGTATTGGGAACAGGACAGAGACAGTATTTGAGACACTGTTAGCCATTTTGCTTTTGAAGGATGATTACATTCTTGTACGACTTGGTGATGTTCTCTCTATAAAGTGCTCTCCAAAGTAATGGGAGAAGCCAGAGATGATTACTTGTTTAAACCTGTACCATCATCATAAAACTCAACAGTTGACTTGTCAGTTGCATGGGGTTGAAGATCGTTTTGTAAATCCACGAACAATACCACTCCCAGAATCGAACCTTATGGAATGCCACTGATAATGACTTGGAAAGTGACAATGATCAATTAAACTGATTTCCAGCAAGGAAAGATTAATTTATCCATGTTGAATTCACACAACAAAGTTATATCTGGTACGTTATTCAAGACATACTGGAATTGCAGAATATGAAGAAGATCATCACAGTGATAGATGCAAGTTTTTCACTGTACCTAACCACTCATATGGTCATTCTCCAATTTCTACAGCATCTGGTCAACTTGCCTGACAATTTCAGTTTTGGTCATAGGTGTCTTGGGGAAAGACCAATGCAGTTTATAATGGAGGTTTTGATTTTCAGTATGTATATGCTCTTCGAATAATTTTGAATCTGTCGTAAGAACGGAAAATCTGTTGGCTAGCTTCCAAGCTGATGATTAAAAGAACTGTTATAGTAGCATATACTTGATTAATCTTGGTAACTATGACGACGTACCTAGAGCACCAGCCTCTTTTGCAGTAATACCATTGGTACCGGTCACTTTGAACAAAGGCATAGACTTCACTTTATATTGAAGCTGTTTACATGGGGATAAGCAGTTAAGGTTTAGTATTTATCTCACAGTTGTTCACGGAATCAGCAGTCGAGGACAATGAATGTGAAATATTGTTTATGGAATCTATTCAGCAGTTCAGCACAGTCTATCCAGAAGCTCATGTGGGGTTTGTTGAAGAAATAGATCTTCTAATTAAGTCTAACTATGTAATTATCTCTATAGTATGTTATCATCACATGTTTGACTTAAATAACTTGTTGATTATCTCTAAATTTACCATACCTAGCTAATACACTACTACCAAGGAAAGAGGAAAAAAGCTTTTCCTAAAAAATACTGAGCCAAAAGAATGCACATACAATCAAGGACTGGGTCCGGATGAATTAACCCTTTCACTTGCAAAGTGAACAATGTAGTCTTGTAAGATAGTTAATAATTATTTACCTTTTGATTTTGAAGACAAATCCTACATTGTATGGTGTGATTATTCAAGTGAAAGCTCTTTGTAAGTAGTATTATTTCACCATTTTACAACATGAAGCTTAGAATTTTATTTAAATAGTCCATTTTACAATTACAGGTGAAAACAAGGTTGGAGTTGAACTTGTAATGTATAAATACGACCCTTCCTGCTTGATTATGTAAATTATGTTGTTTTTATGCTAACTAGTATTTTTGAGCATAATTTCCATAAGAAAAGGAAGCAGGTTTGTATCAAAAAAGGTCAACCTCAGCTTTGCATTCAGTCAAGGCTAGGATACTAAGTCCATAACTGTAACATGGCTTATCTGAACTTTGCCTACCTTTGGCAGTGAAATTGTGAAAACAAATGCTATTAGCATTTAGTTGAGGAAATGACAAGAGCAATGAAGTTTGATAACTACATGTACAGTAAAAACCAGCATGTAAAAATAGTGGTGTACTTAAAAAACCTACAAGCAGAAATGATCCATTTTAAGGACCAATAATACAAGTATTTATTTTTCTGCTGCTTAAAGACTATAATATTATATCTTTCATACAGACCTAATTCAACCAGAATTTACTAAGCATGCATAAATATTAATTGCCAATAACTATCCAAAGTACAAGAACCTATTTCG
The DNA here is from genome assembly GCA_964035705.1 of Porites rus. Taxonomy (NCBI): domain Eukaryota; kingdom Metazoa; phylum Cnidaria; class Anthozoa; order Scleractinia; family Poritidae; genus Porites; species Porites rus. The sequence continues at coordinate 12,066,454 of OZ037998.1, forward strand.
CCATACAGTCAACTTCCTTTAAAGTGGACACTATAAGGAGCTTGAGTTAATGTCTTCATTAGTGATAGTCCGTAATAGCAGAAGTTTATTTCAGTCAAACATCTGTGATTTATTTTTGCTTGGTATTTAGCTGCTGTCCATATTGTCAGGGTGTTCCTTATAGCAAGATGTCCACAAGGCGAGAGTTCACTGAATTTCAAAAAGTAGGTTCATCAAACATGCAGGTTTTTACTGTAAGTTAAATAAAGTAAGGAGACTTAACAAAACAATATTGCTAAAATGAAATAATTCCAAGAACTTACTTTTTGCTGAAAAACTGGCTTTTGGAGTAATATCCCTTTCAACACAAGACCTAATCCCAATCTCAACTTAAGAGCCTTTTTATTTGTTAGCCGTGGCCACATAGTAGACCCTAGTCCACACAGGTTTATTACAGCAACGGCCAGTTCATTTGTTATGCATGGCCACAAAGGCCCTCAGCCACACAGGCTAATTACAGCATAACGGCACTTTTATTATTTTGTTATGCATGGCCACAAAGGCCCTCAGCCACACAGGCTGATTACAGCATAACGGCACTTTTATTTTGTTATGCATGGCCACAAAGGCCCTCAGCCACACAGGCTGATTACAGCATAACGGCACTTTTACTTGTTATGCATGGCCACTAAGGCCCTCAGCCACACAGGCTGATTACAGCATAACGGCACTTTTACTTGTTATGCATGGCCACTAAGGCCCTCAGCCACACAGGCTGATTACAGCATAACTGCACTGTTATTGGCCGTGCTTGGATATGTACAATTCATCACATCATAGGCATTAGGGCTATCTTATTGATATGACTGCAAACAAGACACCACCATGCTAAGGCTTTCACCTCTGAACCAATTGTCAACACTTAGACCACATGTTTCAATGATGATCTTGAGACTGAGCCCACTCTACGAGTCTGAGAAAGGTTTCCTCCCTATACGCTGGTGCTAACACCCTTCTCTGCCGACTCTGAGTTGCTAAGACATGCAGTCTCTCAATCTCCACTGCTCTAGCTCTTGTAGTTGGAGTGTCCACAGGTCTGAATCTGTCATTGTTTATCAGTACATCTTCATGAAAAGCAAAATCAGGATCTCTTCCTTTCCCACCTGCCGATTTGGCTCTTGACAATGCCACAAATAGAGCTCCTGGGTTTCTGGCTTCAAAGCCATGGTCCCCAGGGTGAACCACTACATACCTGAATGCTTCTCCAGCGCCCACAGTCATCCCTTGGCATTTGTGGATTGTTGTTCCCCATGCCAGTCGCAATGGAACCTGCAGACGCTTGCATCGGCATGTGCATTCAGTGGAACGACTTACCGGTACAATTGGCACAACTGTCGGATCTTCATTAATGTATGATGGCCCCCTATATCCTGGAAACCTCACCAGAACTACCTCAGGTAGAGGAGCAGGATCATCAGTAGGTCTGCGGCCATCTTTGTACACAATATCTACGACTGTGCCTACTGCCCCATTGTACAAACCCCAATCAGCCTTTAAGTTAACTACCAGCATGACTTTGCTGTCACGGCAAAGATACAGTAGAGGTAACAATCCTCCCGCCTTATTACTGTCGGCCTTCACTGCATGTCTGCCATTGTCAACTGCCTTGATCTTTTGCTACTGGGTGGTTTGGCTGTCTGTTACACTCAAGCAGCTTTGTTTTATTACGCTGCCATTCAAGATGGTGCGTGGGAAATACGTACAAACCTTGCTCGTCCATCCTAGCAAGGAGTTCTGGGCCATGCGAAGTGCGCAGATTGTGCCATTGAAACTGTTGTAGCCAATGGATTTGCTGGGGTGTTGTCGTATAATTTCTTAGTGACATCAGCACGTCTCTCAGCTGTTGTTCAGATTCATTCTGCCGTATAATCTGAGTAAGCTCAACAGCACTATCAAACATTGTCCAAACCAAGTGACCATGGTTAGATGGTGCACTACGACAATCTGAGATGTACACAGGGGTGTCACACACAGGAGGAAGCTGAACATCATCTCCCATAAACACCGCCACAGGAATCCCCCCCCATAACTCATCTGCATTGGCTCCTTTGTTGATTGCATAACGTGCATGCTGTTCCATCCAGCCCATTGTTGTGCATCCAAACATTGATCGTTCATCACCAACCAGAACTTTCAGATTTTTGCACTTTTTCTGAATTTTCTCTAGTAAGGGACCTGTAGGTACAGTCAACTCATTGCAAGACCTTCCACCTGTTGGTACTCCAAGAAAACTGTGAGCTGTACTGCCATGAACGAGATAGGCAGCATTTCCCGTTGGAGTTATCACCTGTATTACATCATTGGCTTTGAAAACTTGCCGCACTAACCTCTGGAGACACTTTATGACATAAGACTTTCCTGTACCAGCAGTTCCAGAGACAACAAGCCGCAGTGGAAGGTAATATCCAGTGTTTTCAACAAAGTTGTACAGGGTGTGCAACACAAGCCCCACTATGGCTTTCTGATTCTCATTTAGAGACAAAGGACACACCTGAGGTAAATCAAGGTCTGTACTTTCTGTCTCCCGTTCATCATCCGCTTTAATGCTTTCTTGAAGCCATTTTGTTGGGTCTTTTCCTTCAGGGAGAATAATACGGGTACTGCTCCAGTCATAGTCCTCCCCACTATCATCATAATCAAAGTCCCTTTCTACACCCTCATACATTTGGTTCTGCCCTGCATATACATCCACCCAGTCTGGCTGTTCTTCTGCTTCAGCAGCAGCGTCTTCCTCATCCTCTTCAAATACTGGTTCTTGTGGGTGGTCTGCATAACGCCGTGCCTTAGCAACTTGGGCCTTCACAAATGTTGGACAGTCATCACTTGCAAAAAAGTCCTTAAAGCGATCAATCCAAGATTGAGCATCCCCCTTCACTTCTTGGATGTCAAACCAGCTTGGCCAGTGTAGCAGGAGCATAGTCCTACAGTAGTCCTCATGCAGTGGCCATGTTGCGTGTGTAGAACCACCACTTACAACAGGGACATTACCGTTCCTCGATGCAAAGTGGTACCAAGAACAGTGCTCATCTCGTGGTCGTGCAAGGTACTTATCCAGTGGGGTACTGCGAGTTGCAGTTTCACCATCACGTTCAAGTCTCCTTGACCCTGACATTGACAAATAGGTAAATGGACGGCTACATCGCCAAAGTGCTAGGCCACTCAGCTCAAAGGATGCCTCCGGTCCACTGATATCTCGTCTTCCCACGGTCTTTATCAGCATCTTAGCACACATTGACTTACCTGTCACTTGGTCTGCATCAGCTGCATCAACAGCATTTACCATGTCCTTAAAGAGATCAGAAGTTGCACCAGTGGGTTCGCTATCTTTGCAAGCATAACCACACACATAGTCGATTATGGCTATGATATCATCAGTGCTAGGATTGTCTGGAGGGGAATTGGAAAGAATCAAGCTTACATCCCCATTTGCTCTCCACGATTGTAACTGATAACGAGAATGCTGAACCACACGTGGATGGTCACGAGGCATCTCCAGGCGGGGAGCTCCGTTATGATCTTCCACAATTTCCGGATTACTGTGCACTTTTTTCCCTGGGTGGAACTCGCTTCCAAACTCCATCCGACATACACATTCTCTCCGCTGCAGTCCTTGCTCCGGATGGCGAGGAGTTCTCAAGCAGTAATCAGAGCAACTGTGGAGTCCAACCCTGTTTACTAAAAGCAAATGATCCTCCAGTATTGCATCTTGTGTTGCTGCGATCTGCATTAGCATCTTAACTAAGGGATCCCTGTCATCTGATATGGGCTCAGCCGTTCCCTCAGGTGGTGGCCAGAGGTCTTTTCTTGGCTGCCCTTCTTCGTCATTGCCAGCTGGATGTAATGCTGTCATGGCAAAGGTTTCATCTGCCCACTGACTAAGTCTAGCTGCATACTCTTCCTCTTCACAACCATCTTCACGAGCATCATGCAATAGCTGATGTGGTTGCCTGTCTTCCCTCCAGCTGAGTTGGTGCCAATGAATTTGACCACGGGACTTGGCAAACTCATAGCGGTACCAATAATCAGAGACACCAAATACCGGCTTCAGTATCTTCTCATGGTAAGCCTGGGTACGCAGATCAAAGTAACTCACCACTACATGAGTATTTTCTTGTACTGCCTTGAAGCGGGCATTGCTATCTTCAGCAAGGTTGACTTCTTCGCCTTTGGTCTGCAAGATGTACTCTTCCAGTAGCCTTCTAAGAGGAGGAAAGTAAAACTCGGCACAGCTTCCAGTCATGAAAAATGAAGGCAACCCACGCTTCTCATTGACCATGAACTCCACAAGGGCACGAAGCTCTCTGCGTCTCTGGTGCCAGTACTGAGCTGTACCACGCAGATTTGCACCAAAATACAACTTGTCGGTAAAAGTGTCACCTCTCGCAAGTCGATCTTGCAGGTCTGCAACAGTTATGTGTGGGTCACCAAGTTGCTGATCAACAAAGAACCGGCTCTGCTCCAGGGCACGCTTCCTCATGATCATATTGTGGACAACAAACTTCCAGACTTTATGCCTCGCAAACCTTCCGTCTTGGTACCACAGCAGGTGCTCTGCCCAGTTATGCAGTGAAGGAGATGTCACTGGCCGGTTTATGTGGAAATCACCATTTCCATAGGGAAACAAGCAAGGAAATGCCATCGTAAAAAAGTAGGGAGTGGTAAACTCTGATGCTGGTGTTGTGCCCGTGGTCGGCCAAGGGATCACTGGTCGTTGCACATTTCCTTGTGCTTCTTCAGCTTCACCTTCCCGAGATTCAGAAACAACTTCATTTATGGCTGCTTCTACTTGTGCTTGCACATTCACTCCAGGCTCAGGAAGAATAATTCCAGAGACTGTTGAGTCATCAGTGCTGTCTGTTTCCCCAGCATCCAATTGTTGTGGTGCAGGGCCTTGGTCATCAATGCGTTCTGTTTCAGAGAACTCAACAGTCCTCAAATTTGGCAACTCACCATCTTCTGGTAAATTCTCTATGCGAGCACCATCAATAACAACATCACCATAAGCAGGATTGTTGTCCTTGAGCCAACGAAGGGCTCCTTCAACACGGTGTCTTCTAACCCTGAAGTCCTTATGGGTATCATCTTTTCCTTGTCTTCTCACGCGTATGATATCCACCTCTGCTGGTAGGCGTGGAAGAATAGTGGCTGGTTCTTGCACAGCCTGTGGGAAAGCAATGCAATGTCCCTTTGAGGCAATACCTCCATGCTTCAGTAGGTGTACATGCACAGTAGGTGCTAGCCTGGCTATCAGCATCTGTTCAGCATCTGACATGTTAGACAAAATCTCAGGAACAGCCATTGGATCCATGTTATTCTCACCAGACCAAACTTTTGGCACCTTCTTATCTCTTCTGCAGCGAGTACACATGTTTCTCGTGCCCTTGCACTCCAGTCGCCTTTCCTTGCAGACCTCACAAAAAAAGAATGCATAAGTCATCTGCTCCACCTCAAATGCACGAATAGCACTGTATGCATTATCTTCTTGCTGACTTGACCCTGCAGGTGGAGGAGGTGGTAGATCTCCAACAGCTTCACGCAACCTTTTCTCTTGTTCTGATATTCTTCTTTGGTTTCGCCGCTGTCTTTTTCTCCTGTCATCCTCTGTTTCCACTTCACCAGGCTTTGCAAACTCATAGTCCACACCAACTGCCCTTGCTCTAGCAATAAGGCGGTCATCTTCTAGGTGGCTACTATTATTTACTGCTGGAAGAGGTTGCTGTGTTTCCTGCACATTGCTTGCTTCCTCGATTGGGGCATTTTCTACTACAAGGGTGTCCCTTTCCATCTCTTCTCCTAGTAAATGAATTATCTTTATTTACCAACTACACAATATAAGCTTAGTGGCACTAGTGGACTCTATTTTTAGCATGCCTGAGGGATAAGTGAAGTTGTTTGGGGTATTCAATTACAGGAGAAGAATTAATAGAATTGTGACTCTTGGGCTATGCAGGCTACAGCCTGTCTACCTAATGGTGCTTGTGTTACTGATTTCAGAACCTGATTTCAAAAAGGAAATACACAGTATTTTTCCAAACCTTAGATAAAAGAACAAGGCTTGAAAATCGTTTTCTAAGTGGTGATAACTACTGACTGAGATTTCATAAATCAGTCATCAGTCTTTTGATGTAATGTATAGATCTTGACTATCACATGCTTTACTAACATTACCTCATTTTATAAAGAAAACTGCTACAAATTGTACTTGTAGAAAGGACCTTCATGCTGTGCTACAACTATTTTGAACCTATTCTCACCATGGAGCTATCCTTAAGTGGTTGTACTTTTGTCCGCATGTCCGCTCCCTTATTTGCAAGGATCTTATACAGGCATTTGTTTTCATGATTCACTACAAATATTGTTATCATTTGTTTCCCCTTTTCTTCTTCATTTATATTCCACAAAATACTTCACCCCATTCACACCAAAGCTTAAACAAAGTTAAAATTGTTTGCTTTATAATAGCTGCTTACTGACTAAGTTTCTTGCAAATTACCAGAATGGTTGAAGGTCATTATTTTGAATCCTGTGTGAGAATCTGAGGTCCAATTTTCTGTGTCTGTTTTTCATTTTAATACATGTTTAGTTGGTGTGAATGGGTAGCGTGTGAATGGGGCATGAGTGTTTGCATAAGTAGTCACTCGCCTTTGAGTTCAATTTCCGTTTTTCAAAAAATATCAAAACTGAATGAGCCTTAAATTAAAGGGCAAATGCAATTTGAGCTTTTTGAAAAACACATGAGTGCAAATAAATTCCACATTGAGTGAGAAAAGTCATATGATTACTTTTTAATAATATACATGAAATATTTTACATGTACTTTCCTGCCTGCCTTTGTATGCTTTAATTTTGCAACACATACTTAGTTGTTTCGCATTTATTTTAGCATCTCAAAATCAAGGAACTGAATTGTTTGTCCTTAGTTATGGACAGGTGTATCCTTAACTCTTTCAATGCGTGTCCATAGCTGTCATAATAATTAATTTTCAGACCATTTTGGGCACATAGTTGCCCACTTGTTTGTTTATATTCCTCATGAGTCTTGATGTAGAAGGACTCCACTAAGCAGTTTGTTGGGGTTGGCATCCTAGAAACTCTCAATTTTCTCTGAAAATCCTTTCTCTTTGTACAATAGCTTCAAACATCAAATCAATATATGGTCCTGTTTACAACGTTTATATTTGGTTTTTGTTTTCAATTGTTCAATAGTACTTTGTCATAACAGAACTAAATTTTGCTTTGTATGCCAGCTATTTTTCCACTCGTTAAGTTACCTACCTGGCTTCCCATGGGGTGACCAGCAGATTGTGGTACCTGATTGGTTCTGATGCTAATCACATTTTTTCATTCTCTGAGAAAATATTTTTTTATTCTTATTTGCATAATTTTTCCTCATTTTTGCACTGTGTTTACTAAAATTTGCACTGCTCTAAGACAATCACTTTCAACAAATTGTTCCATGTATATTATTATCTTTCATAATAAATATCATCTTCTGTAATCAATAATTATTATATCAGTACCTGCTGAATGACTTTGCTCTTGTTCACCTGGCAGAGAGCTTTCCATTCTACATTCAAGTTGGAGGACTTCACTTTCATGTTCTTCTATGGCTAAGAAGATAAGATATAATCTTAATAAATTGGGCAAGCAAATTGTGACACCTGAGGCTGATTGGTTCTTATATATTTCTATTGTTCAGTGTTATCCAGAAGTTTTAGAGTAGCCAGCTCCCAAAGCAAAGAAACTGGTGCCTGACACCAAGCACTGATAAAGCGAGAGTACTGTATCTAAGGGAGGGGTTTGGGGACATTAAGCCCAGAGATCTGAGAAGTTTTGCTCGTGATTTATAAGCTTTTCCAGAGTTCTCCCAAGAACCAAGTGAGTTATCATGTTGGTAAATCCATAGAAAATGCGGTCTTTTACTTTTATAAAATAACTTTAAAGCATGTTTCAGTTTACTATGAGATTACCAGCACAATAAACTATTGGTTTTTAACCAATCAGAATGCATGTACTGTCTTAGTTATTTTATAATTAAAAATATTATCTGGCAATGTCTCATCAAAAATCATTCAGTAAATATATCGATAATACCATTAGCAAAAGGCAAATTGTCATACACCAAAGAGCTTTTTGTACGACAAGTTATTGTTTTTGTTTCTTTTAGGACCTTCTGAAAAATTCAAGATAAAAGGTACAGACAGTTTTTTTTAACTGTTTTGAGTCATAAGAGTAGCCAGCAAAACCACCAGTCGCCTGCGCTTCTGGAGAACACTGATTGTTCACAGGTTTTCATTTTCTGAGAAATTTGCACTTTATTTCCTTATTTTTGCATTATGTTTCCTTGTTTTTTTTACTGTGTTTACTAAAAACTGCACTGCTCTAAGCCAATCTCATTCAAGAAATTTTCCATGTATATTATTAAGTTTTATAATAAATACCATCTACCATGAACTATATCAGTACCTGCTGATTGACTTTGCTCTTGTTCACCAAGCAGAGAGCATTCCATGCTACATTCAACCTGGAGGACCTGACTTTCATGTTCTTCCATGGCTAAGAAGATAAGCAAGCAGATTGTGACACCTGAGGCTCATTGGTTCTTATATATTTCTATTGTTCAGTGTTCTCCAGAAGTTTTAGAGTAGCCAGCTCCCAATGTAAAGTAACTGGTGCCTGACACCAAGTGCTGGTAAAGCGAGAGTACCGTATCTAAGGGGGGGTTTGGGGGCATGAGGCCCAGAGATCTGAGAAGTTAAGCTGGTGGTTTACAGGCTTTTCCAGTCTTCTCCCAACATCCCACGTGGGTTATTACACCAGCAAACCTTTAGAAAATGTGGTCTTTTACTTTTATAAAATAACTTTAAAGCATGTTTCAGTTTTCTATGATTTTACCGGCACAATAAACTATTGGTTTTTAACCAATCAGAATGCACGTTCTATCTTAGTTATTTTATAATCAACAATTATTCCACGAGGGCACGTTGGATATGAGATGGTAAATAGCCAACGAGACGCATAGCGCCGAGTTGCCAATTATAATCATCTCATCCAACAAGCGCAAGTGGAATAATTATTTTATTAAAAACGCCCACAAAATCCCTTTGAATCTTGTTAGAACAAACCAGAAAAGACAAGGGAGTTCCGCTATTCACATGTCACATGTCTATCAGAACTGTCAACGCGTGAACCGACTCGCCTGGACTGGATGAATGAAAAATCAAAACATTGTAAAGATGAACACTTTTAAAAACTCATCGAGATTCTAGGATTTTACACAGTGGGACAGCTAAAAAAACCTGGCAGATAATGTGAAGAAAAATAATTCTTAACAGCCATCATAATTACTGTGAATTTGGATTTTTGGAGCAGTTACAAAAGTAAGAACAACGGAGAAAAACTATTACCTTGGTCGCTTGTTATGAAGTTGTTTGAAGCCACAAGCTGGTTTTGCTGAACAAGAAAAGAAGCTTTACTGACGCCTCGATTGCTGTAGTGAATGGCTGCATAGCCTGTATTCGGGTTGCTTGTGATTTATATTCTTCATGTCGGATAAACAAGCCGCAGCTATCTATCGGCAAGTGCCTCAGCGAGTGGCTTCGCAACCATGAATAAACAACACCTGTCTTCTTTTGTAGCTGTTCAAGGCACTTTAGTTCCATGTATTTTCATGTGTTTTTCGATAAACTTTCAAACAAGCTCTTGTGGCTTTTTAATTTGTTTGTTTGTTATTTTCCCGATGAAATTGCATGTTTTTAGTATTCTAAGAAATGAACACGATTTGCTTCGGGTGCCGTTTTATCTTTCGCGGAAAAAAATGGAACTTACGAAAAATTCAAGATAAAAGTTACAGACAGTTTTTTTTTATGTTTTGACTCATAAGAGTAGCTGGCACTTTGGAAAAGAGTTCCCAGTGAAACTGCCAGTTGCCCGCGCTGCTGGAGAACACTGATTGTTTATTAGCCAATCACAGGTTTTCATTCTCTGAGAAATTTGCACTTTATTTCCTTATTTTTGCCTTATGTTTCCTTGTTTTTGTACTGTGTTTACTAAAAACTGCACTGCTCTAAGCCAATCTGATTCAAGAAATTTTTCCACGTACATTATTAAGTTTTATAGGAAAATTCATTACCTGATGAGGGAATTCCACGTTAAATTGCACACGAAAACCGATATCGGTTTTCAAGTGCAATTTAACGTGGAATTCATGAGTCAGGTAATGGATTTTCCTTGAATCGCATAATCAAATAAAAATCAGAAAAAAAAGAAAACACCAATAATATTGTTTGTTTTTATCCTGAGCGCACGCCCCAGAAAGCCATTTCAAAGTCAAATGTCAAACCTGTCATTGCGTTAGCGAATAGGAAGCAAGGTCAGTCATACACGTTTGAACCTTTGACAACTTTTTTTGTACCTTGTGCTTGTTTTTACATTTGTTTTCAAACTTTTTCACACATGAACAAGCTTCACACTAATTGTAAGGATAAATAGAGGTATTTCACTGAATTTACAAGCCGGTTATCTATAACATCCTTTTTCATATTGGTCATTTGCTCGCGAAGGAAAATAATTTACACCTTTTACCTCTTCGGTAGCAAAACTGAAAGAAATGAAGTGTCGAAGGTAAAGCACTGATTTTAACGCTGCGATTGATATAAGGTAAGTACCTTGAAACGTTTTAAAAATGCTGTTCAAGTTCAGCTCTGTTTTGTACTTTTCTAAGTACCACGATTCAGGATGAATGCAAGTGGCATACTCTTTTTCGTGTTTTCAGGGACAATGTGATCTTTGAAGGTATTTATTTCTTCTTCTGTATATGTGACAATTGACCCTGGCACTTCCTCCATTGTCGCTTCTCCGTTTTGTTTGTTTGAATTTGGCTTGCCATTTTCTGGGCTGTGTTCACAGGATTTTCTTGTTTTCTCATTGTCGCTGGCAAAAGGGGTTTTTTATACCTCTCCAAGAATTTGTAGTTTAGTTCAAAACAAGGAAGAACCTCTGGATCACTTTAAAAAATGCTTTTGTTTGTTTTTAACTATTTGTTTATTTAGTCACTCACAACACCTTATACAACATAAACAAAAGGTGTTCATTAAATTATAAAATTAATGTGACAAGGAAGTCTAACGAAGCTTGAAGCTTATATTAATAGGCTTCCTTCAACTACCTAGAGAACTAAATTCATGGCTGAGTGCAGAGTGAGCAAGATCAGAAAATTAAGCGACAGATCGGCTATCAGTGAGATAATTCTTTAAATTTTTTTTAACAACAAATATAGAAGATAGAAGGAGAGCTAATTAGTGAAACAGGCAACGAAATTCCAGATTTTAGTTCCTCAGTAAAGGATGCTGAATTGCTTTATATTTGATCTACAAAAATGAGGTCTATACTGAGAGGCCAGTCGAATTTTGGTATTGATGGACTTGATTACTACTTAAGAACAAGTCTCGAAAGCTACTAGGCAAAAGATTATGGTGATAAGAATACATAAAAGTAGTGACAGAAAATGAATTAATACTAAATATGTCAAGGACTTTAAGCTGGCTTAACAAAGGGGCGGTATTTGCTAGATAGTGAGCTCTTGTTATGAGCCGCACTAGACGCTTTTGCAAAAGGTAAATACAGTTTAGGCTGGAACAGTAGGTGGAGGACCAGGCGACATTACAGTATGTTAAGAAAGGATATACAAAAGGTGACAATGATTTTGAAAGCATTTTAAAATGACATTGTAGAAAACCTTTTTTGCAGTTGTTGTGTTACAATTTGACGATAGTTGTTACGTAGATGCGAAAAAACATCCCTTAGCCTCGTTTTCAACTCGCAATTCCACACTGAATACCTCTCTTCGTTAACCAATCAGAATGCGTGATTTTACTCAATTATGCAATTCTATAATAAATACCATCTACCATGAACTATATCAGTACCTGCTGAGTGACTTTGCTCTTGTTTACCAAGCAGAGAGCATTCCATGCTACATTCAACCTGGAGGACCTGACTTTCATGTTCTTCCATGGCTAAGAAGATAAGATAAAATCTTTAGTTGGGCAAGAATTTTCCCTCACCCCTGCATACACCTATTGTTCAAAGAAAACATGTCAGAACAATACTGAGCCAAGAGTTGTAATTTCTGGTTTAACTCTAATGGGGAATTGTTTTTAAGAATAAACGAGCTGAGCTTGACAATATTCCTGGAAATATTATTTACTACACTGTACCCTCCAATGAATGAACAACTTGATAACCACACTCAAAACTGGTTTATATAATATTTCCCCATCTCTCAACACAAGGAGTTTTTGAGCATTTATGATCACATAATTTTTGTCTTAATTTGGCTATTACTGCAAAATACAATGTCTTCAATACAGTAAAAACCTAGCTGTGACTAAGAACCTGGTTTTTAGGAACCTGTTAGGCTAACCTTGCCAGTTATAATTAGGCCCCCTCTATACAAGAACCTGTTTAGCTCAATATTTGACACACATCTTTATTTTCTCAAATCTATAAAAAAAATTCTATACACCTGGAAAATATTCAGGTGAACCTCTTCCTCTGCAATGTTTTTTTTCCTTCAGAAAATAAGAACCTTTTCATTCTAGAAAAATAGACAAATTTTTTGCCAATAACTATTTTTTTAAGAACGTACCTGTTAATGCAATGGGAAAATCCAGGTTCTTACCTTCGAGTTTTTACTGTCTTTTGACCGGTCCGAGCAAAAATTTGTTTGGCAGGTAATAATTTATTTTGAC
>OZ037998.1:12084244-12154091 GCA_964035705.1 Porites rus
TATAGTTAACGAGACACAGCGATAAATGTTGGAATTAGCTTCACTTATCTCAGCGTGCGTTTTTGGTTTCCTTTTTGTGTATTTTGGGCTTATAGTTGACTTGTGCCTCGTTGTTTGGCTTGGCCGTGCACGTGCAGTGTCGTGTCTCCCTCGCGAAAGCGAAGCCAGCCGGACACCGGAGACTCTCGACTCTCCTGCAGTAGACGAACACCAAAAAATGATTCTAAATAAGTTTAAAGTTACTGAGATTTCACCTGTGATTTCACAATTAACAAACAAGTCCAATTGCCGGACCCTCGTGCGAAGGAGTTTTCATCAATCGTCGTTAGAAAAGTAGAAGTTTTGGTATACAATGACTGCTCCTCAGCTACCGCTTACCTCGGATCCCACAAAAAATAGAAAACAAACAAAGATATTGCGTTTTTGTAATGTTACCATTTTGCTGTTGATTAAGAGATGTATAAATTGTGACTATGAAAGGGCTTAAAATAGCGTCCAAATTAATAGAGGACCATTGAATTTTATTTCATACTTCAAGGCGAATTTTTCGATCAAAGATCAAAAATCAACTCGAATCTTTACGTTTCCTTTATCACAGGGAAAGCGTACGAAAAAGCACTGGAATCAACTTATTACATGTTATTTGTAAATAGGATCATACGTCTGTGTTATCATGCAAGCGATCAAAGGAATCTGTTTTTATTATTTTTTTTGTCTAGATTTAAAACTCAGCCTAACGCAGGGTCATCACAATATAGAGCGTAAGATATACCATATACGGTTTAGACTTTTACGGTTATTAAAGTTTGGCCGTGAAGTTACAAGTAAGAGAAGAATTAAAGTGATCATTGGACTAAAATAGAATAAATCTGATTCAGTTTCAGACAATGCTTTTGTCTTAAAAAACCACTGTGTTATTTAACTCCACTGGTAGCTAAAATCTGATTGACTACTACATCGTAGAAATTCATAAAATATGTAACTTATTTCAGATGGGAGTATTCACAGACAAAAAAAGTCACGTTTGCAAATTGATACAAAATAAAGACACAAAGGATTAATCATCTTTAGTTAGTACATGGGAAAAAGAAGAATAACCGTGCGATCTAGTTAGGACCTGCTAAAAGTTGAACCGAAAGTAAAAGGCCTTTCTTTATAAAAAAATTTTAGTTTAGGCTAAGACCTAGAAACAGTTCTTATGGGCGGTAAAAGTAGCTGAAAGTGAAGACTCATAATATTAAAAATTCTGAGACACGCACGAAATTCAAGTCCTGTTTTATGAATAATATATGAATGCCTCGTCATGAGTTATTGCATCATTCCTTGGTGAAAAATTCTTGTTTTTCTACTCTTCTTAAAAAAAGTAAACAAAATAGATAGTATGAATCATCAGCCTACAGTCCGCGGCTTCATTCTCTAATCACTTTTTACAGGGTTATAATCCAAGAGCTACCGGTCGAGGTCATGAAGCTCGTTGTTATCATTGTAGCGTCGGTTTATGCCAACTTGTGTTTCTGTGAAGCGGGAAGTACTTCAGGATGTCGAGTAAGATGATCCACCGTTCTCTAAATCATTACATCGTTCGTGTGGTAGCATTTGCTTCTCCTTTAATAACGATAGATAAAAAGCCAATCGCACACCCAAATAGTCCCAAAATATTTTAGAGTTGATAGCTTACTTGGTTTTATTTCAAAAATTAATATGACTGTTAAAGGAAAAAAAGAACGTTCGTTGAAGCAAATCCCTAGAGATTATAAAATGTTTTCAAAATCCTCTTGTATAGTACTCCTTAATTTCCCTACTTATTCTTAATCAACAGAAATTTTGCGCAGATTCTAAGCAGCCAATCAACATCAATGTTTACGGAAAGGGAAGCCACCACTTGTAGTATTATAACTCTTGTAAATAGTCCACTCCAATATCTGCATAACATGTCACGTGTGTGTATCTTGTATTTTTAGGGTGAAAAGGGCTCAAAAGGAGACACGGGATCGAAAGGGAACAACGGAAGTCCTTGCCAATGTTCTTTACAGTTAAAAGCAACAGTCTCATAATTAACATTATTATCGTGAAGTTATTATAAACCTTTACACCTGGAAAAGCCGCGTTAAGCAACTTGTAACAGGAAAAAAAAACGTTAAAAAACAAAACAAAACCGAAAAGAATAGACATGAAGAAAATTTCTGAAGACATTTTCGGGTTAACATGCAGAACAAATCAAAGTAGGAACTCTTGAGTATATCAGTAAACAACGTTCTTACTTTGTGTCTTACCTTTAGTTATAAATTATTTTGCCTCAAATAAGTGCCACTTATATTGTTCTTTGTTTTACAGAATCCAAACAAGCCATTTGCTCACATCGAATCTGTAAACAGAAGAGTCGTGACCTATCAAGCCAACCAAAGTATATGCTTTTTTTTACTATCCCCTGCACCGTTAATCATCCACTTGACTTTCGAGTCTGTCAATGCTCAAATAACGTCGAATCAGATTTCTTGAATTGCTTCTTGTGTAATGCGATGATTAAACTGTGAAGCATATTATGAAGACAGATCATAAGAGTTTAGACTGTAATTCAAGGACTGCCGACCAAAACTCATTCGTCCATTTGTTTCTTTCAAAGTGGACTGCCGAATATGATGTGCCATAAACATCACCCCTGAGTTACAACATGACACTCTGGAGTCAGTGAAAATCACCCAAAATTAACATCAATTTTCCTTTTACCCTATAGTGATCAAAGACTGGTCTCTTACTGCCCCGTACAGCCATCTTGCTGGAGGGATGAAGTACCATGATGGAAAACTGACTGTGCCTACCACTGGACGGTACTATGTCTATCTGCAGGTCTACTATCACAATAATGGAAGGGTCTATGTTAGAGTGAACGGCAAACTCGTGACCATGGCTCAATCTCCTTGGCCGGGAAAAGGTGACCACAGTACCGCGTATGCAGGTGGTGTTTTTAACCTGAAATCTGGTGACGTCATCACAATTATTTCGGCTTACAACAACTGCAAAATTTACATGTCCACCATTCATACCTACTTTGGCGCGTATCTGATTTAAGAATCTGATTATAATTGCGTTGCAACGTTGCAATTGCACCATAACCTCGTGAATTAAGGCTTTAAATTAATTTGGAAAAAGTGCAAACTTACCATGTTTAAGAACTTTAAAAAGGTTTCTAGGTTTAAAAAGCTTTTTCGTCGTAGTGGCTGTACTACAACCCGCCGCATAAAAATATAGGTCATTACAACTCGCTTACATTAACAGTAAGTAGTGTTTTGAGAGAGACATCTGTAATGGGATATTTTAAGGTTGAAATAAATACAAGGATGGTGCTAAATCTGTGTGGATCATTGAGCGAAACTAAAGCAAAAACGAAGGGTGTTGGGGACTGCATCAATTTCGTTCCTTTCATAAATACCGTAAAATTCCGAAAATAAGCCCCTCCATGTATAAGCCCCTCCAAATATAAGCCTCCCAATCCGGTAACGCAAAAAACCCTCCGTTAAATCGCCCCTCGAAATATAAGCCCCCCGGGGGCTTGTACTTGGAAAATTGCCCTCAAATACGAAGCAAAGCAAAGCAAACACGGTAAATTTACTACCAACTATAAGGCTAGCCAATTCGATTTTGAAACGCAAATTTCCCTCTGTAGAAAAGCCCCTCTGAATATAAGCCCCTCCAAAAATAAGCCTCTCAAAAAGGGCCTTTAAAAATATAAGCCCCGGGGCTTATTTTCGGAATTTTACGGTAAATAATTGCAATGAAATTGTTTCCTGATGTAAGTATAAAAATGATGGTGAGCAGATGTTTAAGCATCAAATGGTTCGCAGAGGGTGAAATATTTAAATTATTTTTCAATTTTGATCAAAATCAGAGTGCTAGTAAGAAAAATATGTGTTCCAGTAAAATTACAGTATTTGTATGGGCCAAAAATATGATCCTGCAGTTATTTGTTGTTATCCTTAATGCTCACTCGAGATTTCGGGATAATTTGTTCAAATTCACTTTCCATACAATAAAATACACAAGATAGGTGGCACGAGATGACATCTCAGCCGCCAACACTCCCTTTCCAACACCACTTTTTCCACAAAATTCTAACTCCAACGGGTAAATAAACACGCTAGGCTCGTAGAAATAGGACTGCCTCAGATGTGGAAACCAATAAAGCTTCTCCAGTTAGCGAAATGAATCCAGCAGACTTCGTGAAACACGAAGAAGAGATTCAAAAAGTGGCCGATTCTACTTGCCCCGAAGGGGTTGTGCCAAACTGTAGATCACTGAACAAAATCAACTCCATCCTGGACTCCCTGGGTAGCTTACTAGTTATTACTTGCCTAAAGTAAACCTCCCCCGAAGGTAACATCTGCTCGAGGGCAACTATATGCACGTGCCAATTTGATGTTTTGCTAATCTATTATACTTGAAACTGCCATCAGCCCTCTTGCGTTAATCCTCTCAAACTTATCTTTATCCTACTTCCAACAAAAGTGCCACTTAAACACGCAGTTTGCTTAGTGTGTGAGGTGGAGGAGGACAACAGCTTTATGTATTTGGAGTTTTACCCGGATCGGTATGAGCTTAATACGGTAGCGCATCTGCCGACTCCAGCCCGCGAACTTGCCCTTTTGCACGCAGCTGATGTGTGCTCAGAGAAGGCCAGTTTTCCATCAATAGTGACACCTAATCCGTCAGATATTAAGTAGCTGGTATTGGCCTTCCGTCTGGGTGGTGAGTGTGATCAGTATGGAATAAACATCATTCACGATACCCGCCATATTTGCACGCGCTCTAGGATCGATGGGATATTATTAAAAAGCTATCACGTGGTATTTCAGGGGGCAAACATGTGATAAAATTTGCCAATACCAGTAAACGCGACCGAGTTCGTTTATTCTATCAAAACAGGACGACGATTTCATGGTCATGCAAAATGTACATATCGAGTTTTGGCAAGATTTACGTCATTACTGTTTGCCATGAGAACATCTAAGGTCGCTACTGCATACAAAAAAGTAACAATGATCACTTCCACCCATATTTTGACATTATCGTCCTTAAGATGAAAAGGTCTTCATTTCCTGTTGTCTAGAATAAACAAACTCGACCGCGATTTCTTCCATTGGCATATTTATCACTGTCTTGTTTGCCTCCTGAGAAACCACGTGATATTGTTCATATCCCATCAGTTCCGCAGTTAAGCGAGTGCAAAGATGGCGGGTATCGTGAAAAAGGTCTATTGCTGCAGTCGTTGCTGAGACGTCATTTCGCGGGGGAACCAGTGGTGCTGTCGCTAAATGTCGGATCTTTTCTCAGGCTATAAGAATTACTGCGCAAAAATTACATTTATCATAATGAAATCCAATTCCAAATCCTGACTAGTTACTTACATTTTACTTTATCCCCAGAAAGAAATGTTTAAAAATAAATTAGAAAGCCAAAATGATAATAGAGAGAAGAGGGAAAAAAAGAGAAAACGAGGTTAGGTGATTTCTTTTTCTCGTTCATAAGTTTAGGTTAGTCACTTATTCAGTGTTCTGTCAGCTTCAACACGTGAATCGTAGAATGTTCCGCTTACTAAAGTTTGACCATAGACGGTTACTTGCACAACAACAAAGCAGTCATTATACTAAAATATAACAAGAATCGCCAAAAGGCGAGTTTACCGGGGCTGCCAATTTTCCTGGGGGAGGGGGTGGCTGCACACTTAGGCCACCAGGCTCGTCGCTGGCCATTGCGTCACGTAGCATAATATGATATTATCATGTGAGACTTAAACAGTTTAATACTCATTTGAACATTGTACTTTTTTGGAAGACTTTCGTAACAAGAAAAATGAGTGTCATTGTCGGGTCGGGGCCGTATAGTCCCTCATCAAATTCCACCATTATGAATAAAAATAAGCAAGTGAACCATTCTAAGCAGGAAACAATAAGCGTTATTTTCACGCACTCCTCCCCTAATCCCTCTGCTCCCCAGTATATAGTGTTATTTGACCTAACCGGAAATTCCAAAACTATAGTTGTCGTTATCAAAACGCTATTAATAACAAGCAGTACATTTCTCAATTCTGGTTCTTAAAACTAACAAAGCAAATTAACTTTAAGTTTTGTTTTTGGCTGACATTGCGTTATAAAGCCTTTCTCACTGTCCTACTGAACATATATAATATTTTTTGCACTTGGTGATCTACAATGAGCACATTCCACAGGACATTCCTTTCCGTGTAAGAAATGACTTTTCACACCCTGAGCAAGAATCGCGATAAGATAAAAAGACACATTGGCCGTCACATTTTAAACGATTTAAACTTCAACATAAAGAAAAAAAAGCTTAAAAGCGACCCATCCTACCATCTTTCAAAAAATGGCACTGATAAAAAGTGCCAATGACAGCTTGAGAGAAATCTTTATTCAGTGGGTGTACTGACACACACACTCCAGCCACAAACACAGAGAGATTTGTAATCACGTTTTGGAAGGGAAAAAATCATGCAAAGGTTTAAACTTCAACAAATAATGAAGAAAAAGCCCACAAGGTACTCATCGTAGAATCTTTTGAAGGAGACGATGAAAAAGCGCAGTACATCAAACACGTCTTCATTTTATAATGGCTGCCTTCGCTTAACATGGGTAAGTACTTCATGTTAAGCCATCATAAGGTCAAAGGTTAATTGTCCGTTTTCACGACATAAATCCCGGCGAAGGAACTCTCTTACATTAACCTTATAGATATTGTTCTGAAGTAGTGTAAAGATTAGATGAGGCGGACGGTGCAGCCCCACTGCGACTTCCCAGAAATACCCCCTGAGAAAAAAATGAAACTCATTTTATAAACTGGGCTCGCCACAGGCAGCGACAGGTGCCGACAGGTGTGTGTCGACAGGTTTTTGAAAGTTAAAACCCTTTTAATGAGTTTGTTAACATAATTGTTATCTATGTCCTGAATGTTGTGTCACGCGTTATTTAGCTTATTTCATGTTTGTACTTGTAAGTTTAAGTCGTTTGGATTTTGAATACTAACTTTTTAATGGTTTTGTCAACATGAGTGTCTTTTTATCTTGTGATTTAAATAATATAAACTGGATGCTAGGCCTTGAAGTAGCCATGGGGGTTGGGATTATAGCAGACCTTTGCAATTATTGTTACCTACATCAAGGTTCCTGTTTTGGTCCAACCTGAAGTGTGCATGGTTTTCATAATTATGCTTTCATTGGTTTTCTTGTACGTGACATGATTAACCTTATGAGTTCAGTCTTGTTTAGCTTACTAAGCCTCTTTGGTGATCAACAGGATGTGAAAGTCACTATAAAGGCGTTTGAAACCGGCTCTCGTGGTAAGCAAGCCCAAACTTGTTTTTCACTTTGCTCGGTTTCCTTTGTCCTTTTGTCCTGGAACTGAGATTAAGAACTCAAAATTATTAACAGTAAGATACAAAAGGCAACAGCTTTTAAAGCATTGTGTTTCACTTCTGATTAAACTAAGATGGCCCAAGGACAAAAGTGGCTAGGTTTGTTTTGATATTTAACAGACTTTCCTTAGTTATTTTTGAGCTAGTTGCGTTTTTCCTTATTTTTCATTGCTTGGGATTATAGCTGACCTTGATTGCTATCTACATCAGAGTTCCTGTTTTGGTTTATGTTCCAGCTCTGAACTTTGGTTGTCAGGTTTTTATTGGTTTTCTTGTTCTTGACATGACCTTATAAGTTTTTCTTCACCCACTTTGGTAATCAACAGGATGTGCATAAAAATCACAAGGAAATGCGTTCGTGACTCTCGTGTTCAGCAAGCCCGAACGCATCTATATTTTAGTTATTAAAATTGCCAATTTTTGGCTCAGTTTTTCAGTATTAACGATTAAGTTGAGCTGTTAAGTTAAACTTAGTCTGTCTGAACTGCTAAACTTTTCACAAGGTTAATATCTAAGAGTTGCAAGATCATGAAGTTCTTGGTTATCATTGTTGCTTCGGTTTGTGCCAACCTGAATTTTTGCCAAGCAGTAACCGTTTCAGGAAATCATGATCAAGTAGGAAAATCTACCATTTCCTAACTTGTCAATAATTAACTCAACTCAATTCTCTTACTTTATTATTATCGTTTTTTCTTATATTTTATCTATAATATAGTTTTTTTGCTAGCATTTGTTTGTCCTTTTAATTGCCAAAGCAGTTGAAAAACGACCATACGCTCGAATAGTCCCAAAATTTTATTTTGTACTTAGTATTTGTGTTGAAAAGCGTACTTCGTTAAACTTGTTACGTAAGAGACTCGCTTAACTCCAAATACCGATAGCTGTAGTATATAAAATAGTGTTACTGGGCAAATGTGATACCGGAATGACTCATTCTGGAACGAGTTCTAGTTCATTCCATCTTCATATATTTCTCTATTTCTATGTATTCGTTTATATGATAGCGAAACGACATTTCGTTCCCATACAAGCCACTCCGGAAAGTCTCGTTCTGATGAGAAATTTATTTATGGTATAATGTAAACTACAAACGAAAATCGTTCCGGAGTGAAAATCGCAAAACGTGTGGCCGATGTGGCGAATACAGAATGAGTATCTATCGCCTCATATAAGGGAATCCAAGACAGTTTTGGATTCTGGATTCCACACAGTGGATTCCGAATACCAGTATCTAATTCCAGTCTAATTCAGTAAAAGTTGGATTCTGGATTTCAATCGTTAGAGGGATTCCGGATTCTTTGAGCTGTATTTCGGATCCCAAAGCCCAGGATTCCGGATGCCAAAAGCAAAATTTTCTGTGCTTCCAGATTCCACAGGCAAAAATTGCACGGATTCCGATATCTAATTTGACGCGAAAACCACACGCGAGCGAGAACGCCTTTGGCTGAGCCGTTCGATTTTGATGTGAATGCAATGCGAACTTCGGTCGTTTAGAGATAACACGTGGCTTCCACAAAAACTTTGTAGAGCGAGCAGTAAACATAGTTCCTTATATAGGTGGGATACTAAGTGAAAAATAGACTCTTGTAAACTTATTTAAAAATAGCCATACTATTGAGAAAATTATTACAAAATTATTGTTCTTTATTTTACAGAATTCAAACAAGCCATCTGCTCACATCGAAGCTGTAAGCAGAGGAGAACTGACCTATCAAGCCAACCAACGTATATGCGTTTATTAACTTCCACTACACCGCTAACTCTCCACTTGTCATTAACCATCTGACACATCGTGTCTGCCAATGGTCAAATAACGTAGAATCAGATGTCATAAATTGTCTCTTGTATAAAAATGGCTTATTCTAATTTTTGCCAACGTATCATTCGCAAGACACGAACCTATTAGTAGTGCTAGTTTTGCTCATTTTGTATTCAACTACTGACGATTAAGCTTAAATTCTCGAAAAACGCTCTCACGGTGCTACAGATTAAAAACGCCCCCCATTTCCCCTTCAAAGGAGACAACTTAAATAACTAATATGCAAATACTTCATTTAAACACAAAAATTATTAAAAATAAATATCCTATACATCATCTCAAACGATTTCCGCCATTTTTCTATCACAAACATAAAACTTCTAAATAACGTTACTTTGTGTTCAAAACTACTGTCTGAAATGTTCAAAACACGAACCCGTGGAAAACACCGCGAAGATAAGGTAAAAAAGAAAAGAAAACGAAACAGCAGCATTTGCTGTCATAAAAGGACAGCAACAAACAGCAGCCTCCGCCGATGAACCACAAGCCGTCAACGAGACTTTTCTGGTTCGTTCTCATAAGAACTTTGCGCTGAGTGCGCTGATTGGCTAGTTTGTATTGCCTACTGTATTTCCCTGCTCTGTACTGATCTTCAGACGAGTTGTCCTATTCTTTTTAAATTAGAATATCATAGATTCCCTTTTTCAAAATTAAAGAAAATTAAATCACCCAGAATTAACATCCTTTTTCCTTTTCACCCTATAGTGATTAAAGACTGGAATGCCAATGCCACGAACAGCCATCTTGCTGGAGGGATGAAGTACCACGATGGAAAACTGACTGTGCCTACCACTGGACGGTACTATATTTACCTGCAGATCTACTATCACAGCACTGGAAGGATCCAAGTGAGAGTGAACGGCCGTGTGCGAACAATGATTCAGATCCCTGTCCCAGAAAAAGGTATCCACGGTACCGCGTACGCAGGAGGGATTTTCAACCTGATTGCTGGTGACGTCATTACGATTTATTCGATCAGAAACAACTGCAAACTTTTCATGTGGAGCTTCCACACCTACTTTGGCGCGTATTTGATTGAAGAAAAGATGACAACTGCCCCAATCACCTCATGAATTAAAGGGATAAACCAGATTTAATTACAAATTTAACGTGTTTGAAAAGAGCCTTTCATTCAAAATCATCTTTGGTCATTAATATTGATTCAAACACTTTTCTTAGCAATGTGGTCAAGTTTACGCCGCTGTAATTGAAACCTTATCAGTCTATAAGGTCTATAAGGCTTGTTTACTTAACTAGAAAGCGCTGTTTTGTAGAAGACACTTGTAATGGATATCTTAAGGCTGAAATAAATTAAAGAGTGGTGCTTATAATCTGTGTGGAACATTGAGTGAAAGTAAATCAACCTATTGTAAGTAAATTCATCCAATGTACCAATTACAAGGCCTTTTTTTCATTTGTCGGGAAAATCGAAGACGATCAGGGATTCTACTGTTTCTCGAAAGTCCCAGATTTTTTCTGCTGTCTGGGATGGCCGGAAACAAATCAGGTAAATCGGGACGCGTCCCAGAATTTCTGCACTGGTCGGTGCAAACATTACCGACATCAGACATCAAAAGTTTTATAATTTGTACTGTCGGGGACGTCGGGAAACGATGGGTCTAATGTATCAAGTCGTCTATGTTGGTGTGAACAACCGAATCATTACCATGATTCATTTACCTTCAATCACCTACATCTTCAGGTACCATGTACGCAGATGGAATTTGTAACCTGACAGCCGGTGACTTCATCTTAACTTTCTTTCACCTGTTCAGCTATCACAGCTACATTGGAGCGTAATTGATTTTGAAAGTCAAATAATTGTTGCGTCGTATTTTGATTGTGAAGTGCTAATAAATTGTATGGAATTAGCGCTATATCAATGCAGGAAATGTTACTGAGTATCGGGTCACTGCCTGTGTAGGATACTCCGTGCCATCATTCAGTCCTAAATATAATTAGGTGTCCAGCAGGCATTTCGCAGAATCCTTCTTGACCCCTGCAAGGTTCAGTCGTTGTAAAAGTTCCGTGAAAAATGGTATTCCCAACTGTCTTAGCCGCATTTTAAATCCTTTCGAAACTGTTCCTAGTCAACCAATTAAAATTAGGATGACTTAAACTGAACGAAAGTTCCAAATTCGTTTGATTTCTTATTTCAAGGCACAGTAATCAGAGTAATTATCGATCTTCTCTCTTTTCTTGTTAATCATTGTGGTGTCGGATGGGCAGGCAACATCAACTATAATGCACGATTTATCTTCCTTATTTAGGAGCACAATAACGGGCTTGTTGTGTTAAATGTGATGGACTAATTGGATCTTAAAATCCCACGACAGTTCGTACTTCTTAGTATGACAGACTGGATCCGGTTTGTGGTGATACCAGTTTGCAGCATTGTCCTTTCAAAACCACATTTCTCGCTGAGAATTATTGATTATTACTTATCAAAGAAATACCGTTTAGCTCTGGTGGATGTTGTATGGCGGCATTACACCAAGCGGGGAGCGAGCCAAGCCAATGTTAAAAGGTCCTTTGGGTTAGTTCTACTCCTTTAACTTTCCAATACCTTCCTTAAAATCCTTGCTGTTCCCAAAAAGCCGTTTTCTGCAGGAGACCCGTATTAATTGTAATCCCCAGCTTGTCAAGCCATATATCCAAATGAATCTTTTGCTTACTGCACCGAGTGCACCAACCACTACCGGTACCACTTCCACACGTCTAA
This sequence comes from Porites rus, assembly GCA_964035705.1. Taxonomy (NCBI): domain Eukaryota; kingdom Metazoa; phylum Cnidaria; class Anthozoa; order Scleractinia; family Poritidae; genus Porites; species Porites rus. The sequence continues at coordinate 12,096,208 of OZ037998.1, forward strand.
TCCCCCATGAATTTTCTAATCTCCTTCTTCAGATCTTGGCATTTCTCAACCTTTTCACTCTGCTTTTCATAGACTCTGTGATCCCATGGTGAAGCATTATCCACAATAATTGCCTTGTTACTCTCTTTCTCAACAACGACAACGACAGGTCTTCTGGCCTCAATAATATGGTCACACTGGATGGTCATGTCCCATAATACCTTACATGTACATCTTTCATTTTCCTCTATCCCATCCGGTTAGTGTTCATACCACTTCTCACTTCTGTGCAAGCCATACTTACAGCCAATGGGCCAACTAGCGTGACAACGTTGTCATGTCTTCTCTTGTACTCTTTCTACGCCAAACACTTGCACTCACCAATTATATGATTTAATTATTGTTTCACTATTTTCGCCACACAACCTACAAAGCGGGGAGTCCACGGACTTGCCTTTGTTGAACTGAACATAGTAGTTTGTTCTCACTGCCTATTATTATTAAAATTATTATTATTATTATTATTATTATTATTATTATTACAGTTTATTATTACAGTTGACAGTTTTTTTTATTGAAATGAAATATTTTTAATTCGAATAAATTTTTCTTAGTTAAATTAACTCTTTTTAAGCTAAATTAAGTGCTTTTTAAATCGACAGGAATTGTAAACAGTGTTTTTGAATGAATAGTTTTTTCTTTTTTTAAGCGAATTAATTGTAAATAGGATTTTAGTAGTTAGCATTGTTATTATTATTATTATTATTATTATTATTATTATTATTATTATAATCACTATTATTATAATTATTATTATTATTACGAGAAGAAGAGGCAGTATGCGGAAAAAGTAATGGAGATCGAACAGGGAACGTTCACTCCCCTAGTTTTCACGACCACAGGTGGAATGGCGGATGAGTATATTAAGTACCACAGCAGACTTGAGGAGCTGAGCGCAAATAAAAAGGGAGAAAGTTACTCAAGTGCAATTTCCTGGAAAAGAGCTTAAAGTATCTTTCGCCATCGTAGATCCAGAAGAAGACAGCTAGACTTTGTTGACTCAGAATTTAAAACTCTGGACTGCCTGAAAGAGTTATTGACCGCATCTGAGCAGCAAGGAATGTATTTGCGAAATCGTTATTGACACAGTGATTGTTATTTTTATAATTTATAATAATTCTTAATGTTATATAGTGTTTAATTCTTACTTCGAATATTTCTGAAAATTATGTACATATTTTTTTAAAGTTGGATGAAATTATTATTATTATTATTAACTTTTTGATGCTTTTTATAATTGTTATTAGTAGTCTTTAGATAGTCATTTTAGGACAATTCTCGTTCGTACACAAGAAGAATGTACATAGGGTATATATTTTAATATTTCATATTCTTGAATCTGTATTATTATTATTATTATTATTATTATTATTGTTATTATTATTATCATTATTACTATAAATTAACGTTTCTTTCACTATTGCCAGTCAGGAAAAAGACAATGCCAATATTTGGAATCTTTAGACGGAAAATTTTCTCTCTGTCTGATTGGTAGGCATTACGAATCAAACGATTTTTCTATATAACAGGGCTTGGTGGGTCACTTGATGCGGTGAAAAAAGTTTCGAAATGAAATTGGAGGTTCCTTATGGTCTCCTCCTTAGACTAGTAGACATGGGATATTTTGAAAATGTTTTACAAAAGACCAGCCCCTGTTAAAAATCTAAGAATTTGCAAAAATCCAGGCTTTGCTTTAATGTACTGCTACACCTGCCACGCGGTGTTCACTTGTAAGGAAAAATTTCCATGATAAATTAAGTGAGATTTGTCTCGTAGTCATAATAGGCTACTTGGTCAAAAAAAACTAGGCCTCCGACTATGGTTTACATAGAGATTACTTCATGGTTGGTGAGTGCGTACGATTTTTATTCACGAGTTGTGAAGAATCGCAAACTCACTCGTTCGCTGCGCTCACTCGTTCGTTTGCGATTTTTCACAACAAGTGAATAAAAATCGTACAAGCGAACCAACCATGAAGTTATTTGTTTATTTTATAAGTACTGAGATTTCTTTCATGTTCATGTTTTTACTCATCGTCACTGTCCTCCACTGTCACTGCTATCGAAGCGTTTGGCCTGTTTCCTTTTCCTCTCTTCAATAACTCTTTCCGTTTGGACAGGAGGACTTTTCTTGTTTTCTCAAATACGAGGTCATTCATGATACTGGCAGAGTAGCTGTTCTTTTTTAGATGTGGTTCAAAACTAGCCAATAGACTTCGGACCGAAGAAGGCTCTTAGTCTTTCCGATCTTTGGTTCTGACCGAAATGATAAACTCGCAGATGTATTCGTTTAACTCCAATGCTGGAATTTCTTCAACTTTTCTAAGTTCATTCCTGGTTCCTAAAAAGGTTTGTAAAAGTTGTACCTCTCGTTGTGTTTTTGCAATGTGGCTTTGTTTTCTTGTTCTGTAATAAAATTGTCAACTGAACCGACGTCCGCAAACCTTTCCGACATCTTGAAAATAAAAAGGCGGCTTGCCAGTTTTCGCGCCAAGGATGACCTGGCTTGCCGTACGATCACTTTTCACTAGTGAAAAATATCGTTCGTCCAATCGGACGCCGCGAACGATGATTTTTCACTAGTGAAATTTCATCGTTCGTGTCGCTGATTGGCTGCGACTAAAAACAGAACGATTTTTTCATCACTGTCATCTGTGTGGATAAATCTCAGTACTTATAAAATAAATAAAGAAACGTGGTTTGTTAGCCTCATGTTAAACGGATCAGAGCGAAGCTGAGCTGCGCCGATCATGAAAGTGGACCGTCACGTATCGGATTGGTTTCTGTGCAACTGTTCGTGGCAGTCTGAAAAAGAAGGTATTCATTATAAGCAGGAGTATTTTTCATGTGGATATTACAAGCCTTCCGATAGTGTGTAGTGCCTAACTCTCGTGCCATTTGCTTGGAACACCAAGGTCAGCGGCAAGTCGCCGGCAAAGACCCTGGGGTCTAGTAACGTCGTTGTTTGGCCGATAGGCCGGGACTTAGGTTGAGGCTGACTCGTTCTCGGTCGCTATTTACGTGCCTTTGGGGTGAGAGGAGATTGGTGTTAGGTTGAAGCGCGCGGGGAATCCCTTCCCATGCCTCTTGCGCGCCCAACCTAACCCCAATCTTCTCTCACTCCTCTCACTTCAAATATACATAACTTTCAGGGCGAAAAACGTTCTGCGCAAGCTTCTGCGCATCCCTTATCGCAGGCTCAAGGCGGGCTTTTCTGTGTTGACTGTCAGTTTGTTTGTTGCTGGAGTTCTGAGTGAAATGCACGAGGTGCGAACGTTAGCTCCTTGTAAAGCATTTTTATTTGACATGTTTGCTTTTTTTTCGTCGCTTGAAAATTACTTTCGATTCAGAACAACCAATGTTAAAGGAAAAACGGATCATTTCGTAAGTCTGAGGTGGAATAAAAGGTTTTGAACATTTCTTAAGAGGCGAGTATTTTTCTGATAGTGCATCCGATTAATTTATGAGTTGATTTCGCCGGGTTGAATTAAAACCCGCTTGCATTCTAAGTGTGTATTCTGTTATTAGTAGTTACGGTTACTTTTTTTACATGCCCAGATTTATTACCTTTGCAGAACCAGCTTTATCTTTGTCTTCAGTCAAGAACCATATTGCTGTTATAACGCATCAGAGCGAACAAACTTGTGCGCTTATTAAACTTTCTCGGAAATAGAAGGCCAGGAATCTTACTCAAGATCATTTTTCTGTTGCTCAAAGCTTGCTCAAGTAATAATAGTCAGAGTTTTTTTTCATTTTTCATTACATAGTTTTGTTTTCCAGTGCACTGTGAAGGTTTCTGTTCTTTATAAGAATAACTTTCTGTACGCAAATTGTCCTTTTCACTCGCTGTGAAGTAGAGAACCGCCGGCAGTGACTTCAAAACAATTGACTCTTTTTTCTGTATACAATTGCTGCAGCTTACTGAGGCGAGGAAAATAAACCCTCATGTGCAATTTTTTGTATTTTCTAATGATCGGCTGAGTCTAATTTGCTTAAACGAAGACCCTCGTCGCATGGACCAGTTAAGCTTATTGAAAATAGCTAAATGGTGAATCATGGCTTGGCTGCCAAGTTGCAACTGATCTTTTGCTTTCAAGATCTTTAGGTAGGTTGTTATCGCACAGAAAATTCATTTCTTCATTGTCAGCGAGAAGTTTTTGAAATAATGTAACTTTAACTTTGTTTGAAGGAAATCTACTTACGCGTAGGTTTTTCACAGATGTTATGCGTGTTCAACTTGACAACACAAAGCAAAATTTATATATCTGCGCGAAACGAGCAAGGTTAAAAAACTATAGTTGCTTTGAAACCGATTTTTGGGAGGATTTTACTCGATAAAGATTGACCTTTTTTCTGCCAACATGTCAACGCAATAACTTCTACATTGAGGATTTTGTTTATATTTAAGTGATCTACGAAACTACGAGTGTCCGATCGAGCGAGGGTTTAAAATATCAGCTCGAGTGCGACAAAGTTCAGTGACTTCAAACACATTGTGGGCAAGCGTTAATTTTTTTGGGCAAATCACTGTCCAAAGATATGTTGTTTTTGCGTCCACAGTGGAGCTCCGGACCTTATATATCCAGGAACTTCCTTATATGAACACATTTTGTGAATGCATCTTGAAAAAATCGGACCTACGCATGCACATTTCCAGTACAACGCAAGGAAATTAATGTCGATAAAGTCCGTTTTACTATGAGGTATTCTTCGAGAAAATTAAGTAACTACAAGGTTATAACCACAGCTTGCAACTTTTGAAGACAAATTGCCTGTTCTTTCCAGGTTATGAGTGGAAACATTTTATTTTTAGGCAATAAAATATTTGAAATCCCGCCATTTTTTCAAACCCGGCCAGAGGATCTGGGCAAAAAAAGTTCACGCATGCTCATTACGTTTTTCCGCCCTGAATACATAACTAGCAACGAGGTACGAGTCTGGGACTGAGGCGTTCGAAAGCAAAGGGAAGTTGAAGAGAATTATTGATTAACTCGCATGCTTCCACTTCCCGGCCAGCCTTTTTCTTTCTCCTTAGTCATGAATTGCGTGACGAGCAGTATAAAAAGAAATGACTTCGGAATGACTTGGCTTCCAAATGCAACCAGTTCGTGATGCGACCCCTAAATTCCGGGTTGTGGGCACTCAAGAAAAAGGAAGAAAGAAGAAGGTTGAGACCCTTTTTTGATATATCAAAGCGCCTTTCATACTTTTATTTATTAACTATAAATATTTTTGTTGATTTCAGGGAACTTCCTTGATGTTGCTTTTAGACACTGGCGTTCGGACAAAGACGGAAGTCTGCCAGGTAAAAATGTAAAATTCCCTTGTTTGTTCAGAAAGGTACGGAACAGATAAAACTCAAATAAGGCTGGTGAGATTCCATGTTGGAGAATTTGGGTTGATGTCTCTTTTTTAAATTATACTTTTGGGCTCAAAAAAAAGATTTTTTAAAATCCTTTGCTGACTGTGAAAGAAAGTTGATCCCGTAACATGAACGAGATTCGCGTCCTTTGAATACAAATGAAATTGAAAAGGTTGTCATGCTTTGTTGCATAATTGTCAGGGGCACCCAATGAGAATGTAGTACAAAACCACTTAAACATAGCATTGTTAAACGTCTTTTAGTATTTAAAAGGTAGATATAAGCGTATTTTTATCCCCTAAAAATTTTTCATCTGTTCGGATTTCCAGGCTGAAAGTCTAGTGATCCGTAAATTATAGGGATCAAAACTTACCTTTTCGATAATTTCAGCCAGAAAAAAGGCTCCCGAAAATTCTAGGTGACCTTTTTAGGGTAAAAATCCGTTAAAAATGAGCCATTATGCCATTTTTTAGATCTTAGAAAATCCTAGGAGAGCGAGGCAAGAAAGAAATTTTACAACAAATGTTCCGAAAGATCTAGATCTCAAATCGTCTTCCGAACAGATATTTTCCGAAAATTGGCGTTGGGTGCCCCTGAATTGTCAGGAGCAATTCTTCACTCGTTTAAAAAGAATCAAGTAACGTTTCCAAAAATTCTCCGTCTTCTTCTCCAATCGCGTTTCACGGTTTCACTGTTCTTATTACGAGAGAACGCCATGCTTCTGACGCGAGGGTACGTTCGAGCCCGGTTCCTTGAAATTCATTCAGCAAATTAGCTAGGATTAAAATAGTCCAAATTTTAATTGAGGTTTTCTTGTCTAAGAACATTATTGAGCCTAATTACTTGGCGATGAAGTTATGGTAAAACAAAGAAAAGTAAAATACAAGAATGAGGCCTTGTTAGAGATGGGGAAGTACGTATGTCTCTGCCATGTCCCTATCGGTATTTTTAATTTGTATTTTGAATGCGTTTTGTGAAGTTGCGCAAAGAAAACAAAAGCGAGTTGTTTGTCTTATGGCTAATCAGTGATCACTTTACTATCCCGCTTTCGCGAATGGCTTCGAAAGATCAACGACATAAGTAACTGATAGTAATAAAACATTTCAATACCTGGTTTATTAATAACGTATTCAGTGTAATTTCACGATCCCTTCTAAACCCCAAACTACATCACAAAGTGAAAATTCTAATTTAATTCTCAACACGAAAGAAACTTGTCGCGTTTCAATGTAAATAAAGAGTGTCGGTTCAGCTTTTTATTCCGGTCGCAGAAAAATTTCGGGATCCCAACATTCAATTGATTTTAACTAGTGTCTCGAAGGTTTCCTCAGTTATTAGAGGAGTTCATTTTCGTACGAGTTTCAAGCGCTTTGTAGCCAGCGAAGTTGGGCCGCACTGGACAGTAATTAAAGTGCGTCTTTGACTTGACATGTCTATTCTCTAATAAGGAACAATAAGACCAGTTGTATGCGAAAAATGAGAAACGTTTTGCAGAAGAAAACTCAAGAAGTCCGGAGCAGTTTTAACTTCGAGCTTCCTCTGAACGGTCCAGCGAAAAAAATTCATAACCAAAACAACTTCTTTTTCAGCCGGAAAGGAAAAAAATATATAAAATATATATAAACTTAAATAACTATGAATTAGGAACTAAGTAAACTTCCATTTATGGTAATTTTCAACAAATAAAATTAACTTACAAAAATTGTCTTCCTTTTCTGACGTTTTCTTTTTGCAGAGGTTAGGTTCGAAAATCAACAAATCCTAGCGATTTCTTGACTTTTTTCACAATGCCGAACTAACTTCATTTTAAGCCCTAGTTTATTAGCTCGCTGTTGATTTAAGAGCTCATTGATAAAATAGTTGGTACGCTGTCTGCTTTTATGTAAATGGCTTACGCAACGAAATTCACTCAATATAGTTCACGAGACACAACGACAAATGCTGGAATTAGCTTCACTTATCTCGCCATGTGTTTTTGGTTTCCTAGTTTTTGTGTAGTTTTGGCTTATAGTTAACTCGTGCCTCACTGTTTGGCTTGGCCGTGGAGTGTCGTGTCTCCCTCATGAAAGCGAAGCCAGTCGGGGACCGGTGACTCTCGACTCTCCTGCTATAGACAAACGCCAGTTTAAAATTACTGAGATCCTATTTCTAAAAAATGAAATTTTAAAAAAAATTGGCACCTGTGATTTCACAATTCAAAAACAAACCCAATTGCTTGACTCTCATGCGAAGGAGTTTTCTCAATCGTCGTCAGAAAAGTAGAAATTTTGGTTTACAATGACTGTTCCTCAGCTACCGCTTATCTCGGATCCCACAGAAAATAGAAAACAAACAAAGACATTGAGTTTTAGTAAAGTTTCCATTTTGCCGTAGAAAGTGATGTGTAAATTGTTACATGATAACAAGGCTTAAAATAGCGTCTAAATTAGTAGGACCATTGAATTTTATTTCATACTTCAACGCGAATTTTTCGATCAAAGATCAAAAAATAAACCCAAATCTTTACGTTTCCTTTATCATAAGGAAAGCGCACGAAAAAGCACTGGAATCAACTTATTACATGTTATTTGTAAATAGGATCATACGTCTGTGTTATAATGAAAGCCATCAAAGGAATCTGTTTTCATTTTTTTTTCGTCTAGATTTAAAAGCCTAACGCAGGGTCGTCACAATATAGAGCGTAAGATATACCATATACGGTTTAGACTTTTACGGTTATTAAAGTTTGGCCGTGAAGTTACAAGTAAGAGAAGAATTAAAGTGATCATTGGACTAAAATAGAATAAATCTGATTCAGTTTCAGACAATGCTTTTGTCTTAAAAAACCACTGTGTTATTTAATTCCACTGGTAGCTAATATCTGATTGATTACTACATCGTAGAAATTCCTTAAATATGTAACTTATTTCAGAAGGGAGTATTCACTGACAAAAAAAGTCACGTTTGCAAATTGATACAAAATAAAGACACAAAGGAATCATCTTTAGTTAGTGCATGGGAAAAAGAAGAATAACCGTGCGATCTAGTTAGGACCAGCTAAAAGTTGAACCGAAAGTAAAAGGCCTTTCTTTATAAAAACGTTTAGTTTAGGCTTGACCTAGAAACAGTTGTTATAGGCAGTAATAGTCGCTGGAAGTGAAAACCCATAATATTACAAATTCTGAGACACGCACGAAATTCAAGTCCAGTTTTATGAATAATATATGAATGCCTCGTCATGAGTTATTGCATCATTCCTTGGTGAAAAATTCTTGTTTTTCTACTCTTCTTAAAAAAAGTAAACAAAATAGATAGTATGAATCATCAGCCTACAGTCCGCGGCTTCATTCTCTGATCACTTTTCATAGGGTTAATATACCCAGGAGCTGCCGGTCGAGGTCATGAAGCTCGTTGTTATCATTGTCGCTTCGGTTTATGCCAACTTATGTTTCTGTGCAGCGGGAAATACTTCAGGAAATCGAGTAAGATGATCCACCGGTCTCTAAATCCTTACATCGTCCGTGTGGTAGCATTTGCTTCTCCTTTAATATCGATAGATAAAAAGCCAATCGCACACCAAAATAGTCCCAAAATATTTTAGAGTTGATAGCTTGCTTGGTTTTATTTCAAAAATTAATATGACTGTTAAAGCAAATCCCTAGAGGTAACAAAATGTTTTCAAAATCCTCTTGCATAGAACTCCTTAATTTTCCTACTTTTTCTTAATCAACAGAAAATTTGCGCAGATTCTAAGCAAGTAGTTAGGGAAAGATACCTTTCAGCGAAATCCCAAATTTCACACCTGGTGCCCGCATTCCTTCAGAATGCGCGCCCCACCATATGAAAAACGGCAAACCGCTAAAAGAGTATCTTTCCCTAACTACTCTAAAATAACACAAAATAACACAAATCTACAAATTCCTGTTATTACCGGATACTCAAATTATCCCATATTCTAAACCCCACGTCAGAAAAAATAAAATTGAAATTTAAAAGAATAAATTCTTAAAAATAGAAATCATGTCAAAGCAAAAAGTTGGTGTTTCTTGTTTAAGCAGTAGAAATCAAATCCCAGCCCACGCAAAGTTGTATGCAAGAGAGTATCAACTAGTCAAAGGAATAAGTAATGAGTACAATTATCTCAAAAACAAATTGTATGACCTTAATAACGGATTATTTGAGTCACCAATAGCCAAAAGAATAAAGTATTTCATCAAAATCTGTTTTAGAGGAATAGAAAAAGGTAAATTAGGAAATATTAGTAATTTGGAATTAGAAAAAGAAGATTTGGAGAATTTACTATTTTTTGTTAGACAATATAAATATTATAAAATACGACAAGATTTTTTTGATGACGATGAGAAACCTTACCCAGGTTTAACTGAATTTTATGATGCTACTTTTAAATTTTATAATAAATTAACTGAAAGTTATGATATAGATAGTGACAGTGACAGTGACAGTGACAGTGACAGTGATATTCAGATTTATATTGACAGTGACAGTGACAGTGATTAAATCTTATAACTTTGTCTCAGTTATAAGATTTTTTACTATAACCAATAAATAAAAAGATGGAACCAAGATCGAGAGAAACTACTCCTACAAAAGAGGATTTGGATTTTATAGTTGATGATGGATATCGTTACGATGAGGACCCAGATTACGTTCCTCCAAATGAAAGATTTATTCTAACAGGAGATAGGTTTACAAAATTAACCAAAAGAGCTAAAAAACTTGGTGCAGAATCACTTGATTACTCAACCAGAAAAAATAATAAATATATGGCGACACTTCCAGGTGGAAAGAAAGTACATTTTGGTTCTCCAAAGTACGCAGACTACACAATACACAAGGATAAAGAGAGAAGAGATAAATATTTAGCTAGAGCTACAAAGATAAAAAATAAACAAGGAGAGTTAACTTATACAAATCCAGAATCGAGTAACTATTGGTCCGTTAATCTTCTTTGGCCAAAAAAAAATTGATTTTTTAATTGTAGTTTAAGAAATAAATTATAATTAACAAAATGCAGTTATCCAGCTACGATCATTTAACAAAAGACACCGTTATTTTCAAAGAAGCAAAAGAGTCAAAAGTAAAAGATAGTAACATTAAATACAAGCGTATACCAATTGAAATCAAATACCAAAATAACAAAAAAGGACCACTTGTAATCGAAACCCCATTTCTTTTTAGCTTTGGGGTAAATGAAAAGAGAAATCAAGAAACAAAAAAGTTAGTAGGATACAGTATACCAGTATGTCTTTGGGCAAAAGATAGCGAACCAAATGAAAAAGAAAAAGCGTTTTATGGTGCTATTAATAGTCTAACATCTTTGTCTATAGAACATTTAGAGAATGAATACGGACCAGATTTAGCCTCATCTCTTTCCCCACCGTTATACTACAAACAAGAAGAATATATAGATAAAAAAGGAAAGAAGAAAACTAGAAAAGATCCCTCATCTGCACCAGTTCTTTATACCAAACTTATTTACTCAGAAAAATCAAAGAAAATTTTATCTTTGTTTAAAGGAAAGGGGGGAAAGGAACTAAATCCTTTTAAACTCATAAATCAGTATTGTAATGTGAAATTGGCATTAATAATAGAAGGAATCTTTATAAGCAAAACTGTTACATCTCTGCAAATAAAAGTTCACGAGTGCTATGTTAAACCACTCAAACCAAGAGAGTCTTTACTAACAATTGAAGAGGAAGACGTCGACGACGACGAAGAGCAAAGCGATAATGAAGAGGATATAGAGAAATTAGTTGAAGATTTAACTTTATCTGATGAAGAGCCAAATGAGTGAATAGGATTTTATTTTTAATACATTATTTTGTATTAAAAATCAACCAAATCCTTAGAACTTACCCATGAGTTAAATTTATCAGGATATCCACTCCATTTTACTAATGCCATTTTCTTCTTATTATCTCTCTTAATAATTTTTTCTATTCTAAATGTCTGCTGTTTTGCTTTTTGTAATTCTTGCTCGTAGAAAGAACCTTTAACCTCTTCTCCCATCAAATCAGTAATAGAATATGTAACAGGTTTTGTTGGCAGAACTTTATCAATCACAAATATCTCCTCTGTCCAGTTTGGTGTGTAGCCTTTATCAAATACCTTTCTCTTATATTTTGAGATTCTAACTTTATCACCAATTGCAAACTTTGGTTTACCAGGTTTCAAGTAGATTAAATCACCGTATAAATTAGACCAAACTTTATTTTCATTTTTCTTTTTACTTGCTTCAACAGGAGTCATTTTTATACTTGAATGTCTAGCGTTATTGTAATCATCAACTAGTTTATCTATCTTATCCCAGTAAACAGTGTTGTTATTCACAGTAAACATCTTCCACATTCTGTTTTTCATAGTTTTATTCCATCTCTCAACAACACTAGATTTTTCCTCGTTTTCAGTGTGATACAGCTTGATACCATTTCTTTTAAGAAAATCTTTGAAATGTTTACTGATAAACTCAGAACCTTTATCAGTCCATAACATTTGAGGTTTACGTTTACTTTTGATTACATCCCCGAATGCTTTACTAACAGTTTCGGTTTTTTTGTCTTTCAAACCTATAATCCATCCATACTTGCTAAACACATCAATAACCATCAAGAGATATTTAATCCCTTTGTTCCACTTACTAAACTTTTGCATTTCAACTAAATCAGCAGCCCAGATTTCATCAATACCGTTTGAGATTACTGATCTTTTTTGAAAGTTTCTTGTGATTGGTTTGTGAAGTTCGTCGGCTAATTGTTGAGACCAATCACTACTCAACGCCGACTCGCGTTTAAACCAAGTCCAAGTTTTTGTTTGGTATTAATTATTGTTCTAGCCAAAGTATGCCCCCATTGTCTTTCTTTCCAAGGAATAGCATCCAACGATTTTACCATCTTTCTGTCTGCCTTATTTTTACACTTTCGGTCATCTCCACAAACACTATAATCAACATCATGTTGCATAGCCACAGCATCAGTTGCTCCAGTTGGCTGATCATAAATTTCTAATATTTCTCCGGTTACTGGGTCGTATCTTACTTGGTTTTCTAGATCATTATAAGGACCGGTATATTTATGCCCTGGCAGAGTCCATCCTGCTTTTGGTTTTGGCAATTTACCAATCTGTTTATGGATATCTATACCCCCACCATCAAGATCTTTTCTGTTTGTTTTGTATTTTTTCTTTGGCCGTATTTTGGTTGATAATTGGTCTAAAGCTTGTGAACCCACGTTTTGTATAATTGGATTTAATTTGTCCAAAGCGTAATTTATTGCCTTTTTTTGTAATTTAGGGTTTCTTAGTGCTTCAGACCCATAATACCTTCCCATTTCAACTGCTTTTTTACCCATCCAAGGAAGCCCGTAATGAACAAACCCATCAACTGCTGTGCCAACAACAGTATCAAAGACGCCCGCCCCTTCAGACGGGCTAATTAGTTTTTTTGATTTTTTCCCGTTTTAACATATCTAACTTTTTTAATTCCACAAACTGCACAGTGACAGTAAAATTGAGTTCTACCTCTTTTATCTTGTTGGTAACCACTTGGCTCTGTACAAGGAGTTACTCTTTTATCTTTAATACAATAAGTTTCTTTCATTTAGTATAATGTTTAGATAAAAAATATGTCTACTAGATCTAATTTTCTGAAAAGTGAGCTTCAAAAGATATACAATAGCCTAAACATGAGTTATGAATACGCTGATTTTTCTAGATTGGAAAACGATATGAAATTTATAAAAGTATTTGAGTTGCTTATGGAAATAAGTGAGAAATCAAATATGCTTAAAAATGTATTAAGAAATAATACGTTTTTATAGAGAGCTGTAAACTCACGCGGCGTAGCAGCAGGGGGGTTTTGGGGGGACAAGGTCCCCCCATTATCTATTTATATAATAAATGGAAGCTAAATTCTTTTCTGAGATAGAAAAAAAGATGGATGTTAAAACAATCAAGGATTTTGAGAAAGAAGTAAGGTCAAAAATATATAATGAGTTGGAGTCTCTTAGAAAGAAAAACGAAGATCTTTCTAGAGTGCTGATGGCTCCTGAATGTGAGATGTGGAATAAAATAAGAAACGAGGAATATTCTTGGTTGCAGCTAAATAGTGATAAAAAAAAGAAACTTTATCGTCTTATTGATATTTACTCTAATTTCATAGATATAGTTGATAGTGTTAAAGATCTAAATACAAAAGTTGAGAGGGTTAAATCACTAAAAAATACACCGGTTGATGAAGATTAAAAAATAATATTTATTAAATATTATTTTTATTCTCCCCCCCCCCCCATTTTATCCTCCAAAATATTCTTGTATGAAATCGCTGTTATCATCATCAAAATGTGGGTTATGTATTACATTTAAAATACTATTACCCCGCTGTCTCTCAAATAAATAATATAAACACCAATAACCACAGAGAACAGTATTGCGATTTTGTATTTCATCCATTGAGTACACAATAGGTTTTACAGGCCCTGTGTGAAAATAATCTAATACTTCGTTTGGCATTATCAGACCAAAAGGATCGAAATACTCATAAAAACCGCTTTTCCCACCAGCAGGGGGGTTTTGGGGGGAGGCACTCCCCCCATTTCTATAACAAACCCAATGTGTTCCAGGACCTTGTATATCATCTAGATTAATTATTCCACATTCTTTTTTTATTTTATGAGGTAGTCCATCACGACTGTATATTCCTCTAAAATTTTTTATACCAAGTCTTTTTATCCATTCCATGAGGTCAAAGTTTGAAAGAGGTTTAATCTTGAAATGGGGCAGGGGGGTTTTGGGGGGAGGCACTCCCCCCATTATAAAATGGTACCTAGTATGGGAATTGAGTTGAATGGGCTGTTTTTTCCTAGAAGAAGACCTTTTCCTTTGGAGTTTTTTTTTTTTTTAACACCCATTCCTATAGGGTTGGACCATGTGCCAATAAAGGGAGGAGGTTGATACGGATAACCCTTACCATTTGTGGGTGGCACGTAAACATTTGCTGTATTAGATGACCCTTGTCTATCAACCTGAAGTCCTCCTCCAAGCATCTTAGATACCAGACTAATTGCTATTGGAATTCCAATAGAAGCAAGTGTACCTAAAAATCCTCCTTCTATTTGTTTTCTAGTTGGCTTTATAGTAAATCCTCTACCCGTTTGCATAGCTCTGCTAATTTGGTTCAACTGTGATTTGTTAAAAGCATTACTTATACTTGGAAGCAAAGTTAATGCAGCTGCTGGAATTGGTATTCCTTTTCTCGCTATTTCATATAAGCTGGCTAAATCCATTGCTCCTCCTCTTTGTCCTTTTCCAAATATTTTATTTAGCCCAATTTCACCAAGTGCAGTAGCAGCGCCAGTTGCTAATGCGGGAACAGCTTTTGAAATTCCTTTTATTGCGAAAGGAAGAACTTTTGCTCCAAGAGATGCGAGTGATGAAAATAAGTTTCCTCCGTGTTTTACAGATTTTCTAATTTGAGTTTTACTTATTTTTATATCAGATCCTGTGCCATTTGCAATAGATTTATTTATTTTGGCAATCTGTCTTTTTGTCAACATTAACTCATCATTTCCTCTAAGATGCGAATGTTTTAACCGAAGAGTCAAAGGTGATTGATTTATTATCGCAGAAGCCAGTTTTGTCTTTTGGCCATCTGTAAGTTTTACTCCGTATTCCATATAATTAGACATTTTATTTTAATGTTTATATTAAAATTCTTATTTTACGTGGTGTAGACAAGGAAAGGGGGTTATGGGGGCTGTTTTCCCCCACGTGTAACCTCACGCGGCGCTACGAAGGGAGGGGGTTTCCCCGTTTGATATAATTAGATTTTATCTTCAAAATCTAATTGCTTTGTCATTAGAACCTTCTAGAAGCAGGGGGGTGCAATCCCCCCATTATCATGTGATTACGGTTTGCCAACAATGGTTTTTCACGTGTAAAACAAAAGAACACATTCCAGATCACCCTAACAACGAACAAAACCGAATAAAGTTTTTAATTTTACTTTTCAAACATTGAGTTGCTAGGGATATTTGGTATGTCTGCTGACGTCATAATATTGTTTTATATCACGAGATTATCGTGTGATTTTTTCAACCAATCAAATGATTACACAACATTTTCTACAAGTTGTAGAAAATTCTGTGTAATCATAACAACTTGTAGAAAATGTTGTCTAAATCATAACAGATCGTATAAAAATTTGATTATGCAATTATTCTTTGACACAGTTGAAAGGCCGCAGGTATGTCTGAGATTAAGCTCTAAGCAATAGTTTTCCATCTTGTTGTGATATTTCTGCTACTCTTTCATGTAAGACTAGCGCGTAAATATTATAATCAGCGTCTGGATTAGCTGTTAATTCGTAATGAAATGCTAGTTTTGTGACTCCATCTTTTATATCCATTTTCTGTTTAGTCAAATCAAAATAAACAAAAGGAAATAAAGTTTTGAAATTACTTCTATTGAGTAAGGTTCCGCCTTGATAATCATTATTTGCATAAACGTATGACATTACATTTCTAAAAACTCTTGACAAATCTGTAGAAGGTTTAAAGTGAATATCAGGATATTCGTTTCCATTTGCAACTTCCAGGTAACATCTTGATATATTAGCATTATTTGGTAGTTCAAAAGTGTCGTATAAAAATGGATTTGCTGTTTGTGAATCAATATTGGCTGTATCAATTCCAAAAATAAATACATGACGTGGTTTTGAAATAGCATTTGTAATTCTAAAATGACCTGTCTGTTGTTGTGTATTATTTGATCGCTCTACTACTTCATTCAAATATGTCCATTTGTAAGGTTTAAGATAATTTTCCATGTACAACTTTTCTCCTTCTGAATTAAACGTAAGTTTTGGAATAAAAAGTTGTAGTCTTGTTATAATAACTCTACAATTATCAGCTCCTTGAAAAATTAAATTTGCATCTTTTTCAATTTCGATATTTAGCTCAATTTTTGTATTTGGAAGTAATTTGTCTTCCAATGCTTCAAAGAAAGAATATCTATTAAGAGGAATTTCACAGTTTACTGTGGCTGATACACCTAATAGTAATTTCCTTTTATGAAAACCTTTATTATAAGTTGCTTGAGCAGGTCTTTCCTCTGCAGCTCTTGATGTATCAAGATAGTAAAATTCGTTTGTAGCTACACTCTCAGCATATGAAGGATTATACTCAAGAAGATTTTTAATATTTACAACATGATTTGCATAATTACAACTATAAACTTCTCTTCCATTTGCTAGGATACTTAATTTTTCTATAAAGGAGTTACTACCATTTACAATTCCGTTATGGTCTGCAATCGCAATGTTTCCTCCATCTGCCAGCTTATTTACTTTAAAATCCATTGATAGTCTGGCGTTATACCAATCAAAAGGAGTGGCTTCTCCTGTATTATCAGCTACAAATCTAAGACCTGTTTTAGTTTGGTGAGCTGCATTTGCTGGAGCAGTATCTAAAGACTGTTCCAGGTCATAAACAACATCTTCATATCTATCTAAATATTTAGGATTTCTAAATGACTTCATTTTATTTTAATAATTATATAATTTTCTCTTACGTGTTGATCCTCCACTAAGAAGGTTATTCAACATTTGATCTATCTCTTTTTGAGTCATTGTTTTGTTTGGAGTTGTCTTAACTTTTTTAGCAGGGGGTTTTCGGGGGGGTGCAACCCCCCCGTTGGATAACATTTGCACTATTTTATCACCAGCCTTTTTACCAGCATGTTCACCAGTTTTTGTTGCAGCCATTGTTAGTACTTTTTCACCACTTTTTTTAGCAGCTTTTTTCATTGTCTTTCCAAATATTTTTTTACCAAACGATTTAAAAACATCTGTTATTCCTTCACCATAAATATGTTGTTTTGTAAAACTACCCAATTCAGGGTCAAATCTCTTTTTATACTCTGATTGTCGCGTCATTTTTATCTAATGAATATATATTTAGCTAAGGGGAACCTACGGTTCCCCTAACACCCCTCCCTCAGCTCATTGAATGGAGTATTAAAGTCATAAACCAATCTATACCATTAAAATTTACTGGTCTTCCAAGTGAGTCTGTTACATAGATTCTCATTTCATCAATGTAAAATGAAGAGACATCACAATACAAAGGTCTTTTAGGTTCGAAAGTAAATGGATAAGACCTTGTGAGGTTATCAGTTGGTATCACAGCAATGGTATTAGTATTTATTCCATTTACAATACTATCACTTATCGCCGTTGTGTTGATATTTAACACATCAATCGAATTTGTGATATTTGGTAGTTTTGATCCATACTCTGTTTTTGTAATAACTTTCTTTTCAAATCCAATCAGGTCTCCAAATTCTGTTCCTCTCAGATCAAGTTGATAATCACCATCGAGTGATACTAACACTCGATAGGTAGATAGTATAAAAGTTAGATTGATTGAATACTTTTTTAATCCTTTAGAATCTGTTGTGTGGTGAGACTTTTGGTCCATGTACTGATGAATGTAATCATTTATATCTGAGTAGGAATACATTCCATCTGTAAAAGTAATTGTTTGCCAGGCGGATCCATCATGAGTATATTTAATCTTATTGTTTTTATAATCACTTCTAATGTTGTACCATGAGTAAGTCATTGACAATCGATCAAGAGCAAGTTGATGTTTCTTATCAGTATCAAGTTTCAGAGATGGGTTAAACTTAATAGTAAAATCACCAGGTCTGCTTGTTCCTCTTTTTTCCCTATTTATTGAAGAAATATGAATAGCTCGTTCTTCCATTTTATTTAAAGCCTACATAACTTTGTAGTAAATTGTTCAACTGTTTATTTGAGATCACTTTCATTTTGTTGAGAAGATGAGCTATTTGAGAAAACTCATTTATCACACCGTTATTACCAGCTAGAATTGATCCACCGAGTAGTTCAAGTCTGTGAAGAAGTTGATGTGGGTTGTTAAAGTAAATAATTCCAGAGCCAGATTTTGTTTTGTAATACCTAAGATTACTTAAATTTGTTGCATATATGCTTAATACGTTGTATTTATTTATTAAATCTAATGTGTTTTTATGTGGCTTTTTATTTAGTGGTTTAGCTAATAAATAACCGTTTGAATCACGTTCAAAAATTGCAGTATTTTTTATTGCTTTACTAGTCTCTCCTAAATCTTCATTAACATCTTCGATTACTTTTTCAATAGTAGAAACATCCTCTTCAAAATACTCAGAAGGGAGTTTGTAGTATTCATTAACTTTGAGTATATCTTGTGTTTCTTTGTTCATTAAATTTCTATCGAGGTCTTCAGGCGTAAATTTTGCTATTTTACCCTCTGATGTAGAGGGTAAAACACCATCATCTTCTTTAGACTCTTCAATCGCCTCAAAACCAGGTAATTGAGCCAAATCCCATTTTTTTACTTCGTCAAGTTTATCAAATCCTTCAGTTATAGCCAGCCTGTTTTGATTAAGACCTTGTGTAAGAGCAAGTTGATTAGCTTTAAGCTGTGCTATAGTCGCGTTTTGCTGCTCATCAATACTTTTTTTAATAGAATCTTGAGATTTAATAAGTGGTTTAAATGTCTCTTTAAAACCTTCTCGCATATCTTGTTTTTGCCATTTTGTTGTTTTTATAACATCTCTAACCTGTTGAGTCAAAGCTTCGGCTTCGATTTTATTTTTTGCAAATTTTTTGTATTCTTCTATATCCATTTATCTAAAGATTAAATAAAAAATGTGTAGCAGCAGGGGGGTTTTGGGGGGAGGCACTCCCCCCATTTTATTTAATCAATATATAAAATGGAAATACCAAACTATGATAGCGCCGATGACATTGATAAAAAATATAAACAGCTATTTCCTTTTATGCCGGCGGATACGTTTCGAATGTTAATCTGCGGAAACAGTGGAAGTGGCAAGACTAATCTTTTGTATCACATGTTAATTAAACCACTGTTGCATTACGATGAGATTTATCTTTACGCACGTAATCTTGAACAGGATAAGTATCAAAAACTCATTAAAAAAATGAGGGAGTTGAGTAGTAAAATTGGATATGAAATACTTCATGTGAGTAACGATGAAATAACCCCGGTTACAGAAATTGATTACGAAGACAATCAAAAACTTGTGATATTTGACGATTACGTTTGTGATAAAAACCAGAGGTGTCTGATTGATTATTTTATTCAAGGACGACATAAAAATTGTTCTGTGGTGTATCTCAGTCAATCGTTTTATAAAACTCCAAAAGATATCCGTTTGAATTGTTCTCATTATTGTCTGTATGAATTTCCGTCATCGAGGGAAGCAAACAGGATATCATCCGAATTAGGAGTTGACAAAGAGGTGTATAAAGCAGCAACAAAGAAACCTTTTTCATTTTTGTACATCGATAAACCAAAAAAACGTATTGCTAAAAACTTTACCGGAGGAATTGTACTCACTGCCGGGTGAACCTACGGTTCTCCCTCCCTTGGCTACGACGCATTAGTATATAAACATTAGATAAAATGGGGATATTTAACGAACAATCTTTTGATCATCCTTTTGCTAAAGGAATTCAGGGTGCTCCAGGAGTTGGATTTAGTCTAACCGCAGATGGAAATTATGATATGAATAAAAAAAGACTCACAAATGTTGGAGCACCCAGTGCTAATACTGATGCTGCTACAAAGAAGTATGTTGATGATAATTCTGGTGGATCACCCTCGACAACACGATTAACAGTTGATTCAAACATCGATATGAAGGACCAATATCGTATTCTTAACCTCAAACATCCGGTTGACGCAGATGAGCCAGCCACAAAACAATACTCAGACAGCAGATATCTTGACAGAAACGGCTCCCGAACAATGATTGGTAATCTAAGCATGAATAATAATAAAATAGTTAAACTTGGCACACCAACAGTCAATGATGACGCAGCAACCAAAAAGTATGTAGATGATAAATCAAGTGAATCAGTACCTACTTCAAGGCTAACAGTTGATTCTAACATTAATATGGGAGATCAATACCGAATTACAAATCTTAGCACTCCACTGGACGGAAAAGAACCACCTACTAAAGAGTATGTAGACAACACATTTCTTGATAGAGATGGATCTTACCCAATGAAAGGTAATCTCAATATGGCTAATAATCGAATATTTAATCTACCAGCTCCAAATGGAAGTAATCAACCAACACCATTAGCTTTTACAGATTTAAAGTATGTTGCCCGTGATGGTTCATCTACAATGACTAATAATCTAAACATGGATAATAAAAAAATAATTAACCTTAGAACACCAACATCAAACACAGACGCCGCAACCAAAAAGTATGTGGATGACTCAATACCTGATACTAGTTCTTTTATAAAAAAAGATGGAAGTGTATCAATGACTAGTAGCCTAAATCTTGGAAACAAAAAAATAGTTGGTCTCGCAACTCCAACATCAAACACAGACGCCGCAACCAAAAAGTATGTGGATGATAACACAGGTGCTCCAGATCTAAGTGATTATTTAGAAAAAGATGGCACTGTAACTATGACTGGTGACCTTAATGTTGGTAATAATAAAATAATAAATCTTAGTAAGCCAACCCAAGACAATGACGCAGTAAATAAAGATTACGCTGATAAACTAGTTCACAAAACAGCAGTTCAACCAAGTCATTACAACAACCAGTTTGCTTATCTTATGTCAAGTGGGTCTCAATGGACTGATGAAATAGATGATAGAACTAGTTTTGTTTTAAAAAGAATAGGAGATTTAGCACCAAACCAAGGAAACTTTCACGACTATAACCACAAAGTTATTTTTCTGGGTATAAACAAAAATACCCAAGGGGGATATAAGTACAAAATGGGAATCAACTTTTACAGGTTAAATGCAAATACTGATTACACACTGTGTTTGGAAATACTCAACACTGAATACGCTCTATGGCATAAGTCTCAAATAAGTGTAAACAAAGAAACTTCAACAGGATTATCAATTGGAAATGTTAGTATAAGGAAACTATCTCATAGGTACACACAATCAAATGGGCAACCACAATTTATGTATTATCACAGAATAATAGTTAATTTCCGGAAGTTGTCAACTGGTAATAAGTTCTTTCTTCACATTTTGGTTGATATACCACAAACTGGAACTGACTTGGCTACTTATCCGAGTCAGTTTTCAGGAGTCTATATAATTACTTATGGAATTGTGGGAACATTTAGCAATATCGATCCGGATAAAGTTTATGATTACCACACCGCATTTGATATCAAACCAACACAAGTGGTTTACAATGTTGATATTAATGCAAATAATAAAAAAATATTAAATGTTAATCTTGATAGAAATAATGACAATAGCGCAGCAACAGTTGGAATGGTAAAGGAAATAAAACCTCACACTATAAATGATTTATACAGAAGTTATTTCGAAGACGTTTATGATTTTACTAATGCCACTAATTACAAATTAAGAAGAACCTCATCAGGTATTGTTTTTAACTATTTATCTTCAAGTAGTGGTGATACTTTAAGAGATATGGGTATACCTAATAAAACCATAGATAATATAAGAAAAGAGGGTCTAAATGTTAACGGCTATAATATTAGTTTTTCTCCTAATAGTGGTATTACAAAATATACTTTATGCTTAATATTTTATCACTGGAGAAATAGATCATTTGGTTTATATAAAAGAGATACAACTGGTCGAAGTATTATATTAACATTACGTTATTCTTCAGTTAGTAATGTATTATTTTTAGATGTTAATAAACAAAGAAGACAATTAACCATGCCAAGTGATTTTAACGGAAAAAAAATTGTTGTATGGTTGGTAGAAGATTTTAGCCAAAATATTACAAAAGTTAAAATAAGTAACTACAGCGCAATCTTAAGCTTACAATCCGTTAGATACACTAACCAACAAGATTTTATGTTTAATACTGAAGATGGAGAGGTAAGTAAAATAATGTTTTCTCCAAACTTTTACGACACTGATTCTGAGCAATATCATAGAGTATTGCTACAGGAAAAGTTAAATGGAAGTTATGTATTATAAGTGGGGGGACCTTGTCCCCCCAAAACCCCCCTATAAGGGGAACCTACGGTTCCCCTAACACCCCTCCCTTGGCTACGCCGCATAATCTGAGTATAATATAAAATGAAGGATATCTTTGAATTTAATCACATAGATAAATCTTTGAGTAAAACAGAAATAGAAACTATAAAAGATTTTTACAGACATTATCACAAAAAATATTGGTGTTTTAAAAGGTGTTACAAGAGTTATAAATTTCTTGATGATTTTTTTACGATAACCGGAATAAGTCTTGTGGCTATAGGAACAATTGCTGGTGGGATAACACTAAACCCAGTTATTCTTGGTGTTATAAATGGCGCTGGGATTATTGTAGCTGGTATTGGAAAGAAAAAGAATTTCCAAAGAAAAATTGAGATGACAAAGATCGCATTCACGACTTATGAAAAGGTACTAGTAGAACTGAGATCAGCTCTTAGAGGAGATGAATGGGATAAACAAGAGTTTATTGATAGGATGAAACTGATAGATGAAATGATAATTGATCAAACTCCTATATCTGATAGATTTGCTAAAAAATATAATAAGAAGTTTTCACCCAAAACCCCCTGCTACAAGATTTAATATAAGCAAGTAATAAATGGAGGAGTTAAGAAATTTAAAAAAAAGTTTTATAAAAAATTTTGAAACTACTTTATCTTCTGCCGGAAAAGATTTGGTAAAAGAAATGGAACAGAAATATAGCGTTGACGACCAAATTTGTCTTGATTATGCAATGAGCCTGTGCCATAAGCTTGTCAAAATGGATGGAGTTAGTGCAGAAGATGAGAAAAAGTGCCAAGAGTTTATAAAAATTTTTTATTATCTAGACGAGATAAAGTCACTGAACTAATTTCAATACCAAAGTAGGGGAACCTACGGTTCCCCCTACGACCCCCTCCCTCTAAGCATCCAGATATCTAAAAGAATATTTTTGACCGTTTATTTTCGAATTTGCTGTTTTACAATATTTTTGCCCCTCGCATATCATTTTAACCTGACCTGAATTTATTCCCAGCATTTTGCTAACAGAATATAAGCTATTGAAATTTGTTTCTTTTTTTGTTATCAAATTTATTACCTTAACCCTTCTTGGATTTTTGCGGATATCTTTTAAAAAAGTATAATCTTTGTTAACTGTTGACTTTCTTACATTTTCACTCGGTGTTGTCACTTCCAAATTTTTTATCCTATTATCCACTTTGATAGAATTGATATGGTTTATTTGTTTACCCTTTTCAATCAGGCCGTAAAAGCACTCGAAAACGAATCGATGAGAAAAATAATTTTTAATTTTACTTTCTGCTGTTGTTATAACACATTTTAAATAACCACGATTTGAAAGATAACCTTTTCTTGGGTTTCTCAGCCTGATGTTCATGATTTCTCCGTCTTCATTTGCAGCATATTTTGTATAGACTGGATGAATAAAAAACTTTTTACCGTTTTCTAAAATATATTTTTCCATTTTTATCTTAGAAACTATTTCTTTATACCAAAAATTTATTTTTATATATCATTATTATAAAGATGTTGAAGGAGATTGTAGCATACGTTAACTTCAGATTTCCAGCTGTAAAAACACAGTTTTATAACGACAATTTTATTAAAGCTTGTCTTGTTTATGAGTATTTATACGCAAAGTATTTCAACCAAGTGATGGATTTGAATAGAATTATTAACAAACTATCTGCTGACAGACATTCCATTAGAACTAAATCTAAGGTTTTGACTAACCATTTGATTTTCAATTTAGGTTTCAAAGCTTTTTGGAGCCACTTCAAACTTGGAAGAGGCTGTGTTTATGTTTTTGACTCTCGTTTTCAAGAAAATGAGGTTATTGGGTATTTGACAGGAATTTTGTATTGGATTTTCCATGGGGGGGTTGTTTAATTTTATAATACTACTATTATAAAATTTAAAGCAGGGGGGCTTTGGGGGGATGCAATCCCCCCACTCTTAATTCAAGATAACTTTCCCACCATTTGTCATAATATTCTTTTGTTTGAGATGAAATATTAAGTGAAATTTTGTTTTTTGAGCCTATTTCCCCCAAAATTCTATTTGCGACATAAAAGACATTAATCATTCTCTTACGGCTGAACTTTTTATTTACCTCTTTCATAACTTTCTCATCTATTTCCATTAACTTTCTGTATAATTCATCCTTTTCCTCTCCTGTCAAATTTGGAATCTGTTTTATCTTTTTCTCATAATAGTATTTTCTCTGGTAAACGCTTTTCTTCCTGAAATATAATCTATCGTACTCTTTTGGATCAAAGTAACCTAATACATGCCCGTTTGTTGATCCACATTCTTCACAAATCTTATAACCAAAATCTATTGTAAAAGACGTTCTGTTTTCGCAATTAGTGCATTTAGCTTTCAAATTTGGTTCATCTGAGAGATTTTTAGTATAATTATGCAAAATTTCTAAATATTTTTTTATTTGTTCTTCTGAGTATTTCATTTATTTTTTATTTTTTTAATTTTTAATTCGGCCTTATTGCTTTAGTATCAACTTTGTTGCTTAGTACCAGCCTTTTATCATCTTCGCAGCTCAGAGCTATTTTATTCACCTCTTTGGAATATATATCGTGGTACCTACTTTGTATTATTTTCATACTTCGCATTTGTTTCTCCCCCGTGAATAAACAATCAAAATAATGCTCAAATGTAATTCCTTTTGACACCACAGACTTTTTTATTCCCTTACACTTTTTAACATTTTTGCCATCTTCTATTTTAAAACTGTAAAGCTTTGGGCGAAGACCTATGAAATGAGAGATTTGCTTTCCAGCAACTTCATCCTTGAACATTCCAATTACTTTTTTGTTTAACCCTGTTGGAATTCCAGATGGATGAGATTGAGGGTAATCTGATGTGTCAAACTTGGATTTCACATCGTCTGTTATGTCTACGTAAAAATCTTCTGTTTGTATCCGATACATTAGGCTATCAGTATCCGTAAAAAGTAACTCAGCTTTTGTGTCATATTTTTCTTTTATATAATTGTAGTGAAAGTCAAACATTAATGTTTTGGACAAGTCTAAGATTGCTTGGCCTACATAAACTGGTTTATTGAAATACACCTCTGTTTCTTTCATATGGGCCGCAATAAGATTTTTATCGAAAATCGTGGCTCTTTCAAAGTT
Source organism: Porites rus (assembly GCA_964035705.1). NCBI lineage: Eukaryota > Metazoa > Cnidaria > Anthozoa > Scleractinia > Poritidae > Porites > Porites rus. The sequence goes on from OZ037998.1 coordinate 12,121,811, forward strand.
GGGCCTTTTTGAGAGTTTTAGAGCTATTTTACGATTATCAACCAGTTTTATGTTTTGTCTTTTTCTAATGTTTTCTATTGTCTTACCAAAGACTGAATTATTCATAAGTTTGAAAAAGTCTTTCTCAAAACTGTTAGCTGCCGTTTTACGCAATTCTGTGTTCTTTCTTATATAGGGTTCCATCCAGGGGGATTGCTCAAAAGATATCGCTCTGTTTACCGCTTCGAGTTTTAGCCCCATATTGAGATACTGTTTCAGATTTTTATAATGAAGCACATAATTGGTTCTTGGTTTGAAATGGCATATAAGTTTTTCAACCCCGTTTACTTTAATAAGTTCTGGAGCAAGTGGGTAATCGTTATGTGTTTCCCAAAGATGTTTTGGGTAAACCAGATCTACATCAAAAATATAACCCTGGGGGGACCTTGTCCCCCCAAAACCCCCCTGCTCATCCTCCTCTAATATACGAAGGACTTTTTCTTTTGTTAGATTTTCAACCCACTCAAAACCATGCGTTGGGAGTGGCTGAGACATCGCCCAACCGTAAAGATTATTGGCATCAAGGTATTGAATGTAGGTTGAAGGTTTTTCGGGATCGTAGGTTTTCATGTATTGATTATTTGCTTCTGCGTATCTCTTTGATATGTGAGTTATTCCACCGCGTATTCCCCTTTCAAACATCATTAACATATCGTAATCGTCAAGTAATTGTAACTGCTGACCTGTTGTTTTAAGGCATGCATCCCAGGCAAGACCTGGTGAAGTGTAATAATAAGCTGGATCAAGATTGTAATGTTTCATACAAGTTTTCCTGAAGTTTTCAAACACATCGGCAAGGAGTAACACATCAGACTTAAGATAAAGATCATGATAATCTCTGATTGTTTTACAATTGAGTGTGTCCCAAACACGAATTGCGTGATAGAAATCTTCTTCAGCTATGTGCTCATCGTTTAGCTTTGAATAAAATTCTTCTCTTGGTGGGAGTTGTGTTTCAGAAAACTTCTTTAGATTTGAAACGTAATCGTAGGGGTAAACTCCTTTACGAGTAAGCAGTTCAGTATTATTTTTAAACTTTCTTCTTGTATTAACAAAGTCTGTTGGTTGTAGATTTGAAACAAGATTTGCAAGAGATGTTTGAAGAAATTTGAAAGAGTCTATGAATCTGATTTCAAACGTAATTTCAATCATTTTACCTGATACGCCTTTGAACTCTCCCACTTTAACGTGTTTTGAAAAGGAAATGTATTTCTCTTCCGTAGATGGAATGCATTCTAATTTTCCTGGAATTTTAGCAAGTTCCTTTATGAAAAGATGTGCATCATAACCTTGAAGATTATGGAATATAACTGGAAGAACTCTTGGTTTACGACATCTCAAATTACACTCGTTGTGGGCAGCACCTCTGTATTTACCTGTGAAATGGCAGTGATCTCTGACTCTGTCTTCACCCAATTCTTCCTCACATAACGAGCAATATTCAGCTTGTTTAAAAGAAATCTTTTCCTTTTTAGTTATTGTCATTGGTTTTGGTTTTCGATAGTATTCGGTGTATATTGATTGGGTATAACCCACAATTTTATCTACAAAAATAGCCGCCACATTGTCATCTTCTTTTTCCTTTGTAAAGCTTTCTGTTTTAAACCTTCCTGTTACCCCTTTGAGATAAAAACAAAATCCTGATGGTTCGTGTTTTTGGTATTCTATGTTATAAGATTTACTTGGATCTGGCTTACAATTTGAAACAGGTTTTGTAAAACACTCAAAATCAGCATATATTACAAAAGGAACCGGGTACTTCTTTTGAAAGTTTTTAAAATAAATACTTTCTCCCTTCTTTGGCATTTTAACTGCAACCATTTTGTTGCTGGAACAGTATTTTTCATGTTTCTCAAAACTACTTTTTACTTTGAAATGGCACAAACATCTTTTACAAATAAAAACACCACCAATAACTCTTGTTTTAGTCAGTTGAGTTCTAATTAACCTACTTAGATTTTTTATCAAAGAGTAGTGACTTTTACCATCCTCTTCAAAAAGAAATAAATCTATACTCTTTTGGCAATTTTTGTTTGAAAGTTTAAGAGGGTAAATAGTTTTTCCTTCAACTGAGAAGACTGTTATACTTGGAATATTTGGGTTAAGCTTTTCAAACTTACTTATTTTTTTAATATCCATTGGAAAACTTAACCCCTTTGTTACTAACTCGTTTTCATACTTTTTCAAATCTGAAATTATCTCATTATCTCTTGGTTTCATGTGAAGGTATCTTAATACACACCAAATAAAGCATTTATCGTCTTTGTTTTTCGGGTTAATTATTGCCTTTTTATTTTTGATCCAAACTGGTAGATCTATATAAGATGAACCTTTTTGAGGGGAGTATTCAACAACATTTATCTGCAATTCTTTTATGTTCTTAAAATACCATCCACTTCCATTATTCTGATATTTTTCGATATCTAAGTTAATCTTTTTAATGTTATCTTTTACAAGCTTTTCCACGTTTGTTGACTTTAAAACTCTCTTTTTCTCAGTTCTAAAATACGCTTCATCCTCCTTGTAACCAGCAAGACCATTTTTATCAAAAAGTGGTTGCTGCATATCACAAACAAGAACAAAATTTGCTTTAATATTTTTGTTCTTTTGGAAGAATAGTTTAATAATATTTTTATTTTTCTCAAAAAATTGATCAGGTGTTAAATTTGGATCACCCTCTATTACATACTGTTTTGCAAACTCATCAATAGCTGTTTTAGTCTGAACTATTTTTTCGTCGTATTGCTCAATAAGCTTTTCAAGTGCTTTTCTGAAAAATGGAGGGGTATCCTCAGGTATTTTTCTGTTTTTTATACACTCATCAAAATACTCCTGAAATGTCTTCTTCTTTTTAGTCTTTTTTTTGATATTTACTCCCTGTCTTACTTTTTGCCTAGCTTTTTGTATTTTTTGAAACCTTTTGATGAGTTTCTTTCTTTCTGCTAATTCTGAGTACTCTTTTTTAAGAGCTTTCTCCTCTTTTTTTACTAATTTTCTAATTTGATCCAGAGACATATTCTGGAACTCTTTTGAAGCTGATTGTTTTGACATGATTCCTTGTGAAAAGCAATTTTATTATAAGATTTTATTCTTTTAAATTCAATTTTATTTTTTCTGACGTGGAATTTGAAATATGGGATAATTTAAGTATCCGGTAATAACAGGAATTTGTAGATTTGTGTTATTTTGTGTTGTTTTAGAGTAGTTAGGGAAAGATACTCTTTTAGCGGTTTGCCGTTTTTCACATGGTGGGGCGCGCATTTTGAAGGAATGCGGGCACCAGGTGTGAAATTTGGGATTTCGCTGAAAGGTATCTTTCCCTAACTACTTAAGCAGCCAATCAACATCAATGTTTACGGAAAGGGAAGCCAGAAGGTAACATACAACCATTTTCCTTAGATACCACTTGTAGTATAGTAACTCTTGTAAATACTCCAATATCTGCATAACATGTCACGTGTGTGTATCATGTATTTTTAGGGTGAAAAGGGTTCGAAAGGAGACACGGGATCCAAAGGGAACAACGGAAGTCCTTGCCAATGTTCTTTACAGGTAAAAGCAACAGTCTAATAATTAACATTATTATCGTGAAGTTATTATAAACCTTTACACCTGGAAGAGCCGCGTTAAGCAACTTGTAGCAGTAAAAAAAAAAACATTGAAAAACAAAACAAAACCGAAAAGAATAGACATGAAGAAAATTTCTGAAAACTTTTTCGGGTTAACAGAACAAATCAAAGTAGGAACTCTTGAGTATATCAGTAAACAACGTTCTTACTTTGAGTCTTACCTTTAGTTATAAATTATTTTGCCTCAAATACGTGCCACTTATATTGTTCTTTGTTTTACAGAATCCAAACAAGCCATTTGCTCACATCGAATCTGTAAACAGAGGACGATTGACCTATCAACCCAACCAAAGTATCATGCTTTTTTACTATCTCCTGCACCGTTAACCATACACTTGACTTTCGAGTCTGTCAATGCTCAAATAACGTCGAATCAGATTTCTTGAATTGCTTCTTGTGTAATGCGATGATTAAACTGTGAAGCATATTAAGAAGACAGATCATAAGAGTTTAGACTGTAATTCAAGGACTGCCGACCGAAACTCATTCGTCCATTTGTTTCTTTCAAAGTGGACTGCCTAATATGATGTGCCATAAACATCACCCCTGAGTTACAACATGACAGGAGTCAGTGTAAATCACCCAAAATTAACACCAATTTTCTTTTTACCCTATAGTGATCAAAGACTGGTCTCTTACTGCCCCGTACAGCCATCTTGCTGGAGGGATGAAGTACCATGATGGAAAACTGACTGTGCCTACCACTGGACGGTACTATGTCTATCTGCAGGTCTTCTATCACAATAATGGAAGGGTCTATATTCGAGTGAACAGAAAAGCCGTGACCATGGCTCAAGCCCCTTCGCCGGGAAAAGGTGACCACGGTACCGCGTATGCAGGTGGTGTTTTTAACCTGAAATCTGGTGACGTCATCACAATTATTTCGGGTTCCAACTGCAAAATTTACATGTCCACCATTCATACCTACTTTGGCGCGTATCTAATTTAAGAATCTGATTATAATTGCGTTGCAATGTTGCAATTGCACCATAACCTCGTGAATTAAGGCTTTAAATTTTAATTTGGAAAAAGTGCAAACTTACCATGTTTAAGAACTTTAAAAAGGTTTCTAGGTTTAAAAAGCTTCTTCGTCGTAGTGGCTGTACTGCAACCCGCCGCATGAAAATATAGGTCATTACAACTCTCTTACATTAACACAGTAAGTAGTGTTTTGAGAGCGACATCTGTAATGGGATATTTTAAGGTTGAAATAAATGCAAGGATGATGCTAAATCTGTGTGGATCATTGAGCGAAACTAAAGCAAAAACAAAGGGTGTTGGGGACTGCATCAAATTCGTTCCTTTCATAAATACCGTAAAATTCCGAAAATAAGCCCCTCCATGTATAAGCCCCTCCAAATATAAGCCTCCCAATCCGGTAACGCAAAAAACCCTCCGTTAAATCGCCCCTCGAAATATAAGCCCCCCGGGGTCTTGTACTTGGAAAATTGCCCTCAAATACGAAGCAAAGCAAAGCAAAAATGGTAAATTTACTACCAACTATAAGGCTAGCCCATTCGATTTTGAAACGCAAATTTCCCTCCGTAGAAAAGCCCCTCTGAATATAAGCCCCTCCAAAAATAAGCCTCTCAAAAAGGGCCTTTGAAAAATATAAGCCCCGGGGCTTATTTTCGGAATTTTACGGTAAATAATTGCAATGGAATTGTTTTCTGATGTAAGTATAGAAATGATGGTGAGCAGATGTTTACATGAGAAAATGCAAGGGGTGACAGGCCGCACATCTATACCGGCGTGAAACCTTGTGTAAACCTTTTTATATTTTAGCTCTAACGAGCATATCCTTTAGGGATTTTCCTTTCTTGTAGGAAATGATAGGTGGTTCTTTGAAAATTTGGCCAAGTAACGGTTGGTTTTGTATAAGATTCCAGTTTTTCATTAAAACTTCTTTTAAAGCAGACACTGAGGGCTGGTACTGTTTCACAAAAGGCAATATTTCTTTTTCCTCTTTGTTGTTGTGTTTCAGGAGAGCAGACTCCCTCTCTGTGAACTTTATATCTGATAGAAGGTTTTCTATCATAGTTTGTGGGTAGCCTCTGTCAATCAAGCGTATTTTGAAATTTGAAATATTTTCCTCAAACGTAGATTTTGAAGAGTTTGTTCGTAGGATTCTCAAGGCTTCTCCTTTGACAAATCCTTTTTTAACACTCGGCGGGTGACAAGAGGTGAAATGTGTGTACTGGAAGGTTTCCGTTTTTTTAAAACTTACATCACCCAACTATCAAATTCACGGCCGAAATATCTGACACTGAGACTGTGTTTTTAGACACGATTGTATACAAAGGCACAAGATTCAAGGAAAAATCTATCCTTGATGTAAAGACACATTTTAAAAAAACGGAAACCTTCCAATACACACATTTCACCTCTTGTCACCCGCCGAGTGTTAAAAAAGGATTTGTCAAAGGAGAAGCCTTGAGAATCCTACGAACAAACTCCTCAAAATCTACGTTTGAGGAAAATATTTCAAATTTCAAAATACGCTTGATTGACAGAGGCTACCCACAAACTATGATAGAAAACCTTCTATCAGATATAAAGTTCACAGAGAGGGAGTCTGCTCTCCTGAAACACAACAACAAAGAGGAAAATGAGATTTATTTCTGAAAGAAATAAATGGTTTTATGCTTAATGTGACTGATCATTATTGTATTTCTCCAGCTACCAGCAAAGGAGAGTTTCCTGTCATCCGGGTGATTTGTCACGAAAGTGTCATTTATGTCACGGGTCATGTAAGTCACAGAAGCGAGGCACAAGGCCTCCTTCCTCGCATTACAAGACAGTCAGAAACATTTTTGATGGCGACCGTATTTAGATGCAGGATGCTTGCGATTTATCAGTCTCTTTCGCTCTTCTTGGGTCTTACCTACCGAGCATCACCTCTTCTTTGAGATAAGTACTAGATTATTGCCCGATGGCTCACCGCTTACTCTCGGTGCTGTATTGATGTCCCCAGTCATGTTCGTGCACATGATCGTCTTGTTGATTGCGGGAATTCATACACGTTGCGGTCGTTTATGCTAATGAAATGCCATTGTTTATTGGTAACATTGAATTCTACATCCAATCGACCATTAATTTTATATGTTTTCCGTTACACTGGCGTGTATGCTAGTCCGTTCGGTGTCCGTAGCACAGTTTCGTTGTCCCTCAGACTGGTTGTGCCTCGAGTTCTTCAGCTACTTGTATCGCTAGTGCCAACTGGCGCTATATTTGAAATCAGTAACACTCGCCCGGTCTTCAGTTGAAATTTTTATTTATACCAGCCTGGAGCTGGGTCTCTTTGTTTATGATCTTGTTTTATGATTTGGAAAGACACTTTATTTATTCATAATTATTTTCAGTTTACCTTTATGCACATTTGAGCATTTTTGACCTTTGGACTCAGCTTATATGCATAATTAGAATTACAGTATTATAAAAATAAAAAACAACAACAACAACAACAAAACAAAGCCAAACAAAACGATGCGTTATTAAACCCTACAGGTTAAAACTTGCAACCATTCTAACAAAGTTACCTCAGAGGTACAGTGTACTGTATCAGCATATCAGGTTTATCCTTTGCTGTTTAAATGTCAGTTTTGTCTGCATATTGTGTTTTTATCCTGTTGCATTGTGTATCGTTGTGTTCTGTTGTTTTCCTTTAGTCGCTGTCGGCGACATTCTGTCTGCCAGTGCTTACTTCTGGGCCGTTTTTTTCAGTGTGAGGCTTTGTTCCTCCACTTGTATTTGAGGCGTTGACCTCATTTGTTTTGTTGAGGTTTTGTCCTCATGTTGTATCAAGGCTTTGTCCTTGTTTTTTATATTGAGGCTTCGTCTCATATTTTATTTTGAGGCTTTGGCCTGGTATTATATTGAGGCTTTGTCCTCATATTTTATTTTGAGGCTTCGTCCTCATATTTTATTTGAGGCTTTGTCCTCATATTTTTTGTTGAGGCTTCGGCCTCGCATTTTATTTTGAGGCTTTGTCCTCATATTTTATTTTGAGGCTTCGGCCTCGTATTTTATTTGAGGCTTCGTCCTCATATTTTATATTGAGGCTTCATCCTCATATTTTATTTTGAGGCTTCGGCCTCGTATTTTATTTCGAGGCTTCGTCCTTATATTTTATATTGAGGCTTTGTCCTCATATTTTATTTATCCTTATAATACTTTTTGAGGATTCGTCCTCTGGCTTTTAGTGGATTCGTCCACTCTTGCTTTTGGGGTTGTTGTCAACCTCTTATTTATTTATTATTTTGGCATTTATAGGGGAGTTTTTTGCGTCGACTTAATGTCTGACAGACTTTCCCTGCCACATTTTTATTGTGTTATATAGTGGATTCGTCCATTATTTTTATTTTGAGGATTCGTCCTCTGGCTATCAGCGGTTCGTCCAGGGTAGCCTTTGAGGCTTTGTTCCTCAGTTTGAGGCTTTGGTCCTCATTGTTCTAGGCCCCTGTTGCTTTGTTTGTACTGCTTATTTGATTTGTTTGCAGTGATATGTGTGTGGTTCTGTTTGTTGTATTTTTGTCTAGGGTAACCAGATGCCAATATTATTTGGTCTGAATTTCTATTCACATTTTTTGCCTTTTTTGTCTATTTTTTAGTCTTTCTTCGTGCAATCCGTTATTTTGGTTTACATGCAGCTACATTAATTTTAATCTCCGGTTTTGTTGGCTCCCCTGTTTTGATATGTGTGGACATTACAGTCCTGCGTTTATTCTGATGGGACACTGTAATACGTTGCTTTATGCTTTACTCTCCATGTCACATCAGTGCTTTTAGCTTTGTTGTTTTTGAGGAATTTACTGTTTATTCGTTTTGTTTGGGAGATCCTGATTGATTTATTAATTGGTTACACATTGTTCTTTAATCGTAGCACATTCTGGCTTGTTTAAAGAAGTTGTTTTAATAGTTTTTTTCATTTTACTTCAGGTGCTAAGGTATACACATGCAGCTCCCTTTCATGGATGCCTTTTCAATGAAGCCAGTCTTGAGCAGAGTACCAACCAGCTTTATCCAACCATCTTCAGCTTTCCCTTGGCATCTCTCTTAAGAAAGTCAATAGCTCTGCATTCTCTTTGGTTCCTCAATTCAGTTCAACATAGTATGCCAGAAATGTTCAAAAGAGTTGTACACATTCTGCTGATCATTTTTCCAGGAGTTGCATCTCTAGTGCCGGGCTACTCAACGGCAGCTGCTGCGTCCCTTGGCATGTGGCACCTGCGTGTACATCTACTTGGGCAGAACTTTTCTCAGACTACTTTGGCTTCCTGGGCATTGTGATTGGGTATACATGTAGCTCAAGTGTATAGGACATGTATGTCATTTGATACTTATGTGCTGGGCAGTGACATTGTAATATGTAGAATTCTCACCACATGAGTCAGGGTCATTCTGCCATCTTGCAGTATATTAATTTTTTCACTTTATTCACCTGTTAGTTTCCTAGGTGATTTCTGCTTATAGTATAGTTTCAAGGTGACTGTGTGAGCAGGGGCCATACAGCCATCTCACCGATTTTCATTTGAATCAGTTACATCAGTGAGTTCCGTCAGACTTTTTATTAGTATCATTCAGGATGACTGTGTGAGCAGGGGCCATACAGCCATCGCACAGTTTTATTGTAATCAGCTACATCAGTTAGCTATTTCAGACTTTTGATAAGTATAATTTTGCATGACTGTGTGAGCAGGGGCCATACAGCCATATCACAGATTTCTAAATTTAATCCGTCCATTATGTCACTGAGTTGTGACAATTTAGAGTAAATTGTTATTATTTAAATTCATGTTTACTGTGTGGGCAGGGGCCATACAGCCATCTTACCGATTTCATTTTAATCAATTACATTAACGAGCTATTTCAGCTTTTTGATAAGTACAATTCAGCGTGACCGTGGGAGCAGGGGCTATACAGCCAGATCACAGTTTTTCAAATTAAATCATTTCATTATGTCACTGAGCTATGACCATTCAGCCTAAATTGTTATCATTTAAATTCGTGGTGACTGTGTGAGCAGGGGCCATACAGCCATCTTACCAATTAATTTTCACTTCTAATTATTTCAAGCTGGTTTAACTTTACAGCTTTTAAACACGTTTGAGCTTCGTATCGATGTGGCATTAGTGAGGCCGATATTATAAGTTGACTGTGTGAGCTGACAGGCTATGCAGCCATTTCCTTTATTCTAGCTACAGTAGCCCATTTCTGTTGGTTACATCAATCCACTTCTGTATCCAAGACTTAGGAAAACATTACTTAAAACTCATTTGCTTATGTAGGCCATTTTATTCCCATCTAGTGTCCAGTGCTTAGTGAATAAGTGCAATTTATGATGGCTGTGTGAACAAGGGCCATACAGTTATCTCATTCATTTTCACTTTTAAACTGTTAGTTAACTTAAGTGATTCACACTTTTTGATCTGTGTCAGATACAATGACAGTGTGAGCAAGGGCCATACACCCCTCACATTCATTCAAACTGGTACATTTCTGTTGGTTACACTGATCCATTTCAGTAAGCAGGGCTTGGTAAACAGCCTTACCATTCTATTACTATATGTTTATGTGCATAACCTCCACTGAACTAAACTGGTGGAACTAAGCTGTAAGTGACAGTGACAAAGAATGTATACAATGTCCTATTGCTATGGACACACATGAGCTGTTATGGTGCTAGCTGACTCTATTGTTGTAAGGTGTACACGGTTGGATGATTATAATACATGTATATTCATCTCAGCTCTCGCACATTGACCCCCTTTTTATTTTTAATGTGGTATCTTCCTTACCTTTAACCCCCAGAGGTTTTGTGTGACTGCATTGGTTGGGGGATACGTTCCCAATTTTTCCCATGTGGTTTTTCAGGTTTTCGTATCAGGCGGCGCACACCTTTTTCCATTGTACATTTTGATTTGTAGGTACCAGTAGTTTCTGTTGGCGGTCGTCTTGCTTTGGCCTTGGGTGGGGCGGCCCTTTCACTCGTTCCTTGCTCTGGGCTGTGGCGGGTGTGCCCTCACCTTTGCTGGGATAATGTTCTTGTGTATCTAGTTTTCCCAGCTTTATATGCTTTAATTTAATAAACGGCCACTCCCGTGGCCAAAATATCCCATAATGGGATTGTGATTATTTTGTGTCCCAGCAAACAGAGCTCACCCAAAGCGAGACTCCGCCAACATCAATAACTTTCGTAATATGTAAAGGAACATGAAGCATAAAAAAAAAAATTGCCTTTTGTGACACAGTACCAACCCTCAGTGTCTGCTTTAAAAGAAGTTTTAATGAAAAACTGGAATCTTATACAAAACCAACCGTTACTTGGCCAAATTTTCAAAGAACCACCTATCATTTCCTACAAGAAAGGAAAATCCCTAAAGGACATGCTCGTTAGAGCTAAAATATAAAAAGGTTTACACAAGGTTTCACGCCGGTATAGATGTGCGGCCTGTCACCCCTTGCATTTTCTCATGCATCAAATGGTTTGCAGAGGGTGAAATATTTAAATATTTTTCAATTTTGATCAAAATCAGAGTGCTAGTAAGAAAAATATGTGTTCCAGTAAAATTACAGTGTTTGTATGGGCCAAAAATATGATCCTGCCGTTATTTGTTGTTATCCTTAATGCTCACTCGAGGTTTCGGGTTCAAATTCACTTTCCATACAATAAAATACACAAGATAGGTGGCACGAGATGACATCTCAGCCGCCAACAATCCATTCCAACACCACTTTTTCCACAAAATTCTAACTCCAACGGGTAAATAAACACGCTAGGCTCGTAGAAATAGGACTGCCTCAGATGTGGAAACCAATAAAGCTTCTCCAGTTAGCGAAATGAATCCAGCAGACTTCGTGAAACACGAAGAAGAGATTCAAAAAGTGGCCGATTCTACTTGCCCCGAAGGGGTTGTGCCAAACTGTAGATCACTGAACAAAATCAACTCCATCCTGGACTCCCTGGGTAGCTTACTAGTTATTACTTGCCTAAAGTAAACCTCCCCCGAAGGTAACATCTGCTCGAGGGCAACTATATGCACGTGCCAATTTGATGTTTTGCTAATCTATTATACTTGAAACTGCCATCAGCCCTCTTGCGTTAATCCTCTCAAACTTATCTTTATCCTACTTCCAACAAAAGTGCCACTTAAACACGCAGTTTGCTTAGTGTGTGAGGTGGAGGAGGACAACAGCTTTATGTATTTGGAGTTTTACCCGGATCGGTATGAGCTTAATACGGTAGCGCATCTGCCGACTCCAGCCCGCGAACTTGCCCTTTTGCACGCAGCTGATGTGTGCTCAGAGAAGGCCAGTTTTCCATCAATAGTGACACCTAATCCGTCAGATATTAAGTAGCTGGTATTGGCCTTCCGTCTGGGTGGTGAGTGTGATCAGTATGGAATAAACATCATTCACGATACCCGCCATATTTGCACGCGCTCTAGGATCGATGGGATATTATTAAAAAGCTATCACGTGGTATTTCAGGGGGCAAACATGTGATAAAATTTGCCAATACCAGTAAACGCGACCGAGTTCGTTTATTCTATCAAAACAGGACGACGATTTCATGGTCATGCAAAATGTACATATCGAGTTTTGGCAAGATTTACGTCATTACTGTTTGCCATGAGAACATCTAAGGTCGCTACTGCATACAAAAAAGTAACAATGATCACTTCCACCCATATTTTGACATTATCGTCCTTAAGATGAAAAGGTCTTCATTTCCTGTTGTCTAGAATAAACAAACTCGACCGCGATTTCTTCCATTGGCATATTTATCACTGTCTTGTTTGCCTCCTGAGAAACCACGTGATATTGTTCATATCCCATCAGTTCCGCAGTTAAGCGAGTGCAAAGATGGCGGGTATCGTGAAAAAGGTCTATTGCTGCAGTCGTTGCTGAGACGTCATTTCGCGGGGGAACCAGTGGTGCTGTCGCTAAATGTCGGATCTTTTCTCAGGCTATAAGAATTACTGCGCAAAAATTACATTTATCATAATGAAATCCAATTCCAAATCCTGACTAGTTACTTACATTTTACTTTATCCCCAGAAAGAAATGTTTAAAAATAAATTAGAAAGCCAAAATGATAATAGAGAGAAGAGGAAAAAAAAGAGAAAACGAGGTTAGGTGATTTCTTTTTCTCGTTCATAAGTTTAGGTTAGTCACTTATTCAGTGTTCTGTCAGCTTCAACACGTGAATCGTAGAATGTTCCGCTTACTAAAGTTTGACCATAGACGGTTACTTGCACAACAACAAAGCAGTCATTATACTAAAATATAACAAGAATCGCCAAAAGGCGAGTTTACCGGGGCTGCCAATTTTCCTGGGGGAGGGGGTGGCTGCACACTTAGGCCACCAGGCTCGTCGCTGGCCATTGCGTCACGTAGCATAATATGATATTATCATGTGAGACTTAAACAGTTTAATACTCATTTGAACATTGTACTTTTTTGGAAGACTTTCGTAACAAGAAAAATGAGTGTCATTGTCGGGTCGGGGCCGTATAGTCCCTCATCAAATTCCACCATTATGAATAAAAATAAGCAAGTGAACCATTCTAAGCAGGAAACAATAAGCGTTATTTTCACGCACTCCTCCCCTAATCCCTCTGCTCCCCAGTATATAGTGTTATTTGACCTAACCGGAAATTCCAAAACTATAGTTGTCGTTATCAAAACGCTATTAATAACAAGCAGTACATTTCTCAATTCTGGTTCTTAAAACTAACAAAGCAAATTAACTTTAAGTTTTGTTTTTGGCTGACATTGCGTTATAAAGCCTTTCTCACTGTCCTACTGAACATATATAATATTTTTTGCACTTGGTGATCTACAATGAGCACATTCCACAGGACATTCCTTTCCGTGTAAGAAATGACTTTTCACACCCTGAGCAAGAATCGCGATAAGATAAAAAGACACATTGGCCGTCACATTTTAAACGATTTAAACTTCAACATAAAGAAAAAAAAGCTTAAAAGCGACCCATCCTACCATCTTTCAAAAAATGGCACTGATAAAAAGTGCCAATGACAGCTTGAGAGAAATCTTTATTCAGTGGGTGTACTGACACACACACTCCAGCCACAAACACAGAGAGATTTGTAATCACGTTTTGGAAGGGAAAAAATCATGCAAAGGTTTAAACTTCAACAAATAATGAAGAAAAAGCCCACAAGGTACTCATCGTAGAATCTTTTGAAGGAGACGATGAAAAAGCGCAGTACATCAAACACGTCTTCATTTTATAATGGCTGCCTTCGCTTAACATGGGTAAGTACTTCATGTTAAGCCATCATAAGGTCAAAGGTTAATTGTCCGTTTTCACGACATAAATCCCGGCGAAGGAACTCTCTTACATTAACCTTATAGATATTGTTCTGAAGTAGTGTAAAGATTAGATGAGGCGGACGGTGCAGCCCCACTGCGACTTCCCAGAAATACCCCCTGAGAAAAAAATGAAACTCATTTTATAAACTGGGCTCGCCACAGGCAGCGACAGGTGCCGACAGGTGTGTGTCGACAGGTTTTTGAAAGTTAAAACCCTTTTAATGAGTTTGTTAACATAATTGTTATCTATGTCCTGAATGTTGTGTCACGCGTTATTTAGCTTATTTCATGTTTGTACTTGTAAGTTTAAGTCGTTTGGATTTTGAATACTAACTTTTTAATGGTTTTGTCAACATGAGTGTCTTTTTATCTTGTGATTTAAATAATATAAACTGGATGCTAGGCCTTGAAGTAGCCATGGGGGTTGGGATTATAGCAGACCTTTGCAATTATTGTTACCTACATCAAGGTTCCTGTTTTGGTCCAACCTGAAGTGTGCATGGTTTTCATAATTATGCTTTCATTGGTTTTCTTGTACGTGACATGATTAACCTTATGAGTTCAGTCTTGTTTAGCTTACTAAGCCTCTTTGGTGATCAACAGGATGTGAAAGTCACTATAAAGGCGTTTGAAACCGGCTCTCGTGGTAAGCAAGCCCAAACTTGTTTTTCACTTTGCTCGGTTTCCTTTGTCCTTTTGTCCTGGAACTGAGATTAAGAACTCAAAATTATTAACAGTAAGATACAAAAGGCAACAGCTTTTAAAGCATTGTGTTTCACTTCTGATTAAACTAAGATGGCCCAAGGACAAAAGTGGCTAGGTTTGTTTTGATATTTAACAGACTTTCCTTAGTTATTTTTGAGCTAGTTGCGTTTTTCCTTATTTTTCATTGCTTGGGATTATAGCTGACCTTGATTGCTATCTACATCAGAGTTCCTGTTTTGGTTTATGTTCCAGCTCTGAACTTTGGTTGTCAGGTTTTTATTGGTTTTCTTGTTCTTGACATGACCTTATAAGTTTTTCTTCACCCACTTTGGTAATCAACAGGATGTGCATAAAAATCACAAGGAAATGCGTTCGTGACTCTCGTGTTCAGCAAGCCCGAACGCATCTATATTTTAGTTATTAAAATTGCCAATTTTTGGCTCAGTTTTTCAGTATTAACGATTAAGTTGAGCTGTTAAGTTAAACTTAGTCTGTCTGAACTGCTAAACTTTTCACAAGGTTAATATCTAAGAGTTGCAAGATCATGAAGTTCTTGGTTATCATTGTTGCTTCGGTTTGTGCCAACCTGAATTTTTGCCAAGCAGTAACCGTTTCAGGAAATCATGATCAAGTAGGAAAATCTACCATTTCCTAACTTGTCAATAATTAACTCAACTCAATTCTCTTACTTTATTATTATCGTTTTTTCTTATATTTTATCTATAATATAGTTTTTTTGCTAGCATTTGTTTGTCCTTTTAATTGCCAAAGCAGTTGAAAAACGACCATACGCTCGAATAGTCCCAAAATTTTATTTTGTACTTAGTATTTGTGTTGAAAAGCGTACTTCGTTAAACTTGTTACGTAAGAGACTCGCTTAACTCCAAATACCGATAGCTGTAGTATATAAAATAGTGTTACTGGGCAAATGTGATACCGGAATGACTCATTCTGGAACGAGTTCTAGTTCATTCCATCTTCATATATTTCTCTATTTCTATGTATTCGTTTATATGATAGCGAAACGACATTTCGTTCCCATACAAGCCACTCCGGAAAGTCTCGTTCTGATGAGAAATTTATTTATGGTATAATGTAAACTACAAACGAAAATCGTTCCGGAGTGAAAATCGCAAAACGTGTGGCCGATGTGGCGAATACAGAATGAGTATCTATCGCCTCATATAAGGGAATCCAAGACAGTTTTGGATTCTGGATTCCACACAGTGGATTCCGAATACCAGTATCTAATTCCAGTCTAATTCAGTAAAAGTTGGATTCTGGATTTCAATCGTTAGAGGGATTCCGGATTCTTTGAGCTGTATTTCGGATCCCAAAGCCCAGGATTCCGGATGCCAAAAGCAAAATTTTCTGTGCTTCCAGATTCCACAGGCAAAAATTGCACGGATTCCGATATCTAATTTGACGCGAAAACCACACGCGAGCGAGAACGCCTTTGGCTGAGCCGTTCGATTTTGATGTGAATGCAATGCGAACTTCGGTCGTTTAGAGATAACACGTGGCTTCCACAAAAACTTTGTAGAGCGAGCAGTAAACATAGTTCCTTATATAGGTGGGATACTAAGTGAAAAATAGACTCTTGTAAACTTATTTAAAAATAGCCATACTATTGAGAAAATTATTACAAAATTATTGTTCTTTATTTTACAGAATTCAAACAAGCCATCTGCTCACATCGAAGCTGTAAGCAGAGGAGAACTGACCTATCAAGCCAACCAACGTATATGCGTTTATTAACTTCCACTACACCGCTAACTCTCCACTTGTCATTAACCATCTGACACATCGTGTCTGCCAATGGTCAAATAACGTAGAATCAGATGTCATAAATTGTCTCTTGTATAAAAATGGCTTATTCTAATTTTTGCCAACGTATCATTCGCAAGACACGAACCTATTAGTAGTGCTAGTTTTGCTCATTTTGTATTCAACTACTGACGATTAAGCTTAAATTCTCGAAAAACGCTCTCACGGTGCTACAGATTAAAAACGCCCCCCATTTCCCCTTCAAAGGAGACAACTTAAATAACTAATATGCAAATACTTCATTTAAACACAAAAATTATTAAAAATAAATATCCTATACATCATCTCAAACGATTTCCGCCATTTTTCTATCACAAACATAAAACTTCTAAATAACGTTACTTTGTGTTCAAAACTACTGTCTGAAATGTTCAAAACACGAACCCGTGGAAAACACCGCGAAGATAAGGTAAAAAAGAAAAGAAAACGAAACAGCAGCATTTGCTGTCATAAAAGGACAGCAACAAACAGCAGCCTCCGCCGATGAACCACAAGCCGTCAACGAGACTTTTCTGGTTCGTTCTCATAAGAACTTTGCGCTGAGTGCGCTGATTGGCTAGTTTGTATTGCCTACTGTATTTCCCTGCTCTGTACTGATCTTCAGACGAGTTGTCCTATTCTTTTTAAATTAGAATATCATAGATTCCCTTTTTCAAAATTAAAGAAAATTAAATCACCCAGAATTAACATCCTTTTTCCTTTTCACCCTATAGTGATTAAAGACTGGAATGCCAATGCCACGAACAGCCATCTTGCTGGAGGGATGAAGTACCACGATGGAAAACTGACTGTGCCTACCACTGGACGGTACTATATTTACCTGCAGATCTACTATCACAGCACTGGAAGGATCCAAGTGAGAGTGAACGGCCGTGTGCGAACAATGATTCAGATCCCTGTCCCAGAAAAAGGTATCCACGGTACCGCGTACGCAGGAGGGATTTTCAACCTGATTGCTGGTGACGTCATTACGATTTATTCGATCAGAAACAACTGCAAACTTTTCATGTGGAGCTTCCACACCTACTTTGGCGCGTATTTGATTGAAGAAAAGATGACAACTGCCCCAATCACCTCATGAATTAAAGGGATAAACCAGATTTAATTACAAATTTAACGTGTTTGAAAAGAGCCTTTCATTCAAAATCATCTTTGGTCATTAATATTGATTCAAACACTTTTCTTAGCAATGTGGTCAAGTTTACGCCGCTGTAATTGAAACCTTATCAGTCTATAAGGTCTATAAGGCTTGTTTACTTAACTAGAAAGCGCTGTTTTGTAGAAGACACTTGTAATGGATATCTTAAGGCTGAAATAAATTAAAGAGTGGTGCTTATAATCTGTGTGGAACATTGAGTGAAAGTAAATCAACCTATTGTAAGTAAATTCATCCAATGTACCAATTACAAGGCCTTTTTTTCATTTGTCGGGAAAATCGAAGACGATCAGGGATTCTACTGTTTCTCGAAAGTCCCAGATTTTTTCTGCTGTCTGGGATGGCCGGAAACAAATCAGGTAAATCGGGACGCGTCCCAGAATTTCTGCACTGGTCGGTGCAAACATTACCGACATCAGACATCAAAAGTTTTATAATTTGTACTGTCGGGGACGTCGGGAAACGATGGGTCTAATGTATCAAGTCGTCTATGTTGGTGTGAACAACCGAATCATTACCATGATTCATTTACCTTCAATCACCTACATCTTCAGGTACCATGTACGCAGATGGAATTTGTAACCTGACAGCCGGTGACTTCATCTTAACTTTCTTTCACCTGTTCAGCTATCACAGCTACATTGGAGCGTAATTGATTTTGAAAGTCAAATAATTGTTGCGTCGTATTTTGATTGTGAAGTGCTAATAAATTGTATGGAATTAGCGCTATATCAATGCAGGAAATGTTACTGAGTATCGGGTCACTGCCTGTGTAGGATACTCCGTGCCATCATTCAGTCCTAAATATAATTAGGTGTCCAGCAGGCATTTCGCAGAATCCTTCTTGACCCCTGCAAGGTTCAGTCGTTGTAAAAGTTCCGTGAAAAATGGTATTCCCAACTGTCTTAGCCGCATTTTAAATCCTTTCGAAACTGTTCCTAGTCAACCAATTAAAATTAGGATGACTTAAACTGAACGAAAGTTCCAAATTCGTTTGATTTCTTATTTCAAGGCACAGTAATCAGAGTAATTATCGATCTTCTCTCTTTTCTTGTTAATCATTGTGGTGTCGGATGGGCAGGCAACATCAACTATAATGCACGATTTATCTTCCTTATTTAGGAGCACAATAACGGGCTTGTTGTGTTAAATGTGATGGACTAATTGGATCTTAAAATCCCACGACAGTTCGTACTTCTTAGTATGACAGACTGGATCCGGTTTGTGGTGATACCAGTTTGCAGCATTGTCCTTTCAAAACCACATTTCTCGCTGAGAATTATTGATTATTACTTATCAAAGAAATACCGTTTAGCTCTGGTGGATGTTGTATGGCGGCATTACACCAAGCGGGGAGCGAGCCAAGCCAATGTTAAAAGGTCCTTTGGGTTAGTTCTACTCCTTTAACTTTCCAATACCTTCCTTAAAATCCTTGCTGTTCCCAAAAAGCCGTTTTCTGCAGGAGACCCGTATTAATTGTAATCCCCAGCTTGTCAAGCCATATATCCAAATGAATCTTTTGCTTACTGCACCGAGTGCACCAACCACTACCGGTACCACTTCCACACGTCTAATCCCCCATGAATTTTCTAATCTCCTTCTTCAGATCTTGGCATTTCTCAACCTTTTCACTCTGCTTTTCATAGACTCTGTGATCCCATGGTGAAGCATTATCCACAATAATTGCCTTGTTACTCTCTTTCTCAACAACGACAACGACAGGTCTTCTGGCCTCAATAATATGGTCACACTGGATGGTCATGTCCCATAATACCTTACATGTACATCTTTCATTTTCCTCTATCCCATCCGGTTAGTGTTCATACCACTTCTCACTTCTGTGCAAGCCATACTTACAGCCAATGGGCCAACTAGCGTGACAACGTTGTCATGTCTTCTCTTGTACTCTTTCTACGCCAAACACTTGCACTCACCAATTATATGATTTAATTATTGTTTCACTATTTTCGCCACACAACCTACAAAGCGGGGAGTCCACGGACTTGCCTTTGTTGAACTGAACATAGTAGTTTGTTCTCACTGCCTATTATTATTAAAATTATTATTATTATTATTATTATTATTATTATTACAGTTACAGTTTATTATTACAGTTGACAGTTTTTTTTATTGAAATGAAATATTTTTAATTCGAATAAATTTTTCTTAGTTAAATTAACTCTTTTTAAGCTAAATTAAGTGCTTTTTAAATCGACAGGAATTGTAAACAGTGTTTTTGAATGAATAGTTTTTTCTTTTTTTAAGCGAATTAATTGTAAATAGGATTTTAGTAGTTAGCATTGTTATTATTATTATTATTATTATTATTATTATTATTATTATTATAATCACTATTATTATAATTATTATTATTATTACGAGAAGAAGAGGCAGTATGCGGAAAAAGTAATGGAGATCGAACAGGGAACGTTCACTCCCCTAGTTTTCACGACCACAGGTGGAATGGCGGATGAGTATATTAAGTACCACAGCAGACTTGAGGAGCTGAGCGCAAATAAAAAGGGAGAAAGTTACTCAAGTGCAATTTCCTGGAAAAGAGCTTAAAGTATCTTTCGCCATCGTAGATCCAGAAGAAGACAGCTAGACTTTGTTGACTCAGAATTTAAAACTCTGGACTGCCTGAAAGAGTTATTGACCGCATCTGAGCAGCAAGGAATGTATTTGCGAAATCGTTATTGACACAGTGATTGTTATTTTTATAATTTATAATAATTCTTAATGTTATATAGTGTTTAATTCTTACTTCGAATATTTCTGAAAATTATGTACATATTTTTTTAAAGTTGGATGAAATTATTATTATTATTATTAACTTTTTGATGCTTTTTATAATTGTTATTAGTAGTCTTTAGATAGTCATTTTAGGACAATTCTCGTTCGTACACAAGAAGAATGTACATAGGGTATATATTTTAATATTTCATATTCTTGAATCTGTATTATTATTATTATTATTATTATTATTATTGTTATTATTATTATCATTATTACTATAAATTAACGTTTCTTTCACTATTGCCAGTCAGGAAAAAGACAATGCCAATATTTGGAATCTTTAGACGGAAAATTTTCTCTCTGTCTGATTGGTAGGCATTACGAATCAAACGATTTTTCTATATAACAGGGCTTGGTGGGTCACTTGATGCGGTGAAAAAAGTTTCGAAATGAAATTGGAGGTTCCTTATGGTCTCCTCCTTAGACTAGTAGACATGGGATATTTTGAAAATGTTTTACAAAAGACCAGCCCCTGTTAAAAATCTAAGAATTTGCAAAAATCCAGGCTTTGCTTTAATGTACTGCTACACCTGCCACGCGGTGTTCACTTGTAAGGAAAAATTTCCATGATAAATTAAGTGAGATTTGTCTCGTAGTCATAATAGGCTACTTGGTCAAAAAAAACTAGGCCTCCGACTATGGTTTACATAGAGATTACTTCATGGTTGGTGAGTGCGTACGATTTTTATTCACGAGTTGTGAAGAATCGCAAACTCACTCGTTCGCTGCGCTCACTCGTTCGTTTGCGATTTTTCACAACAAGTGAATAAAAATCGTACAAGCGAACCAACCATGAAGTTATTTGTTTATTTTATAAGTACTGAGATTTCTTTCATGTTCATGTTTTTACTCATCGTCACTGTCCTCCACTGTCACTGCTATCGAAGCGTTTGGCCTGTTTCCTTTTCCTCTCTTCAATAACTCTTTCCGTTTGGACAGGAGGACTTTTCTTGTTTTCTCAAATACGAGGTCATTCATGATACTGGCAGAGTAGCTGTTCTTTTTTAGATGTGGTTCAAAACTAGCCAATAGACTTCGGACCGAAGAAGGCTCTTAGTCTTTCCGATCTTTGGTTCTGACCGAAATGATAAACTCGCAGATGTATTCGTTTAACTCCAATGCTGGAATTTCTTCAACTTTTCTAAGTTCATTCCTGGTTCCTAAAAAGGTTTGTAAAAGTTGTACCTCTCGTTGTGTTTTTGCAATGTGGCTTTGTTTTCTTGTTCTGTAATAAAATTGTCAACTGAACCGACGTCCGCAAACCTTTCCGACATCTTGAAAATAAAAAGGCGGCTTGCCAGTTTTCGCGCCAAGGATGACCTGGCTTGCCGTACGATCACTTTTCACTAGTGAAAAATATCGTTCGTCCAATCGGACGCCGCGAACGATGATTTTTCACTAGTGAAATTTCATCGTTCGTGTCGCTGATTGGCTGCGACTAAAAACAGAACGATTTTTTCATCACTGTCATCTGTGTGGATAAATCTCAGTACTTATAAAATAAATAAAGAAACGTGGTTTGTTAGCCTCATGTTAAACGGATCAGAGCGAAGCTGAGCTGCGCCGATCATGAAAGTGGACCGTCACGTATCGGATTGGTTTCTGTGCAACTGTTCGTGGCAGTCTGAAAAAGAAGGTATTCATTATAAGCAGGAGTATTTTTCATGTGGATATTACAAGCCTTCCGATAGTGTGTAGTGCCTAACTCTCGTGCCATTTGCTTGGAACACCAAGGTCAGCGGCAAGTCGCCGGCAAAGACCCTGGGGTCTAGTAACGTCGTTGTTTGGCCGATAGGCCGGGACTTAGGTTGAGGCTGACTCGTTCTCGGTCGCTATTTACGTGCCTTTGGGGTGAGAGGAGATTGGTGTTAGGTTGAAGCGCGCGGGGAATCCCTTCCCATGCCTCTTGCGCGCCCAACCTAACCCCAATCTTCTCTCACTCCTCTCACTTCAAATATACATAACTTTCAGGGCGAAAAACGTTCTGCGCAAGCTTCTGCGCATCCCTTATCGCAGGCTCAAGGCGGGCTTTTCTGTGTTGACTGTCAGTTTGTTTGTTGCTGGAGTTCTGAGTGAAATGCACGAGGTGCGAACGTTAGCTCCTTGTAAAGCATTTTTATTTGACATGTTTGCTTTTTTTTCGTCGCTTGAAAATTACTTTCGATTCAGAACAACCAATGTTAAAGGAAAAACGGATCATTTCGTAAGTCTGAGGTGGAATAAAAGGTTTTGAACATTTCTTAAGAGGCGAGTATTTTTCTGATAGTGCATCCGATTAATTTATGAGTTGATTTCGCCGGGTTGAATTAAAACCCGCTTGCATTCTAAGTGTGTATTCTGTTATTAGTAGTTACGGTTACTTTTTTTACATGCCCAGATTTATTACCTTTGCAGAACCAGCTTTATCTTTGTCTTCAGTCAAGAACCATATTGCTGTTATAACGCATCAGAGCGAACAAACTTGTGCGCTTATTAAACTTTCTCGGAAATAGAAGGCCAGGAATCTTACTCAAGATCATTTTTCTGTTGCTCAAAGCTTGCTCAAGTAATAATAGTCAGAGTTTTTTTTCATTTTTCATTACATAGTTTTGTTTTCCAGTGCACTGTGAAGGTTTCTGTTCTTTATAAGAATAACTTTCTGTACGCAAATTGTCCTTTTCACTCGCTGTGAAGTAGAGAACCGCCGGCAGTGACTTCAAAACAATTGACTCTTTTTTCTGTATACAATTGCTGCAGCTTACTGAGGCGAGGAAAATAAACCCTCATGTGCAATTTTTTGTATTTTCTAATGATCGGCTGAGTCTAATTTGCTTAAACGAAGACCCTCGTCGCATGGACCAGTTAAGCTTATTGAAAATAGCTAAATGGTGAATCATGGCTTGGCTGCCAAGTTGCAACTGATCTTTTGCTTTCAAGATCTTTAGGTAGGTTGTTATCGCACAGAAAATTCATTTCTTCATTGTCAGCGAGAAGTTTTTGAAATAATGTAACTTTAACTTTGTTTGAAGGAAATCTACTTACGCGTAGGTTTTTCACAGATGTTATGCGTGTTCAACTTGACAACACAAAGCAAAATTTATATATCTGCGCGAAACGAGCAAGGTTAAAAAACTATAGTTGCTTTGAAACCGATTTTTGGGAGGATTTTACTCGATAAAGATTGACCTTTTTTCTGCCAACATGTCAACGCAATAACTTCTACATTGAGGATTTTGTTTATATTTAAGTGATCTACGAAACTACGAGTGTCCGATCGAGCGAGGGTTTAAAATATCAGCTCGAGTGCGACAAAGTTCAGTGACTTCAAACACATTGTGGGCAAGCGTTAATTTTTTTGGGCAAATCACTGTCCAAAGATATGTTGTTTTTGCGTCCACAGTGGAGCTCCGGACCTTATATATCCAGGAACTTCCTTATATGAACACATTTTGTGAATGCATCTTGAAAAAATCGGACCTACGCATGCACATTTCCAGTACAACGCAAGGAAATTAATGTCGATAAAGTCCGTTTTACTATGAGGTATTCTTCGAGAAAATTAAGTAACTACAAGGTTATAACCACAGCTTGCAACTTTTGAAGACAAATTGCCTGTTCTTTCCAGGTTATGAGTGGAAACATTTTATTTTTAGGCAATAAAATATTTGAAATCCCGCCATTTTTTCAAACCCGGCCAGAGGATCTGGGCAAAAAAAGTTCACGCATGCTCATTACGTTTTTCCGCCCTGAATACATAACTAGCAACGAGGTACGAGTCTGGGACTGAGGCGTTCGAAAGCAAAGGGAAGTTGAAGAGAATTATTGATTAACTCGCATGCTTCCACTTCCCGGCCAGCCTTTTTCTTTCTCCTTAGTCATGAATTGCGTGACGAGCAGTATAAAAAGAAATGACTTCGGAATGACTTGGCTTCCAAATGCAACCAGTTCGTGATGCGACCCCTAAATTCCGGGTTGTGGGCACTCAAGAAAAAGGAAGAAAGAAGAAGGTTGAGACCCTTTTTTGATATATCAAAGCGCCTTTCATACTTTTATTTATTAACTATAAATATTTTTGTTGATTTCAGGGAACTTCCTTGATGTTGCTTTTAGACACTGGCGTTCGGACAAAGACGGAAGTCTGCCAGGTAAAAATGTAAAATTCCCTTGTTTGTTCAGAAAGGTACGGAACAGATAAAACTCAAATAAGGCTGGTGAGATTCCATGTTGGAGAATTTGGGTTGATGTCTCTTTTTTAAATTATACTTTTGGGCTCAAAAAAAAGATTTTTTAAAATCCTTTGCTGACTGTGAAAGAAAGTTGATCCCGTAACATGAACGAGATTCGCGTCCTTTGAATACAAATGAAATTGAAAAGGTTGTCATGCTTTGTTGCATAATTGTCAGGGGCACCCAATGAGAATGTAGTACAAAACCACTTAAACATAGCATTGTTAAACGTCTTTTAGTATTTAAAAGGTAGATATAAGCGTATTTTTATCCCCTAAAAATTTTTCATCTGTTCGGATTTCCAGGCTGAAAGTCTAGTGATCCGTAAATTATAGGGATCAAAACTTACCTTTTCGATAATTTCAGCCAGAAAAAAGGCTCCCGAAAATTCTAGGTGACCTTTTTAGGGTAAAAATCCGTTAAAAATGAGCCATTATGCCATTTTTTAGATCTTAGAAAATCCTAGGAGAGCGAGGCAAGAAAGAAATTTTACAACAAATGTTCCGAAAGATCTAGATCTCAAATCGTCTTCCGAACAGATATTTTCCGAAAATTGGCGTTGGGTGCCCCTGAATTGTCAGGAGCAATTCTTCACTCGTTTAAAAAGAATCAAGTAACGTTTCCAAAAATTCTCCGTCTTCTTCTCCAATCGCGTTTCACGGTTTCACTGTTCTTATTACGAGAGAACGCCATGCTTCTGACGCGAGGGTACGTTCGAGCCCGGTTCCTTGAAATTCATTCAGCAAATTAGCTAGGATTAAAATAGTCCAAATTTTAATTGAGGTTTTCTTGTCTAAGAACATTATTGAGCCTAATTACTTGGCGATGAAGTTATGGTAAAACAAAGAAAAGTAAAATACAAGAATGAGGCCTTGTTAGAGATGGGGAAGTACGTATGTCTCTGCCATGTCCCTATCGGTATTTTTAATTTGTATTTTGAATGCGTTTTGTGAAGTTGCGCAAAGAAAACAAAAGCGAGTTGTTTGTCTTATGGCTAATCAGTGATCACTTTACTATCCCGCTTTCGCGAATGGCTTCGAAAGATCAACGACATAAGTAACTGATAGTAATAAAACATTTCAATACCTGGTTTATTAATAACGTATTCAGTGTAATTTCACGATCCCTTCTAAACCCCAAACTACATCACAAAGTGAAAATTCTAATTTAATTCTCAACACGAAAGAAACTTGTCGCGTTTCAATGTAAATAAAGAGTGTCGGTTCAGCTTTTTATTCCGGTCGCAGAAAAATTTCGGGATCCCAACATTCAATTGATTTTAACTAGTGTCTCGAAGGTTTCCTCAGTTATTAGAGGAGTTCATTTTCGTACGAGTTTCAAGCGCTTTGTAGCCAGCGAAGTTGGGCCGCACTGGACAGTAATTAAAGTGCGTCTTTGACTTGACATGTCTATTCTCTAATAAGGAACAATAAGACCAGTTGTATGCGAAAAATGAGAAACGTTTTGCAGAAGAAAACTCAAGAAGTCCGGAGCAGTTTTAACTTCGAGCTTCCTCTGAACGGTCCAGCGAAAAAAATTCATAACCAAAACAACTTCTTTTTCAGCCGGAAAGGAAAAAAATATATAAAATATATATAAACTTAAATAACTATGAATTAGGAACTAAGTAAACTTCCATTTATGGTAATTTTCAACAAATAAAATTAACTTACAAAAATTGTCTTCCTTTTCTGACGTTTTCTTTTTGCAGAGGTTAGGTTCGAAAATCAACAAATCCTAGCGATTTCTTGACTTTTTTCACAATGCCGAACTAACTTCATTTTAAGCCCTAGTTTATTAGCTCGCTGTTGATTTAAGAGCTCATTGATAAAATAGTTGGTACGCTGTCTGCTTTTATGTAAATGGCTTACGCAACGAAATTCACTCAATATAGTTCACGAGACACAACGACAAATGCTGGAATTAGCTTCACTTATCTCGCCATGTGTTTTTGGTTTCCTAGTTTTTGTGTAGTTTTGGCTTATAGTTAACTCGTGCCTCACTGTTTGGCTTGGCCGTGGAGTGTCGTGTCTCCCTCATGAAAGCGAAGCCAGTCGGGGACCGGTGACTCTCGACTCTCCTGCTATAGACAAACGCCAGTTTAAAATTACTGAGATCCTATTTCTAAAAAATGAAATTTTAAAAAAAATTGGCACCTGTGATTTCACAATTCAAAAACAAACCCAATTGCTTGACTCTCATGCGAAGGAGTTTTCTCAATCGTCGTCAGAAAAGTAGAAATTTTGGTTTACAATGACTGTTCCTCAGCTACCGCTTATCTCGGATCCCACAGAAAATAGAAAACAAACAAAGACATTGAGTTTTAGTAAAGTTTCCATTTTGCCGTAGAAAGTGATGTGTAAATTGTTACATGATAACAAGGCTTAAAATAGCGTCTAAATTAGTAGGACCATTGAATTTTATTTCATACTTCAACGCGAATTTTTCGATCAAAGATCAAAAAATAAACCCAAATCTTTACGTTTCCTTTATCATAAGGAAAGCGCACGAAAAAGCACTGGAATCAACTTATTACATGTTATTTGTAAATAGGATCATACGTCTGTGTTATAATGAAAGCCATCAAAGGAATCTGTTTTCATTTTTTTTTCGTCTAGATTTAAAAGCCTAACGCAGGGTCGTCACAATATAGAGCGTAAGATATACCATATACGGTTTAGACTTTTACGGTTATTAAAGTTTGGCCGTGAAGTTACAAGTAAGAGAAGAATTAAAGTGATCATTGGACTAAAATAGAATAAATCTGATTAAGTTTCAGACAATGCTTTTGTCTTAAAAAACCACTGTGTTATTTAATTCCACTGGTAGCTAATATCTGATTGATTACTACATCGTAGAAATTCCTTAAATATGTAACTTATTTCAGAAGGGAGTATTCACTGACAAAAAAAGTCACGTTTGCAAATTGATACAAAATAAAGACACAAAGGAATCATCTTTAGTTAGTGCATGGGAAAAAGAAGAATAACCGTGCGATCTAGTTAGGACCAGCTAAAAGTTGAACCGAAAGTAAAAGGCCTTTCTTTATAAAAACGTTTAGTTTAGGCTTGACCTAGAAACAGTTGTTATAGGCAGTAATAGTCGCTGGAAGTGAAAACCCATAATATTACAAATTCTGAGACACGCACGAAATTCAAGTCCAGTTTTATGAATAATATATGAATGCCTCGTCATGAGTTATTGCATCATTCCTTGGTGAAAAATTCTTGTTTTTCTACTCTTCTTAAAAAAAGTAAACAAAATAGATAGTATGAATCATCAGCCTACAGTCCGCGGCTTCATTCTCTGATCACTTTTCATAGGGTTAATATATCCAGGAGCTGCCGGTCGAGGTCATGAAGCTCGTTGTTATCATTGTCGCTTCGGTTTATGCCAACTTATGTTTCTGTGCAGCGGGAAATACTTCAGGAAATCGAGTAAGATGATCCACCGGTCTCTAAATCCTTACATCGTCCGTGTGGTAGCATTTGCTTCTCCTTTAATATCGATAGATAAAAAGCCAATCGCACACCAAAATAGTCCCAAAATATTTTAGAGTTGATAGCTTGCTTGGTTTT
This sequence comes from Porites rus, assembly GCA_964035705.1. Classification (NCBI taxonomy): domain Eukaryota; kingdom Metazoa; phylum Cnidaria; class Anthozoa; order Scleractinia; family Poritidae; genus Porites; species Porites rus. The sequence continues at coordinate 12,150,087 of OZ037998.1, forward strand.
ATTTCAAAAATTAATATGACTGTTAAAGCAAATCCCTAGAGGTAACAAAATGTTTTCAAAATCCTCTTGCATAGAACTCCTTAATTTTCCTACTTTTTCTTAATCAACAGAAAATTTGCGCAGATTCTAAGCAGCCAATCAACATCAATGTTTACGGAAAGGGAAGCCAGAAGGTAACATACAACCATTTTCCTTAGATACCACTTGTAGTATAGTAACTCTTGTAAATACTCCAATATCTGCATAACATGTCACGTGTGTGTATCATGTATTTTTAGGGTGAAAAGGGTTCGAAAGGAGACACGGGATCCAAAGGGAACAACGGAAGTCCTTGCCAATGTTCTTTACAGGTAAAAGCAACAGTCTAATAATTAACATTATTATCGTGAAGTTATTATAAACCTTTACACCTGGAAGAGCCGCGTTAAGCAACTTGTAGCAGTAAAAAAAAAAACATTGAAAAACAAAACAAAACCGAAAAGAATAGACATGAAGAAAATTTCTGAAAACTTTTTCGGGTTAACAGAACAAATCAAAGTAGGAACTCTTGAGTATATCAGTAAACAACGTTCTTACTTTGAGTCTTACCTTTAGTTATAAATTATTTTGCCTCAAATACGTGCCACTTATATTGTTCTTTGTTTTACAGAATCCAAACAAGCCATTTGCTCACATCGAATCTGTAAACAGAGGACGATTGACCTATCAACCCAACCAAAGTATCATGCTTTTTTACTATCTCCTGCACCGTTAACCATACACTTGACTTTCGAGTCTGTCAATGCTCAAATAACGTCGAATCAGATTTCTTGAATTGCTTCTTGTGTAATGCGATGATTAAACTGTGAAGCATATTAAGAAGACAGATCATAAGAGTTTAGACTGTAATTCAAGGACTGCCGACCGAAACTCATTCGTCCATTTGTTTCTTTCAAAGTGGACTGCCTAATATGATGTGCCATAAACATCACCCCTGAGTTACAACATGACAGGAGTCAGTGTAAATCACCCAAAATTAACACCAATTTTCTTTTTACCCTATAGTGATCAAAGACTGGTCTCTTACTGCCCCGTACAGCCATCTTGCTGGAGGGATGAAGTACCATGATGGAAAACTGACTGTGCCTACCACTGGACGGTACTATGTCTATCTGCAGGTCTTCTATCACAATAATGGAAGGGTCTATATTCGAGTGAACAGAAAAGCCGTGACCATGGCTCAAGCCCCTTCGCCGGGAAAAGGTGACCACGGTACCGCGTATGCAGGTGGTGTTTTTAACCTGAAATCTGGTGACGTCATCACAATTATTTCGGGTTCCAACTGCAAAATTTACATGTCCACCATTCATACCTACTTTGGCGCGTATCTAATTTAAGAATCTGATTATAATTGCGTTGCAATGTTGCAATTGCACCATAACCTCGTGAATTAAGGCTTTAAATTTTAATTTGGAAAAAGTGCAAACTTACCATGTTTAAGAACTTTAAAAAGGTTTCTAGGTTTAAAAAGCTTCTTCGTCGTAGTGGCTGTACTGCAACCCGCCGCATGAAAATATAGGTCATTACAACTCTCTTACATTAACACAGTAAGTAGTGTTTTGAGAGCGACATCTGTAATGGGATATTTTAAGGTTGAAATAAATGCAAGGATGATGCTAAATCTGTGTGGATCATTGAGCGAAACTAAAGCAAAAACAAAGGGTGTTGGGGACTGCATCAAATTCGTTCCTTTCATAAATACCGTAAAATTCCGAAAATAAGCCCCTCCATGTATAAGCCCCTCCAAATATAAGCCTCCCAATCCGGTAACGCAAAAAACCCTCCGTTAAATCGCCCCTCGAAATATAAGCCCCCCGGGGTCTTGTACTTGGAAAATTGCCCTCAAATACGAAGCAAAGCAAAGCAAAAATGGTAAATTTACTACCAACTATAAGGCTAGCCCATTCGATTTTGAAACGCAAATTTCCCTCCGTAGAAAAGCCCCTCTGAATATAAGCCCCTCCAAAAATAAGCCTCTCAAAAAGGGCCTTTGAAAAATATAAGCCCCGGGGCTTATTTTCGGAATTTTACGGTAAATAATTGCAATGGAATTGTTTTCTGATGTAAGTATAGAAATGATGGTGAGCAGATGTTTACATGAGAAAATGCAAGGGGTGACAGGCCGCACATCTATACCGGCGTGAAACCTTGTGTAAACCTTTTTATATTTTAGCTCTAACGAGCATATCCTTTAGGGATTTTCCTTTCTTGTAGGAAATGATAGGTGGTTCTTTGAAAATTTGGCCAAGTAACGGTTGGTTTTGTATAAGATTCCAGTTTTTCATTAAAACTTCTTTTAAAGCAGACACTGAGGGCTGGTACTGTTTCACAAAAGGCAATATTTCTTTTTCCTCTTTGTTGTTGTGTTTCAGGAGAGCAGACTCCCTCTCTGTGAACTTTATATCTGATAGAAGGTTTTCTATCATAGTTTGTGGGTAGCCTCTGTCAATCAAGCGTATTTTGAAATTTGAAATATTTTCCTCAAACGTAGATTTTGAAGAGTTTGTTCGTAGGATTCTCAAGGCTTCTCCTTTGACAAATCCTTTTTTAACACTCGGCGGGTGACAAGAGGTGAAATGTGTGTACTGGAAGGTTTCCGTTTTTTTAAAACTTACATCACCCAACTATCAAATTCACGGCCGAAATATCTGACACTGAGACTGTGTTTTTAGACACGATTGTATACAAAGGCACAAGATTCAAGGAAAAATCTATCCTTGATGTAAAGACACATTTTAAAAAAACGGAAACCTTCCAGTACACACATTTCACCTCTTGTCACCCGCCGAGTGTTAAAAAAGGATTTGTCAAAGGAGAAGCCTTGAGAATCCTACGAACAAACTCCTCAAAATCTACGTTTGAGGAAAATATTTCAAATTTCAAAATACGCTTGATTGACAGAGGCTACCCACAAACTATGATAGAAAACCTTCTATCAGATATAAAGTTCACAGAGAGGGAGTCTGCTCTCCTGAAACACAACAACAAAGAGGAAAAAGAAATATTGCCTTTTGTGACACAGTACCAGCCCTCAGTGTCTGCTTTAAAAGAAGTTTTAATGAAAAACTGGAATCTTATACAAAACCAACCGTTACTTGGCCAAATTTTCAAAGAACCACCTATCATTTCCTACAAGAAAGGAAAATCCCTAAAGGACATGCTCGTTAGAGCTAAAATATAAAAAGGTTTACACAAGGTTTCACGCCGGTATAGATGTGCGGCCTGTCACCCCTTGCATTTTCTCATGCATCAAATGGTTTGCAGAGGGTGAAATATTTAAATATTTTTCAATTTTGATCAAAATCAGAGTGCTAGTAAGAAAAATATGTGTTCCAGTAAAATTACAGTGTTTGTATGGGCCAAAAATATGATCCTGCCGTTATTTGTTGTTATCCTTAATGCTCACTCGAGGTTTCGGGATCAAATTCACTTTCCATACAATAAAATACACAAGATAGGTGGCACGAGATGACATCTCAGCCGCCAACAATCCATTCCAACACCACTTTTTCCACAAAATTCTAACTCCAACGGGTAAATAAACACGCTAGGCTCGTAGAAATAGGACTGCCTCAGATGTGGAAACCAATAAAGCTTCTCCAGTTAGCGAAATGAATCCAGCAGACTTCGTGAAACACGAAGAAGAGATTCAAAAAGTGGCCGATTCTACTTGCCCCGAAGGGGTTGTGCCAAACTGTAGATCACTGAACAAAATCAACTCCATCCTGGACTCCCTGGGTAGCTTACTAGTTATTACTTGCCTAAAGTAAACCTCCCCCGAAGGTAACATCTGCTCGAGGGCAACTATATGCACGTGCCAATTTGATGTTTTGCTAATCTATTATACTTGAAACTGCCATCAGCCCTCTTGCGTTAATCCTCTCAAACTTATCTTTATCCTACTTCCAACAAAAGTGCCACTTAAACACGCAGTTTGCTTAGTGTGTGAGGTGGAGGAGGACAACA
>OZ037998.1:12154291-12251791 GCA_964035705.1 Porites rus
AAGTATCAAATGGTGCGCAGAGGGTGAAATATTTAAATTATTTTTCAATTTTGATCAAAATCAGAGTGCTAGTAAGAAAAATATGTGTTCCAGTAAAATTACAGTGTTTGTATGGGCCAAAAATATGATTCTGCAGTTATTTGTTGTTATCCTTAATGCTCACTCGAGGTTTCGGGATAATTTGTTCAAATTCACTTTCCATACAATAAAATACACAAGATAGGTGGCATGAGATGACATCTCAGCCGCCAACACTCCCTTTCCAACACCACTTTTTCCACAAAATTCTAACTCTAAAGGGTAAATAAACACGCTAGGCTCGTAGAAATAGGACTGCCTCAGATGTGGAAACCAATAAAGCTTCTCCAGTTAGCGAAATGAATCCAGCAGACTGCATGAAACACGAAGAAGAGATTCCAAAAATGGCCGATTCTACTTGCCCCGAAGGGGTCGGGCCAAACTGCAGATCACTGAAAAAAAATCAACTCCATCCTGGGCTCCCTGGGTAGCTTACTAGTTATTACTTGCCTAAAGTAAACCTCCCCCGATGGTAACATCTGCTCGAGGGCAACTATATGCACGTGCCAATTTGATGTTTTGCTAATCTATTATACTTGAAACTGCCCTCAGCCCTCTTTCGTTAATCCTCTCAAACTTATCTTTTATCCTACTTCCAATAAAAGTGTCACTTAAACACGCACTATGCTTAGTGTGTGAGGTGGAGGAGGACAACAGCTTTATGTATTTGGAGTTTAGCCCGGATCGGTATGAGCTTAATACGGTAGCGCATCTGCCGACTCCAGCCCGTGAACTTGCCCTTTTGCACGCAGCTGATGTGTGCTCAGAGAAGGCCAGTTTTCCATCAATAGTGACACCTAATCCGTCAGATATTAAGTAGCTGGTATTGGCCTTCCGTCTGGGTGGTGAGTGTGATCAGTATGGAATAAACATCATTCACGATACCCGCCATATTTGCAAGCGCTCTAGGATCGATGGGATATTATTAAAAAGCTGTCACGTGGTATTTCAGGGGGCAAACATGTGATAAAATTTGCCAATACCTGTAATCGCGGCCGAGTTCGTTTATTCTATCAAAACAGGACGACGATTTCATGGTCATACAAAATGTACATATCGAGTTTTGGCAGGATTTACGTCATTACCGTTTGCCATGAGAACATCTTCAGTCGCTACTGCATACAAAAAAGTAACAATGATCACTTCCATCCATATTTTGACATTATCGTCTTTAAGATCGAGATGAAAAGGTCTTCATTTCCTGTTGTCTAGAATAAACAAACTCAACCGCGATTTCTTCCATTGGCATTTTTTTCACTTGTTTGCCTCCTGAGAAACCACTTGATATTGTTCATATTCCATCAGTTCCGCAGTTAAGCGCGTGCAAAGATGGCGGGTATCGTGAAAAAGGTCTATTGCTGTAGTCGTTGCTGAGACGTCATTTCGCGAGGGAACCAGTGGTGCTGTCGCTAAATGTCGGCTCTTTTCTCAGGCTATAAGAATTACTGCGCAAAAATTACATTTATCATAACGAAATCCAATTCCAAATCCTGACTTGTTACTTACATTGTACTTTATCCCCAGAAAGAAATGTTTACAACTCAATTAGAAAGCCAAAATGATAATAGAGAGAAGAGGAAAAAAAAGAGAAAACGAGGTTAGGTGATTTCTTTTTCTCGTTCATAAGTTTAGGTTAGTCACTAATTCAGTGTTCTGTCAGCTTGAACACGTGAATCGTAGAATGTTCCGCTCACTGAAGTTTGACCATAGACGGTTACTTGCACAACAAGAAAGCAGTCATTATACTAAAATATAACAAGAATCGCCAAAAGGCGAATTTACCGGGGCTGCCAATTTTCCTGGGGGAGGGGGTGGCTGCACACTTAGGCCACCAGGCTTGTCGCTGGCCATTGCGTCACGTAGCATAATATGATATTATCATGTGAGACCATTCCACCATTATGAATAAAAATAAGCAAGTGAACCATTCTAAGCAGGAAACAATAAGCGTTATTTTCACGCACCCCTCCCCTAATCCCTCTGCTCCCCAGTATATAGTGTTATTTGACCTAACCGGAAATTCCAAAACTATAGTTGTCGTTATCAAAACTCTGTTAATAACAAGCAGTACATTTCTCAATTCTGGTTCTTAAAACTAACAAAGCAAATTAAATTTAAGTTTTGTTTTTGTCTGACATTGCGTTATAAAGCCTTTCTAACTGTCCCACTGAATATGTATAATATTTTTTTGACTTGGTGATCTACAATGAGCACATTCCACAGGACATTCCTTTCCGTGTAAGAAATGACTTTTCACACGCTGAGCAAGAATCGCAGTAAGATAAAAAGACACATTGGCCGTCACATTTTAAACGATTTAAACTTCAACATAAAGAAAAAAAAACTTAAAAGCGACTCATCCTACTATCTTTCAAAAAATGGCACTGATAAAAAGTGCCAATGACAGCTTGAGAGAAATCCTTATTCGGTGGGTGTACTGACACACACACTTCCGCCACAAACACAGAGAGATTTGTAATCACGTTTTAGAAGGGAAAAAATCATGCAGAGGGAAACTTCAACAAATAGTGAAGAAAAACCCCACAAGGTACTCATCGTAGAATCTTTTGAAGGAGACGATGAAAAAGCGCAGTACATCAAACATGTCTTCATTTTATAATGGCTGCCTTCGCTTCACATGGGTAAGTACTTCATGTTAAGCCATCATAAGGTCAAAGGTTAATTGTCCGTTTTCACGACATAAATCCAGGGGAAGGAACTCTCTTACATTAACCTTATAGATATTGTTCTGAAGTAGTGTAAAGATTAGATGAGGCGGACGGTAAAGCCCCACTGCGACTTCCCAGAAATACTCCCCGGAGAAAAAAACGAAACTCATTTTATAAACTGGGCTCGCCATAGGCAGCCCAGTTAATAAGTATTCAGATTCAGACTATTGTTGTGAAGTATTTTCTATATTGTTATGAAGATTGGTGTCATTTGTGTCGACAGGTTTTTGAAAGTTAAAACCCTCTTAATGAGTTTGTTAACATAATTGTTATCTATGTCCTGAATGTTGTGTCACGCGTTATTTAGCTTATTTCATGTTTGTACTTGTAAGTTTAAGTCGTTTGGATTTTGAATACTAACCTTTTAATGGGTTTGTCAACATGAGTGCCATTTTATCTTGTGGTTGAAATAATATAAATTGGATGCTAGGCCTTGAAGTAGCCACGGGGGTCGGGATTATAGCAGACCTTTGCAATTATTGTTACCTACATCAGGGTTCCTGTTTTGGTCCAACCTGAAGTGTGGTTTTCATAATTATGCTCTCATTGGTTTTCTTGTACGTGACATGATTAACCTAATGAGTTCAGTCCTGTTTAGCTTACTAAGCCTCTTTGGTGATCAAAAGGATGTGAAAGTCACTTTAAAGGCGTTTGAAACCGGCTCTCGTGGTAAGCAAGCCCAAACTTGTTTTTCACTTTGCTCGGTTTCCTTTGTCCTTTTTTCCTGGAACTGAGATTAAGAACTCAAAATTATTAACAGTAAGATACAAAAGGCAACAGCTTTTAAAGCATTGTGTTTCACTTCTGATTAAACTAAGATGGCCCAAGGACAAAAGTCGCTGGGTTTGTTTTGATATTCAACAGACTTTCCTTAGTTATTTTTGAGCTAGTTGCGTTTTTCCTTATTTTTCATTGCTTGGGATTGTAGCTGACCTTGATTGCTATCTACATCAGAGTTCCTGTTTTGATTTATGTTCCAGCTCTGAACTTTGCTTCTCAGGTTTTTATTGGTTTCCTTGTTCTTGACATGACCTTATAAGTTTTTGTTCACCCACTTTGGTAATCAACAGGATGTGCATAAAAATCACAAGGAAATGCGTTCGTGACTCTCGTGTTTAGCAAGCCCGAACGCATCTATATTTTAGTCATTAAAATTGCCAATTTTGGCTCAGTTTTTCAGTATTGACGATTAAGTTGAGCTGTTAAGTTAAACTTAGTCTCTCTAAACTGCTAAACTTTTCACAAAGTTAATATCTAAGAGTTGCAAGATCATGAAGTTCTTGGTTATCATTGTCGCTTCGGTTTGTGCCAACCTGAATTTTTGCCAAGCAGTAACGGTTTCAGGAAATCATGATCAAGTAGGACGATCTACCATCAGTACCATTTCCTAACTTTTCAATTATTAACTCAACTCAATTCTCTTACTTTATTATTATTGTTTTTTCTTTCATTTTGTCTATAATATAGTTTGTTTGCTAGCATTTGTTTGTCCTTTCAATTCCCAAAGCAATTGAAAAACGACCATGCGCTCAAACGTACAGTCCCAACGTTTTATTTTATACTTAGTATTTGTGTTGAAAAGCTTACTTCGTTAAACTTGTTACGTATGGGACTCGCTTTACTCCAAATACCGATAGCTGTAGTATATAAAATAGTGTTACTGGGCAAATGTGATACCGGAATGACTTTCATTCTGGAACGAGTTCATTCCATCACCATATATTTCTCTATTTCTCTGTATTTGTTCACATGATAGCGAAACGACATTTCGTTCCCATACAAGCCACTCCGGAAATTCTCGCTCTGGTGAGAAATTCCATCATGGTATAATGTAAACTAAAAACGAAAATCGTTCCGGATTGAAAATCGCAAAACGTGTGGCCGATGTGGTGAATAGCGAATGAGTATCTATCACCCCATATAAGGGAATCCAAGACAGTTTTGGATTGTGGATTCCACGCAGTGGATTCCGGATACCAGTATCAATTTCCAGCCTTTTTCAGTAAAAGTTGGATTCTGGATTTCAATCGTTAGAGGGATTCCGGATTCTTTGAGCTGTATTTCGGATCCCAAAGCCCAAGATTCCGGATGCCAAAAGCAAAATTTTCTGTGCTTCCAGATTCCACAGGCAAAAATTTCACGGACTCCGATATCTAATCCGACGCGAAAACCACGCGAGCGAGAACGCCTTAGGCCGAGCCGTTCGATTTTGATTTGAATCCAATGCGAACTTCAGTTGTTTAGAGATAACACGTGGCTTCCACAAAAAATTTGTAGAGCGAGCAGTAAACATGGTTCCGTATATAGGTGGGATACTAAATGAAAAATAGACTCTTGTAAACTTAAAAATAGCCATACTATTGAGAAAATTATTATAAAATTATTGTTCTTTGTTTTACAGAATTCAAACAAGCCATCTGCTCACATCGAAGCCGTAAGCAGAGGAGAACTGACCTATCAAGCCAACCAACGTATATGCGTTCTTTACCTTCCACTACATCGTTAACTCTCCACTTATCATTAACCATCTGACACATCGTGTCTGCCAATGGTCTAATAACGTAGAATCAGATGTCATAAATTGTCTCTTGTATAAAAAAAGGTTTATTCTAATTTTTGCCAACGTATCATTCGCAAGACACGAACCTATTAGTAGTACTAGTTTTGCTCATTTTGTATTCAAGTACTGACGACTAAGCTTAAATTCTCGAAAAACGCTCTCACGGTGCTACAGGTTAAAAACGCCCCCCATTTCCCCTTCAAAGAAGACAACTTAAATAACTAATATGCAAATACTTCATTTAAACACAAAAATTATTAAAAATAAATATCCTATACATCATCTCAAACGATTTCCGCCATTTTTCTATCACAAACATAAAACTTCTAAATAACGTTACTTTGTGTTCAAAACTACTGTCTGAAATGTTCAAAACACGAACCCGTGGAACACACCGCGAAGATAAGGTAAAAAAGAAAACAAAACGAAACAGCAGCATTTGCTGTCACAAAAGGACAGCAACAAACAGCAGCCTCCGCCGATGAACCACAGGCCGTCAACGAAACTTTTCTGGTTCGTTCTCATAAGAACTTTGCGCCGAGTGCGCTGATTGGCTAGTTTGTATTGCCTACTGTATTTCCCGACTCTGTACTGATCTTCAGACGAGTTGTCCTCTTCTTTTTAAATTGGATTATAATAGATTCCCTTTTTCAAAATTACAGGAGATTTAATCATCCAGAATTAACATGCTTTTTCCTTTTCACCCTATAGTGATTAAAGACTGGAATGCAAATGCCACGAACAGCCATCTTGCTGGAGGGATGAAGTACCACGATGGAAAACTGACTGTGCCTACCACTGGACGGTACTATATCTACCTGCAGATCTACTATCACAGCACTGGAAGGATCCAAGTGAGAGTGAACGGCCGTGTGCGAACAATGATTCAGATCCCTGTCCCAGATAAAGGTGTCCACGGTACCGCGTACGCAGGAGGGATTTTCAAGCTGATTGCTGGTGACGTCATTACGATTTTTTCAACTAGAAACAACTGCAAAATTTACATGTCGACCGTTCACACCTACTTTGGCGCGTATTTGATTGAAGAAAAGACGACAAATGCCCCAAACACCTCATGAATCAAAGGGGTAAACCAGATTTAATAACAAATTCAAAGTGTTTGAAAAGAGCCTTTCATTCAAAATCATCCTTGGTCATTAATATTGATTCAAAAAAATTCTCTTAGTAATGTGGTCAAGTTTACGCCGCTGTAATTGAAACCTTATCAGTCTATAAGGTCTATTAGGTTTGTTTACTAAACTACAATGCGCTGTTTTGTAGAAGACATTTGTAATGGATATCTTAAGGCTGAAATAAATTAAAGAATGGGGCTTATAATCTGTGTGGAGCATTGCGTAAAAGTAAATCAACCTATTGTAAGTAAATTCATTCAATGTATCAATTTGAAGGCCTGGTTTTCATTTGTCGGGAAAATCCGAAAAAGACGATCAGGGATTTTACTGTTTCTCGAAAGTCCCAGACTTTGTCTGCTGTCTGGGATGGCCGGAAACAAATCAGGTAAATCGGGACGCGTCCCAGAATTTCCGCGCTGGTCGGCGCAAACATTACCGACATCAGACATCAAAAGTTTTGAAATTTGTTCTGTCGGAGACGTCGGGAAACGATGGCTCTAATGTATCAAGTCGTCTATGTTGGTGTGAACAACCGAATCATTACCATGATTCATTTACCTTCAATCACCTACATCTTCAGGTACCATGTACGCAGATGGAATTTTTAACCTCACAGCCGGTGACTTCATCTTAACTTTCAGGGGCACCCAACGTCAATTTTCGAAAAATATCTGTTCGGAAGACGATTTGAGATCTAGAATTTTCGGAACATTTGTTGTAAAGTTTCTTGCTTGCCTGCCTCTCCTAGGATTTTCAAACATCTAAAAAATGGTATAATTGCCCATTTTTAACGGATTTTTACCCTGAATTTTAGCCTAGAATTTTCGGGAGCCTTTTTTCTGGCGGAAATTTTCGAAAAGGTAAGTTTTAATCCCTATAATTTTCGGATCACTAGACTTTCAGCTAGAAAATCCGAACAGATGAAAACTTTTTAGGGGATAAAAATATCCTTATATCTACCATTTAAATACTAAAATACGTTTAACAATACTACGTCTATGTGATTTTGGACTATATTCTCGTTGGGTGCCCCCCTGACCTTTCTTTCACCTGTTTAGCTATCACAGCTACATTGGTGCGTAATTGATTTTGAAAGTCAAATATTGTTGCGTCGCATTTTGATTGTGAAGTGCTAATAAATTGTACGGAATTATATTTTAGCACTATATAAATGCAGGAAATGTTACTGAGTATCGGGTCACAGCCTGTGTAGGATACTCCGTGCCATTATTCATTAAGTGTCCAGCAGGCATTTCGCAGAATCCTTCTTGACCCCAGCAAGGTTATTCGCTGTAAAAGTTCCATGAAATATGGTATTCCCAACTGTCTTAGCCGCATTTTAAATCCTTTCGAAACTGTTCCTAGTCAACCAATTAAAATTAGGATGACTTAAACTGAACGAAAGTTCCAAATTCGTTTGATTTCCTATTTCAAGGCATAGTAATTACCGATCTTCTCTCTTTTCTTGCTAATTATTCTCGTGTCGGATGGCCAGGTAACATTAACTATAATGCACGATTTATCTTCTTTATTTAGGAGCATAATATCGGTATCGTTGTGTTCAATGTGATGGTCTAATTGGATCTTAAAATCCCACGACAGTTTGTACTTCTGGCAGTATGACAGACTGGATCCCGTTTGTGGTGATACTAGCTAGTTTGCAGCAGTGTCCTTTCAAAATCACATTTCTCGCTGAGAATTATTGTCAAAGAAATGCCGTTTAGCTCTGGTGGATGTTGTATGACGACATTACACCAAGCGGGGAGCGAGCCAAACCCCGGGGGGGCACTTGGGTATTTTTTGGGTGGGTATGTGCCGCCCGGGACTCCAAATTGGCACCCCGTTCTAAAAAAAAAATTCCCCTAAAATTGACACCCCGTTCTAGAAATGGGCCAATTTTTTATACTCCGTTCAAGAAAGTTTGTAAATTGAAAATGGCCCTGTTTTTTAAAAAAGATATTTCTTTATTTGTTCAACTTATACATCAAATAAATGCTTCTTCATAATCGGCAACAATTTCAAGCGGAAGATAAAGCCGTGTTCCACAATTTTTTATACCCCGTTCTAGAAAACGCCTCTGAAAAGGATACCCCGTTCTAAATCAGGAGCTTCAAAATCACGACCCCGTTGGGCGGCACATACCCGTATAGGTAATGTATGGGAATATCCCCCCGCCCCGGAGCCAAGCCAATGTTAAAAGGTCCTTTAATTTGGGTTAGCTCTCCTCCTTTAACTTTCCAATACCTTCCTTAAAATCCTGGCTGTTCCCAACAAAGCCGTTTTCTGCAGGAAACCCGTATTAATCGTAATCCCCAGCTTGTCAAGCCATGTATCCAATCTTTTGCTTACTGCACCGAGTGCACCAACCACTACTGGTACCACTTCCACACGTCTAATACCCCATGGATTTTCTAATCTCCCTCTTCAGATCTTGGTATTTTTCAACCTTTTCACTCTCCTTTTCATAGACTCTGTGATCCCATGGTGAAGCAATATCCACAATAATTGCCTTGTTACTCTCTTTCTCAACAACGACAATGACAAGTCTTCTGGCCTCAATAATATGGTCACACTGGATGGTCATGTCCCATAATACCTTACATGTACATCTTTCATTTTCCTCTATCCCATCCGGTTAGTGTTCATACCACTTCTCACTTCTGTGCAAGCCATACTTACAGCCAATGGGCCAGCTAGCCTGGCAACGTTGTCATGTCTTCTCTTGTACTCTTTCTACGCCAAACACTTGCACTCACCAATTATATGATTTAATTATTGTTTCACTATTTTCGCCACACAACCTACAAAGCGGGGAGTCCACGGACTTGCCTTTGTTGAACTGAACATAGTAGTTTGTTCTCACTGCCTATTATTATTACAATTATTATTATTATTATTACAGTTTACAGTTTATTATTACAGTTGACAGTTTTTTTTATTGAAATGAAATATTTTTAATTCGAATAAATTTTTCTTAGTTAAATTAACTCTTTTTAAGCTAAATTAAGTGCTTTTTAAATCGACAGGAATTGTAAATAGTGTTTTTGAATGAATAGTTTTTTCTTTTTTTTAAGCGAATTAATTGTAAATAGGATTTTAATAGTTAGCATTGTTTTTATTATTATTATTATTATTATTATTATTATTATTATTTTTATTATTACGAGAAGAAGAGAAAGTATGCGGAAAAAGTAATGGAGATCGAACAGGGAACGTTCACTCCCCTAGTTTTCACGACCACAGGTGGAATGGCGGATGAGTATGTTAAGTACCACAGCAGACTTGAGGAGCTGATCGCAAATAAAAAGGGAGAAAGTTACTCAAGTGCAATTTCCTGGAAAAGAGCTTAAAGTATCTTTCGCCATCGTACGCTCAGCAATACTATGCTTGAGAGGCTCAAGATCCAGAAGAAGACAGCTAGACTTTGTTGACTCAGAATTTAACACTCTGGACTGCCTGAAAGAGTTATTGACCGCATCTGAGCAGCAAGGAATGTATTTGCGAAATCGTTATTGACACAGTGATTGTTATTTTTATGATTTATAATAATTCTTAATGTTATATAGTGCTTAATTCTTACTTCGAATATTTCTGAAAATTATGTACATACTTTTTTTAAAGTTGGATGAAATTATTATTATTATTATTATTATTATTATTATTATTATTATTATTATTATTATCATTATTATCATTATTACTATAAATTAACGTTTCTTTCACTATTACCACTCAGGAAAAAGACAATGCCAATATTTGGAATCTTTAGACGGAAAATTTTCTCTCTGTCTGATTGGTAGGCATTACGAATCAAACGATTTTTCTATATAACAGGGCTTGGTGGGTCACTTGATGTGGTGAAAAAAGTTTCGAAATGAAATTGGAGGTTCCTTACGGTCTCCTACTTAGACTAGTAGACATGGGATATTTTGAAAATGTTTTACAAAAGACCAGCCCCTGTTAAAACTCTAAGAATTTGCAAAAATCCAGGCTTTGATTCAGATGTACTGCTACACCTGCCACGCGGTGTTCACTTGTAAGGAAAAATTTCCATGATAAATTAAGTGAGATTTGTCTCGTAGTCATTATAGACTACTTGGTCAAAAAAAACTAGGCCTCCGACTATGGTTTACATAAAGAAACATGGTTTGTTAGCCTCATGTTAAACGGATCAGAGCGAAGCTGAGCTGCGCCGATCATGAAAGTGGACCGTCAAGTATCGGATTGGTTTCTGTGCAACTGTTCGTGGCAGTCTGAAAAAAAAGGTGTTCATTATAAGCAGGAGTATTTTTCAAGTGGATATTACAAGCCTTCCGATAGTGTGTATTGCCTAACTCTCGTGCCATTTGCTTGGAACACCAAGGTCAGCGGCAAGTCGCCGGCAAAGAACCTAGGGTCTAGTAACGTCGTTGTTTGGCCGATAGGCCGGGACTGAGGCTGAGGCTGACTCGTTCTCGGTCGCTATATACCTGTCGGGTGAGAAGAGATTGGTGTTAGGTTGAGGCACGCGGGGAATCCCTTCCCATGCCTCCCGCGCGCCACAACCTAACCCCAATCTTCTCTCACTCCTCTCACTTCAAATACACATAAATAGCGACTGGGTACGAGTCTGGGACTGAGGTATTCGAAAGCAGAGGGAAGTTGAAGAGAATTATTGATTAACTCGCATGCTTGCACTTCCCGGCCAGCCTTTTTCTTTCTCCTTAGTCATGAATTGCGTGACGAGCAGTATAAAAAGAAATGACTTCGGAATGACTTGGCTTCAAAATGCAACCAGTTCGTGATCCGACCCCTAAATTCCGGGTTGCGAGCACTGAAGAAAAAGGAAGAAAGAAGAAGGTTCAGACCCTTTTTTGATATATCGAAGCGCCTTTCATACTTTTATTTATTAACTATAAATATTTTTGTTGATTTCAGGGAGCTTCCTTGATGTTGCTTTTAGACACTGGCGTTCAGACAGAGACGGAAGTCTGCTAGGTAAAAATGTAAAATTCCCTTGTTTGTTCAGAAAGGAACGGAACAGATAAAACTCAAATAAGGCTGGTGAGATTCCATGTTGGAGAATTTGGGTTGATGTCCCTTTTTTAAATTATACTTTGGGGCTCAAAAAAAAAAGATTTTTTAAAATCAATTGCTGACTGTGAAAGAAAGTTGATCCCGTAACATGAACGAGATTCGCGTCCTTTGAATACAAATGAAATTGAAAAGGTTGTCATGCTTTGTTGCATAATTGTCAGGGGCACCCAATGAGAATGTAGTACAAAACCACTTAAACATAGCATTGTTAAACGTATTTTAGTATTTAAAAGGTAGATATAAGCGTATTTTTATCCCCTAAAAATTTTTCATCTGTTCGGATTTCCAGGCTGAAAGTCTAGTGATCCGTAAATTATAGGGATCAAAACTTACCTTTTCGATAATTTCAGCCAGAAAAAAGGCTCCCGAAAATTCTAGGTGACCTTTTCAGGGTAAAAATCCGTTAAAAATGGGCAATTATGCCATTTTTTAGATCTTCGAAATTCCTAGGAGAGCGAGGCAAGAAAGAAATTTTACAACAACTGTTCCGAAAGATTTAGATCTAAAATCGTCTTCCGAACAGATATTTTCCGAAAATTGGCGTTGAGTGCCCCTGAGTTGTCAGGAGCAATTCTTCACTCGTTTAAAAAGAATCAAGTAACGTTTCCAAAAATTCTCCGTCTTCTTCTCCAATTTGAATCGCGTTTCACGGTTTCACTGTTCTTATTACGAGAGAACGCCATGCTTCTGACGCGAGAGTACATTCGAGCCCGTTTCTTTGAAATTCATTCAGCAAATTAGCTAGGATTAAAATAGTCCAACTTTTAATTGAGGTTTTCTTGTCTAAGAACATTATTGAGGCTAATTACTTGGCGATGAAGTTATGGTAAAACAAAGACAAGTAAAATACAAGAATGAGGCCTTCTTAGAGGTGGGGAAGTACGTATGTCTCTGTCATGTCCCTATCGGTATTTTTACTTTGTATTTTGAATGCGTTTTGTGAAGTTGCGCAAAGAAAACAAAAGCGAGTTGTTTGTCTTATGGCTAATCAGTGATCATTTTACTATCCCGCTTTCGCGAATGGCTTCGAAAGATCAACGACATAAGTAACTGATAGTAACAAAACATTTCAATACCTGGTTTATTAATAACGTATTCAGTGTAATTTCACGTTCTCTTCTAAACCCCAAATTACATCACAAAGTCAAAATTCTAATTTAATTCTCAACACGAAAGAAACTTGTCGCGTTTCAATGTAAATAAAGTGTGTCGGTTCAGCTTTTTATTCCCGTCGCAAAAAAATTTCGGGATCCCAACATTCAATTTATTTTAACTAGTGTCTCAAAGGTTTCCTCAGTTATTAGAGGAGTTCATTTTCGCACGAGTTTCAAGCGCTTTGTCGCCAGCGAAGTTGGCCCGCACTGGACAGCAATTAAAGTGCGTCTTTGACTTAACATGTCTATTCTCTAATAAGGAACAACAAGACCAGTTGTATGCAAAAAATGAGAAACGTTTTGCAGAAGAAAACTCAAGATAGTCCGGAGCAGTTATAACTTCGAGCTTCCTCTGAACGGTCCAGCGAAAAAAATTCATAACCAAAACAACTTCTTTTTCAGCCGAAAAGGAAAAAAAATATATAAAACATAAATAAACTTAAATAACTATGAATTAGGAACTAAGTAAACTTCCATTTATGGTAATTTTCAACAAATTAACTTACAAAAATTGTGTTCCTTTTCTGACGTTTTCTTTTTGCAGAGGTTAGGTTCGAAAATCAACAAATCCTAGCGATTTCTTGACTTTTTTCACAAAGCCGAACTAACTTCACTTTAAGCCCTAGTTTATTAGCTCGCCATTGATTTAAGAGCTCGTTAATAAAATAGTTCGTACGCTGTCTGCTTTTATGTAAATGGCTTACGCAACGAAATTCACTCAATATAGTTCACGAGACACAACGACAAATGTTGGAATTAGCTTCACTTATCTCGCCGTGTGTTTTTGGTTTCCTAGTTTTTGTGTAGTTTTGGCTTATAGTTAACTCGTGCCTCACTGTTTGGCTTGGCCGTGGAGTGTCGTGTCTCCCTCGCGAAAGCGAAGCCAGCCCGGAGGCCGGTGACTCTCGACTCTCCTGCTATAGACAAACGCCAGTTTAAAATTAATGAGATCCTGTTTCTAAAAAATAAAATTTAAAAAAAAATTGGCACCTGTGATTTCACAATTAAAAAACAATCCCAATTGCCGGACCCTCATGCGAAGGACTTTTCCTCAATCGTCGTTAGAAAAGTAGAAGTTTTGGGTTACATTGACTGTTCCTCAGCTACCGCTTACCTCGGATCCCACAGAAAACAGAAAACAAACAAAGACATTGAGTTTTAGTAAAGTTTCAGTTTTGCTGTAGAAAGTGATGTATAAATTGCTACTATAAAAGGGGTTAAAATAGCGTCTAAATTAATAAGACCATTGAATTTTATTTCATACTTTAAGGCGAATTTTTCGACTCATAAAAACGATTAAAGACTAAACATCAATTTATTATCTTCAAGTTTGTTATATCGTAAGGAAAGCGTAAGAAAAAGCACTAGAGTCAACTTACTATATGTAAAATGGATCATGGTTCATCTGTGTTATAATGAAAAAGATCAAAGTATCGAATCTGTTTTCAGTTTTTTTTGTCCAAATTTAAAACTGAGCCTAACGCAGCTAGGGTCATCACAATATATAGTGTAAAATATGCCATATGCGTTTTTGACTTTTACGGTTATTACAAGTAAGCGAAGAAAGTGATCATTGTACTAAAATAGAATAAATCTGATTCAGTTTCAGGCAATGCTTTTGTTTTAAAAAACTACTGTGTTAACTACTTTGTTATTTAATTCCACTAGATCTAATATCCAATCTCCTACATCGTAGAAATTCCTTAATTTATTTCAGAAGAGAGTATTCACAGACAGACAGTTTACGTTTGCAAAGTGATACAAAATCAGTACATACACAAAGGAATCGTCCTGTAGTTAGTACAAGGGAAAAAGTAACCGTGCGATTCCTTAATTTATTTCAGAAGGGAGTATTCAGAGACAGAACTAAAAAGGTCACGTTTGCAAATTGATACAAAATACAGACACAAAGGATTAATCATCTTAGTGCACGGGAAAAAGAAGAATAACCGTGCGATCTATAGTTTTGGGATTTGCTACAAATTAGACCGAAGGTGTAAGGCCTCTCTTAATAACACTTTTAGTTTAGGCTTGGACCTAGGAACAGTTGTTATCGGTGGTGAAAGTAGGTGAAAGTGAAGACCCATAATAAAAGTCTTAAACACGAACGAAATTCAAGTAAAGATGATATAAATAACATATGAATGCCTCGTCATAAGTTATTGCATCATCCGTTTGGTAAAACGTACTTGTTTTTCTACTCGTCTGAAAAATGAATAAACAAAATCAGATAGTATGAATCATTAGTCTACAGTCCGCGGCTTCATTCTCTAACCACTTTTCACAGGGTTAATATCCAAGAGCTGTCGAGATCATGAAGTTCGTGGTTATCATTGTCGCGTCGGTTTGTGCCAACTTGTATTTCGATCTGTGCTGCAGGAAATACTTCAGGAAATCAAGTAAGACGATCCACCAATCTCTAACTTAAGCTTTTGTCAGTGTGGTAGTTTTTGCTTGTCCTTGAAGTTCGAAGGAAATTAATATGACTGTTAAAGGAAAAATATAAGGTGCGTTGAAATCGGTTAATTTTGTTTTACATGGCTTCCTTTTTCCATGACCAAATGAACTACAACGAAACGGTTGTAGAAATTTTTCGATGCCTAACGCAAACAAAATTATTGCCACTCGCAGCAAACTTAAACGAATTCTTGGTTATAAGTTCCATAGCATAATTTGTCAACAATGATAATTCGCAACAAAAATGAATTCAGTAAATTTCTCAGAATCTGTTAGAATGCATTTCAATTCTCCAAACGTTAAAAATTGGTCCATTAAGGAAATCCGCAGAACTAGGGCGAATCCACAGAGTTTAATAAAAGAATTTCAAAATCCTCTTGCATAGAATTGAACTCCTTAATTGTTCTATTTTTCCTTAATCAACAGAAACTTTGCGCAAATTCTAAGCAACCAATCACCGTCAACGTTTACGAAACGGGATGCCAAAAGGTAACATACTACCATTAATTTCCATTGATACCACTTGTAATACAGACCTCTTGTAAAATACTGCAATAGCTGCATAACATTTCACGAGTGTGTATCATGTATTTTCAGGGTGAAAAGGGCTCAAATGGAGACACGGGATCCAAAGGGGACAACGGAAGTCCTTGCCAATGTTCCTTACAGGTAAAAGCAAACAGTTGACAAATCGCTACTGGAATAGCCGTTTTAAAAGCAATTTTTTAACAGTAATTAAACATAAGGGAAATATATATTTTCTGAAAATTGTCTAGTTCACAACACAAGTTAACTCTGTAGGAAATTTCGGGAAAAAATATAAGTAAGCAACATACTTAACTTGATCTATCAATTATTTCTCTGTAAATATGTACCACGTACATTGTTTTTTTGTTTTACAGAATGCAAACAAGCCATCTGCTCATATTGAATCTGTAAACAAAGGAGAAGTGACCTATCAGGCCAACCAAAGTATGTGTTTCTTTACCATCCTCCACTAAAAAAAAAGTCAAATAACATCAAATTACATTATATTTTAGAGTGCCTCTTTTATAGTAAAATGCATGACTATACATTAAACTGTAATTTGGGGACTACCGACCAGAACTAATTCGTCCATTTGTTTCTTTGATGTGGACCAGCGAATATATACAATATATATCACCCCGGCCCTGGATTACAACAAGGCCTTGTGCGTTAGTGGAAATCACCCAGAATTAACATCAGTTTTCTTTATTTTCACCCCATAGTGATCAAAGACTGGTCTGTCAGTGCCCCGTACAGCCATCTTGCTGGAGGGATGAAGTACCATGATGGAAAACTGACTGTGCCTACCACTGGACGGTACTATGTCTATCTGCAGGTCTACTATCACAATAATGGAAGGGTCTTTATTAGAGTGAACGGCAAACACGTGACCATGGCTCAATCCCCTTGGCCGGGAAAAGGTGACCACGGTACCGCGTATGCAGCTGGTGTTTTTAACCTGAAATCTGGTGACGTCATCACGTTTGCTTCGGGTTACGCTAACTGTAAAATTTACATGTATACCTACCACACCTACTTTGGCGCGTATTTGATTTAAAAATCTGATGAATATCGCGTGACACCTGCAACATAACCTCGAGAATTTAAGGGACTGGACATTTATTTTAAAAAAGTGCATAATTGCCATGTTTAACGAACATTTTTTGGTAAAAAATGTTTCTAAGTATTGAGCAGTTTAGCTGGCGCAGTATTCTGTAAAATAACCTTATAGGTCATAATTAAGACTCGGTTACTTTACTTGTATACACTGTGTAGCAGGAGACATCTGTAATGGATATTTTAATGCTGAAATAAATGCAACGATGGTGCTAAAGCAGTATGCGTCAATGAGTGAAACTAGGGCAAAAACAAAGGTGTGAAGGGACTGTATCGAATTCTTTTCCTTTTAATTTTCTGAATAAATAACTGTAGTGGAATGGTTTCCGGAAATACAGTAAAAGAATTATTTCTCGAATGGCGTAAGCACGAAACGATGATCACAAACGAAAAAGCGCCCACTTCCGCTTCCGTCACTAATGGGTAAATAGCCCGCAGTGTATTGTTGGTTTTCACATAATGTCACTAAAATTCAAACTGCAAAACTATCGATAGAACCGATATTTTATTTTCACGATGAATTAGAGCAGCTGGAAACTAATTTTCATAAAAATTTTTGCTTCAAAAGGGTTCTTGGTTTTGTGATAGAGTACGCTTGAATTTCTAAGATTTTGCGTGACGCGGCGTTTACATGGCGGCCAAGAGAGCTGTCATGTAGGTTAAAGAAATTACTTTTTTCAAGGAACTCTGCTCTCTAAACAGTTCATGTATTATACAAAGTATTACTTTAATGTTTACTGACGAGTTCCTCGAATAATAAATTCACGCTTCTGTAGGAAAACTCGGTAACAGAAACTGATGTTTCTGTTGGTTTCCGTCTGCCATGTTGGTACTTATCCGGATGGGTAACAGCATGGCGTCTCCATACAAATCTCTGTTAATTTTGTGAAAACATTTCCTCGGATATCTCGTATACGAAATATTCCTCTGACCTGAATCTTGGCGAGAGGGTCTTTGTATATTTACCTCCTTTAATTTTCCAGATTCTGGAATTTATCTATTGAACGGTTATGATTTTTATTTTGATCTATTTTGAATGGCGTGACACTGAAATCTCAAAGCAGAGTAAGATCAGGGAGAGCAAACAATACGTTCAATAAGGTTGGAAAGACAAGACACTGCTTTATTTGGAGTCTTTTACTGAGCTAGTACATCGGCTTCATGCAAATAAAGTACAGTTACGGTTAAGGAATGTCACTTTACGTTACACAAGGGATAATAAGTCTGAGAAAGAACTGTGGGAAAAGGAGGACATTTAAGTTGTGTGTTGACCGAAATTTGTCTCATAGCGAGCGGATGTTAATTTACTGAGGTGCATCGACTTCATCCAGATAACTTGAAGAAACGAAAATGTAAATTGCTCTAATGTATGACTATACGCAATTACCTTCTTCTACTTTCACTTTTTTAACAGTGGGGTTAGACTTTCAAAAAAGTCCTTCGTCGGATTTCATATGGCGCGGGACTTCGTCGCGCGCGGTCGGCCGCTTCGCGACCAAACAAGGCTCGGTCCCCTCGCCAAGAGGTCGACTTGAAGCAAGTCTATCATTTGGGGTTGGCGTTTATCAGTGGTACTCTATATGGCCTCGCTTTACCACACATGATAGAAAAGTTATTTCTTCACACGTAAGGCAGCGTCTAAATTAACTAACCGTTGGACTTTTATTTTCTTCTAATTTAAAGCGATTTTAACAATATAATTCAAATTTGTTATATGGTACGGAACGACTCACAATGTACTCAACTTATCATATGTAAATTGGATCATCTGTGGAACGCCAGTGGCAAGATCAAACGAATCATTTTTTCTCAGCTTCACGCACTCGATTCGTTTTATCTTGCCACTGGCGTTCCACAGATGATCCAATTTACATATGATACGTTGAGTCCATTGTTGAGTCGTTCACAAATTTGAATACATAAAAATCAAGAAAATCACTTTAAATTATAAGAAAATTAAAGTCCAACAGCACGTTAATCTATCATGTGTGGTAAAGATAGGCCATATAGAGTACCACTGATAAACGTCAGCGCCACTTTTGCCTTAAGGTGTTTTTAGTACGACCACTGCGTTAAACTTCATTAGGGCTAATGTTTGTTCTTCTGCAATGTGGAACGTCCTTGACTTTTTTTACGAGTAAATATCCGCACGCAATAATGGTTATTCTGCCGGTTACAAAGTACAGACACAGAAGGAAAAAAATAATTTTCTTAAAAACATTGAAACAACACTTACAATCAAGCTACAGTCTCAGTAAAAATATTTGGCTCACTTGATTGTATCCTCGCCTTCCCATCTCCTTGGGCCTCCTGTTCAGCGGTTAGTCGTCGGCAAAGAACCTGAGGTCTAGTAACGTCGCGATAGACGGAGATGACGCTTTCGAAAGGAGTCGAGTGCTGAAGAAAATTCTCGATTCACTCTTATGCTTCCAGTTCTTGGCAAACCAACTCTTTTTTTTTTTTTTCTACTAAGTCATGAATTGCGTGGCGAGCGGTATGAAAAGAAATGACTCCGGAATAACTTTCATGGCTTCAAAATGCCGCCATTTCGTGATCCGACCCCTTAATTACGGGTTGTGAGCACTAAAGAAAAACGAAGAAGAAAGATTTTTGAGGCCCTTTTTTGATACATCGAAGCGTCTTTCATACTTTCATATATCAACTACAAATATTTTTGTTGATTTCAGGCAACATCCTTGATGTTGCTTTTTTACTCTGGTGTCAGACAAAGACGGAAGTCTGTCAGGAAAAAATGTAAAATTCTATGGTTCGTTTAGAAAGTTACAGAACAGAAAGCTCAAATAAGGCTGATGAGGTTCCATGCTGGAATACTTGGGTAGTTTTTCGCTATAACTTTTGGAACGGCTTGGAAACTAAAATTTGATAGCATTTTGTTTTGAAGAAGGGTATGGGCATGATTTTCAGTTGAACATGCCTACCGAGCGTGAAAATCGCATCCAGTCTGAGGATTAATGAGAGAGGGAAAATTTTATATATTTAGGCATGACAAAATTCAAGGGAACATTGGTACTTAGAAATAACATCTCATAGGCATGGAAAAAATGGGTTCATGCCCTCGCAGCTCAAAATCGACCCAGCTAAACTTAGGTCCCAGATCTCTCGCCGGGTTAGTAATTCATTCCCAGTTTTAGCTCCTCTGGTTTGGCATGCCGGGCATGCCGATGGTGAAGCCAGTTGGTTTGGCATGCCCGGCATGCCAGGCAAGAAATTGGCATGCCCAGCGAGACTGATTTTGATGTTGGCTTCAGCATCATATCCTGAGAATCACATATAATCGCCAAATATATCTTAGGGAGCTTTAAGTTACAGGTTTCATGCCTGGCAATAAATGCAGATTATAACAAAAAAGTCATGTTTGTCACAATGTGTGTCACGAGATCGACTGTCAAAACTGAAGACAAAAGCCTGGATTTATAAATAAAAAGCTCCACAAAACAACATTATTCATACATAAAATAGAATACTTAACTTGCAATCAAAGATTAATCCTTTTATTTCAAACCGATACTGACATTTCTGGGTCCACATTTAAATTTGATCGCGGAAAAGCGTCTTAAACAATAAGATAACAAATCTTCTCAGTATAAACTTATCCATGCTTAAGTTTTATCGTGTCGGAATGTTTCCCGGTCAACAGCATTAAAAGACTGGTGAAAATGAAGCTTACCAGGTCGTTCAAGTCAGTACGAGAGTACGACGTTAATACTGCAAAGACGTTCTGATTTGGTGAATTTGGACTGCCTTCTCAGAGAGATTTTGCTTAGTTTTTCAGTGCGCTCCTTGTTGGCTATGCGAATCTCGCAAACTGTTTTACTCCTTGCTGACGATAGTCCTTTGAGCAACGTCATCTGCGTCATCCGAAGATACCCCGAGCACGCACGAAATCGGCCGAATTTCCGCAGAAGTGTTTTCGCGGATGACGAGGAATCTAGTTTGTTGTAGCGTGGCAGTTGTGGCGTCACGATCTCGTCATGTCTCTTCGCACTTGTTTGTCTTTTTTTTCTGCGGTGCATGGTTGAGATGTTGGTGAATGCTGGACAAGAAATGGATTCTGCGAGAGACTGTAAGTACAAATTTAGTATTAATTTGGTAAAGAAAAAGCCTGAACATCGAACAAATCCCGTGAATTATCCTTTTGGCATTCAGTTTATCTTGCTGTTGAGCATGCCTAAGAACTCCCGCATAAGTGGTTGTCAACTTGTTCACTTCGGATTGTTTCTGTTTGTATGTCTTGTAATCTTCTTCTGCTGCTAAGAAGACTAGAGAAAACTTCAAAAATAAGAAACCAAAGCTAAAAAAAGTCAGTTCTAATTTTATAGCTCGAGTATAATTATTTTTGGCACCTACGGTCATATTTTTCCACTGTACTGGTAAAGTTACTTATTTTTGCTGCATAGTTTGACTGTTGTTTGAAAGACAATCAAACGGATATTACAATCACTTTTGGAGACAAAATAAAATTTCCGTAAATCAAATGCCAAAATCAGGTTTGGATTTCGCTTTAAAAAAATGAACATGCTGCGCGTGTCAATGCAAAGTTGTAAACAACTCAATATATGCAGTCTGTGAATGTGCGTTTAGGTCCACAAACTAATTTTTCTTTTGGACATCTCATCCAAGCAAAGACTTAAGGCTTACATTGCTTGTCTACGAGTGTACTACAAAATGCTTTGCTACAGTAAGCCTCTGAGAGGCGATTCTGGTAAATTTATAGAACGCTAAAATGCAAATAATTCCAAGCTTAAACAACCTGGCTGGGTCCGACTTTTGAATTACAAAATGTTCAGGTTTGCTGGCTCTACTTTAAATGAACATGGTTTTTGAAATGATTTTGTAATATTTTAACGCGAAAATTATGATTGGGTTATAAAGCTTTTAAAACGGACGAAAACTAAGCTAAAAAACATGTTCAATGTAAAAAACTAAGATTTAGTCGCTTTTTCAACTTTGCTTTGTGGGCCGAAAAATTTACCTTTACGCAAAAACAAAAGCAAATAATGAGGCTTTTATTGGACATATTTTCTGAGAATTTTATCTGATCAATTTAATGTCACTAGAATTGTTTTCGTATAGGAATTTTCCTAATTAAATGAGCTTTTAATTTAATAATTTTGATACTCTATAAACTTCTCATTTGATAGCCTCACTTTTTTATACACCGATTGAGAAACAAATTCGCTCTCGTTAAATCCTATTTTATGACCTATTTATTAGAACTCTAGGTAACATACGAAATGATGTAACCGGACAGGCTTTATTTTGGTCCTAATTTATTTTTTCTTCGCAACCCCTAATCAGTTGACGGGCCGTGAAAGAATATCGCCACAAAAAGATGCGAAAAAGTTTTCGCTGAGTTTCCTTTACATATTCCGGCTTTATATGGGTCTACACCCCAATTGCCTGCTTAAAAATGAAACTGTTGTTCAATTAAGTGTCAGTCAAACTCGGTATAATCATGACTTGTAAATCCAAATGCAAAGGTTTATTTCGCAGTAGAAAAGCGTGTAAACATCATCGAACAGCGCAATGTAAATTGGCTAATGTGAAACCACGTTTCTTTCACTTTATTTACCATGTATTTATCTCAATTGCACACTCTTGTGAAATTAGCCTCAGACAATTAGTTGCGACCTTTAACAGACTCAACAAGCCAGTATGAAAATATGTTAAGAGAAGCTGAGCTCTACATGTTCTATTTCCTTGCATGTGTTAAGATTCCATTTCTTTTTTGTTACAGGTAACTTCCAGACATGACGAGGAGATAATTACTTTTCTAGAGAGCAATCCTTTGATACCGTCAATTATTACTGACTTACTTTGAGTTAAAAACGAAGAACACAGACACTGGTAATGACAAAAAAACATTAATCCCTGGCAAGCCTACAAAACAAGAAAGAGGAACTCAGACTCCTTATCAAAATGTGAAACAAGATAAAAAGAGCTTTTCTAACGTAGGGAAAATTGCGTTCGAGAGATTTGTAATTGCAACGTTATATTCAAGCACATTGCATTGTCAAACATCATAATTTACTGAATAATGAACAGTGATTTTGGGGCTTAGCTCAGTTTGTAATGAACTTTGAAAGATATTCTATAACCTTGTATTTTTAAAAGCTTTCATGGAACATAGACGCATTTTATTATACAATGAAAATAGTCTCTGTCTCTCTTTTTACTGATTTCAGTCAATTCCATTTTATTCGCAATGTGAAATGGGAATCCTATTAAAGACTCATTAAAAGGGGTGAGGAGTTTTTACAATCCCCCAACAGGTCATCTCCACGATGACGCTGTTTTATTACTTCGGCAGAATCCCTCAGGGTTTTACTTTCTTGTGAAAATTAGAGCTTTTGTTATTTAAACTTCGCTGGGACAACCAAATCTATGAAAATGAAAGGAATAGCAATGACGTCATCGAGAAACCGTACATCAAAAGATAAGCACTGTGATCTGTTTATTTTTTTTTTTCAGCCAGGCTTAAAATATCTGTAGATTCAAGGAATTATAACCTGTGCGTTGAAATGCCAGAGACCGATTTTGGCATGGCCGGCATGACCTAGATTATGGCACTCCCGGCATTCCAGGGAATTTAGCATGCCGGGCATGTCAGAAAATTTGGCATGCCCGGCATGCCGGGGATTTTGCTGGGTATGAATTACTTATTACCAGAACCTAGGCTTCTCGCGGCCTGGGTGAGAAGGTCACAGAACCTCAAATTATGCTTACAGGGCATGCGAAATTCTGTTGCATGCCAATTTAAATGCAAAAGCACTCTGGGGCCACCCCCTCTATTACCAGTGAGAAAATCATTGACAATAGGCATGGGAAAAATCCTTGCATGCTAACCAACATTGAAAACGTAGCAGAAATGTCCTCAATTGCTGAGTCATGCCCTAGGGGAGGCTTTAAAATACAGAATTTCCCGACATGGATGAGGGAATTTTCCGTAAACAGCATGTGATCATGCCGGCTAGGACGTATTGCCTCCGTACTGCCCCTTTTTACAGCTAGCTAGGCTCATTTTTAGGTTCCGTGGCCTGAAATGACGAAAAATTCATGCCCTAAATGTAAAAAGTCCAAATACGTCCTCGAAATTTTAGTTTCCAAGCCGTTTTGGGCTCAAAAATACGATTTTTAAAAGTCAAATGCAGACTCTCAAAGAAAATTGATCCCGTAAAGTGAACGAAATTCGCGTCCTTTGAATACAAATGAAATTGAAACTTAAGGCTTGTCATGCTTTGTTGCATAATTATCAGGAGCAACTCTTCACTCGGTTAAATAGAATCAACTAACGTTTCCAAAAGTTGTCCGTATTCTTCTCCAATTTTAATCGAGTTTCACGGTTCCACTGTTCTAGTTACGAGAGGATGCCATGCATACGACGCGAGAGTACGTTCGAGCCCAGTTCCTCGAAAATCATTACGCATAAGCAAGGATTAAATAGTCCAAATTTTATTTGAGGTTTTTTTTATGTAAGAACATTATTGAGCCTTTACTTGGAGATGAAGTTGTGGTAAAACAATGGAAGTAAAATACAAAAATGAGGCCTTCTTAGTGGTGGGGGAGTACGTATGTCCTTGCGGTGTCCCTCTCGGTATTTTTACTTTGTATTTGCGTTTTGTGAAGTTGTGCAGAGAAAACAAAAGCGAGTTGTTTGTCTTATAACTAATCAGTGATCGCTTTACTATCCCGCTTTCTCGAATGGCTTCGAAAGATCAACGCCATAACTAACTGATACTGAGTAATAAAACGTTGCAATACCTGGTTCATTAATAATGTATTCAGTGTAATTTCACGTTCCCTTCTAAACCCCAAATTACATCACAAAGTGAAAATTCTAATTTAATTCCCAACACGAAAGAAACTTGTTGCGTTTCAATGAAAATAAAGTGTGTCGATTCAGCTTTTTATTCCCGTCGCAGAAAAATTTCCGGATCCCAAAATTCAATTGATTTTAACTAGTTTCTCAACGTTTTACTCAGTTTTTAGAGGAGTTCATGTGTGGGAAAAATGAGAAACGTTTTACTTATATGGTTATTTGTTACAAATGAAGGTAACCGATGACAAAGCGTTACAGATATTGTCTTCTTTTTAAACGCTTTTTTCATAGTAAAGTTTCGCGGGTTTAGGTTCGAAAATCAACAAAGTCCAGCGATAGAATTAGAAAATGAGTTATTCTTTTCCTTTAATGAATAAAGCGCTCGTTGATAAAATAGCTATTAAGAACGCAATCTGCTTTTATGTAACTGGCTAACGAAGAGAGATTCATTCAATATAGTTCCCGAGACACTAATAGCGACAAATGTGGGAACAATAGCTTCACTTATCGCAGGGTGTGATTTTGGTTGCCTTTTTGTGTAGTTTGGCCTTATAGTTCGTATTTCCTTTAATCAAATTATTTATTAATAATTTGTGCCTCACTGTTTGGTAGCCGGAGACTCGTCTGCTCTTGAGAAACAGCACAAAATCAAACATTGATCACAACCGGGGTAAAAATACTAAAGATAACTGCTTCTAAACAAATTACACCTGTGATTTCATAATTGATAATTAACGTCTGAAACAAGCCATTTACACCACCATGCAAAGGGAGTTTCTCCTCAGTCATCGTTAGAAAGATAGTTTTCGTTTTACGAATATCATCCCTCATTGACTGCTTTTCCCAATTACAATTCGGAACCCGAAAAATAAATAAGAGAAAAATAAACAAAGATATTGCAATTTAGTAACCTTTCCATTATCACGCTGTAAAAATGATGTTGAAATTGTGATCATAAAAGGGGTTAAAATAGGATATTAAATAATCTTAATAGTTTAAACCATGGGTAAGCAAATCACGGAAGAGCTCAAATAAAAAGAGCTGTTAAAAGACCTAATGTAGTATTGGGTACTTATCGTTTTCATGCATTAATGTCACATACAGCATCTTTATACCAAAAGTTTATAGAAAAGGACCTTTTTTCACAAAAAGCAGCGTGCAAATTAATATTAGACCATTAAATTTTGTTTCAGAATTTAAGGCGAATGTTTTGACCCATAAAACGATCAAAGACTAACAATCAATTTACTAGGTTGAGTTTGATCGTCCGGGTGAACGTAGTCCTGAATAGGACTGTTGTTGTTGACAGTGACTGACGTTTCAACAACCTGTGCGGTAGTCATCTTCAGAGTCATCTGAAGATGACTACCGCACAGGTTGTCGAAACGTCAGTCACTGTCAACAACAACAGTCCTATTCAGGACTACGTTCACCCGGACGATCAAACTCAACCTACTTTTGAAATGACTCCTGGGTTCAAACCTTTCACAATGAATTTATTGTAAATCTTCAAGTTTGTTATCAGTATGGTATGGAAAGCGTACAAAAACTGAAACACTGAAGTTAACTTATTATATGTAAATTTAATCATGGAAAAGACCGAAGGAATCTGTTTTCAATTTTTTTGTCGACACTTATTCAAGACTCAGCCTAACGTAGGGTCGTCATGCACATAGAAGGTAAGTGTCAATATCCCACCATGTACGTAAAAAGTAATTAAACCAGAGCTAATATTTGATCTACCACATCGTAGAACTTCCTTAGGTAAATTATTGCAGAAGGTAGTCATTCACAGACGAAAAAGGACACGTTTGCAAATTGACACAAAATACAGATCTAGTTCTTGGACCTGCTACAAATTAGACTGAAAGTATAAGGCCTTCTTTCCTAATAACACTTTTAGAGTAGGTTTGAACCTAGAAACAGTTGGTTTTGGCGGTGGAAGCAGCTGAAAGTGAAGACCCATGATAAAATTCTGAAACATGACCTTGAAATTCATTACAAGTCCTGTTGATGTAACTAATATATGAATGCCTCGTCATAATGTATTGCATCATTTCTTGGTGAAAAGTCCTTGACATATTTTTCTACTTGTCTGAAAAATGAATAAACAAAATCAGATAGTATAAATCATTAGTCTACAGTTCGCGGCTTCATTCTCTGATCACTTTTCACAGGGTTAATATCCAAGAGCTGGCAAGATCATGAAGTTGGTGGTTATCATTGTCGCGTCAGTTTGTGCCAACTTGTATTTCTGTACGGCAAGAAATACTTCAGGAAGTAAAGTAAGATAATCCACCATTCGCTAACTTTTCACAACTTCAGTTTCTTATTTTAAGATTTAAAAGCTCATTCTTTTACGATATAGTCAGGGGCACCCAACGCCAATTTTCGGAAAATATCTGTTCGGAAGACGATTTGAGATCTAGAATTTTGGGAACATTTGTTGTAAAATTTCTTGCTTGCCTACATCTCCTAGGGTTTTCGAACATCCAAAAAATGGCATAATTGCCCATTTTTAACGGATTTTTACCCTAAAAAGGTCACCTAGAATTTTCGGGAGCCTTTTTTCTGGCTGAAATTGTCGAAAAGGTAAGTTTTGATCCCTGTAATTTAAAAAAACACAAGTTTTCTGGCACCAATCAGAAGCCAGAACGGCGGCGACCGTTTGGAACTTGTCTGGTAAGACATTGTCCCCAGGGCCCGGGGGGGGGGGGGGGGTACTTTAGGAATTTCTGGCTGGGGATGTGCCGCTGGGACCCTGGAACCCTTAACCTATACTAGAGCTAGTTCAGCTGAATTTTGCTACCCTATAAGAGTAAACTCCCCAAATCCCCCTATCCTAGAGTAGCTGTTTACCTAGTCTATATAAAATCTTCAACCAACTGATCAGTTTCCTGAAAAATGACACCCTATTCTAGACCCAAACGCTCTGATTTATATACCCTCTCCTAGAGTAAACTGCTTGAAAACCATACCCTTCACAGCGGCACATACCTATATAGCCCATATATGGCAGTACTCCCCCCCCTCCCCCCCCCCCCCCCGGGCCCCAGGGGTTCTTCTCGCTGTTCTTTACTTTTCTTCGCGCCACATTTTTCCGCCCGTTTAGACTTTCCCTCTTCCCCACTATCTGCCCCTGGGTCTCCGAGGATGATATCAAACCTGATGCTAGGTAAGATTATTGTCTCAAATTTTACAAACTTTAATTACTTGCCAAGGAGCAATGGTAAACAATACAATGATGCTTTTTTCAGTTTATTAACAATTATTAATTTTACAACATACAATTTGTGGGAAACATGATCCAGTTACCCAGTTCCTTTTTTTAGGAAGAAATGGGGATAAGACTGCTTTTCCCCCAGGGGCCTGAGATACAATTTTTGGGCGAATAAAAATCCCTAGGTGATTTGTACCAGACATAATATACCCTGCGCCTGCCAGGAGCCGATTGACCCTACTTATGAGCTCGGCTGGGGTTCAGGAGAGCAATTGAGGGTAGCAGATTGGAAGGAAACATCCCCGTACTCGACCCAGCCCTCTTCAGGGCTGCCTGTATCACAGATTGAAAAAAACATCATTGTCATATGTATTCACCAGGTTTAAAATTCACCATCTCATCTTAGTCATTGCGTATAAAATCATATACGAATTACCGACCCCCAGGCGTATCAGGCTTTGATGAATTTAATTGCAATGTGCTTTTGTTCACGACTTGATATAAGATTCAAACAAAAGAAAAGAAAAAGGAAGAATGGAAAGAAGTTGCAGTCTAGTACAAAGAGGGACACACGCACAGCTTGTGCTTGCATTTGTCTCCCGCCCACTCTATTATTAATAGGTAGCTTCTGTCTTTGTGATAACGCCTCCTTAGCCAGACGACTCGCTAAAGTACATTTTTCTAACTTTTTCTACTTTATGTCCCTAAGACTTCCAATATTAAAGAAGCCGCTAAAAAACAAATGGACCCAGCACAAACTTCCCGCTGCAAGGTGAGACGTAATTTATTACACAGTGAACAATGAAATAAAAGACCACACAGACACACTAAACGTACGGAGACAGACAGACAGACAGACAGACAGACAGGGGGGCGTACAGATAGACACCATAGGCACTCAGAGAGATCTGATGGATAGATAAGTGACTCTCTAACCATTTAGAACTTTCCTTAGCTTGTGTCTTACTAAAATGCGCAGTGACAGACAGATCGAAAGAAGTGTCCTACAGACACTGAGATCAAGAAAGGAATAGACTATGAATATCCGACAACACGTAAAGGAAAATGAGATTGGAAGCAGCCAGTTTAACAGACAAACTTTTGGTCACTTTTGAATCGATTGAGGTTGTCAGACCGATAGAAAACCTTCGATTAGGCGGTCCTTCTTCCTTTTACTTTGATTTGGGAGGAAAAAATAAGTCAAGACAGGGACATCAATGAAGAAATGACTGTCTTTGATAGCAACTCTGTTGATATATAAAATATCTTGGTATCTGGTAAGAAAAACATCAGATAGCCTAATGATATTGACTGAGTTCTGAACCTAGGGGACAGGTTTTAGAAGCTGTTAGAGAGACAGACAGTTAAATCGAACAACTTCCTTGTTATTGGTAGGAAAAACCGTGCCAAGAAAACGCAAACAAGACCAAACCTCGATCTTGCGTAGACCATCTTAAGAATGGTGCAGACAAGTGCGGCTACTACAAGATTTACGATGCTGCAGGGAATGGATTCACCGTGTTCTGTGACATGGAAACAGAACCTGGGGCGGCCTGGACACTTGTCACGTCTTGGAGCTTCAAAAACAAGCTATTCTCGAACTTTAGGTACTTTTCAAATGAGCAAAATAAAAGTAAAATTGTGTGATAATCGCTGTTACTACACTCCTCTGTCCCCCCCACCCCCCTTTGTGGTTATCTGAAGTCGCAGTGTCACCTCAAACGAGAACTGGAAAAAAACGTCCATAGGCTGAGGATACTCTTGCGCAGCCTTTTTCTTTAAGCAAAAGCATAATTGCATTATAAAAAGAAAAGGGAAGGAAGAAAGAAAACATGCATGGCTATTTGTATGTCTAACGGGCTCATGATGACATTTAATAATAATAATAATAATAATAATAATAATAATAATAATAAATGTTATTTAACTTTCAACAATTTTGTTTTCATTGACAGGACAACTCCCTTGTCAATCAACGATCCTGTGAACGAAAACTCCCCTAACTGGTTCCTTTACCGGCTGACAGTGGACAGAATGAAGTCACTGAGGGACGTATCCACCCACTGGCGAGCCACCTGCAGTTATGACAAGTACGGCATCAACAACTACAAAGATTACGTCCGTGGAAAGTTTGCGGAGGCCGACATCTTTGCCTTCCTTGGTGCTGGTGTTTGCCTTAAGACCGAGCTTGTCAACATTCGTGGTCATATTGGAATTCACAAGACTGCCAAGTTCTGGCAGGTTGCTGCTACTTACACTCCTCATATCGACAGTTCTACAAAAGGTTGCCAGTTTGATCCCACCGTCGGCGCAGTTAGCAGCGAGGATAACTTTGGTTTTTACCACAATACAAACCCCAAGTTTACTTGTACAATGAATGGTGACTCTACCACTCAGTGGTGGTTCGGTGCCTATAAGTAACACTCTGGTGGATTATTTCGCGCGTAAACACTAGGCATTTGCTTTGAGTTTGGCATGCGCGCAATTTCATTCACGTTTTTGGAATAAGTCAAACAAAAAAGTACCATATCCACTGTTTATCGTTTCTGGTTTTTCCTGATTTAGTCATCTAAACATGTAAAACAAATGTAGTCTCATAATAGAAATTTCTCTTGACAAAACCAAAGCGTTTTCTTCAGTCGTTCCTTTATTTCTTAACTTGTTGCTAGTCAAGGGGCAATACGTTTGAAGTTGAAACTTGCATTCTGAATATTCGGTGTGTTTCCAGGCTCCCACATTTCAGTGTTGTTTCTGAGATTTCTGAGATGACTTGTCCGACCACGTGATTACTCCAACTGGGAGTGGCCGCAGGGAATAATAGGTACCTTTAGCAAGCCCAGGGGAATCTGTACGATTTGCTTCCCGTAGAATCTCTCAATTGTTTTTCGTAGGCCGGAGGCCTCTGAGGGGTAGCAAAACATGCTAAATTCCTTTGGGGCCAGTATCAAAAAGACATGATTATTCATTCAAAATATCTCGCCGTTTCCCGATAATATTTGATCCCCCAGCTGAAAGACCACTTGTGCGATGAAGTCTTTCTACTACTGAGACCAGAGTCCTTTTTATTTCTTTCTATCTTTTCTTTTTCTTTCTGAGGTTTAGCTAACAAAATCTTTAATTTGCAAAAGAAAACAAAACCAGGGAGGACTTTTGGGAATTGAAACGAAAAATACGTTCATACACTCCCGTAGTTCCTTCGAAAACGAGACTACCAGATTCCGGACCAAAATGGCCAAAGTCTATAACCACTTTCAGACCGAATCGGTGCAAAAGCCATACCCTTTTGAGCTTCACACCCTTTATGACTTACATTTACTTGGCGACTTGGCTATTGACTCAGAGGCCATGAGGGCGAGAGGAAAAATTGTCTAGTAAAATCCAAATAGTTGGTCAAAAGTATCGAGACAAAACAGCTTTAGCGGCAAAACGCGATTCAGCCGCCAGTGTTTGGGTTTTCAAAGCCGGCGCTTTTCTCAACTGAGCTATGGAGACCCTTATATTGGGAGCAGGCTTATTCTTAACCCAACTTAACTTATCTTAACTTGGGTTCGAATCCCGTTGAAGTCCCGAAATTTCAGTTTCATGTTAATTTGCAATTGCTTAAATTGCAACGACCACTGCGACGATCATATTATAATTTAAACTTTGAATTTCCGCAGTTCACGTCATCTTTATTCTAAATGAAGAGTCGTTTCAAAGGAGCTTTCTTTTCAGTATGTTGCTGTTATAAAGAACTGTACGTAACTGTAAATTCAAAAAACGTTCTCCACAATGTGTATGATAACTTATTAATCATTAACAATAACTAAAGAATGCAGTATGATCGACATTTTTTGCAATACTGTTGAAGGGAATAATGCCGACAGTCACGTGCACATGTTTTCCTTTCGGTATTGTGAGCTGTAAAACTCACACCTTTGGATAACTGGCTTTGTTTCTAAATTAAAATATCACCAGGTTATTGAAACTCAGTTCCGCAAAGTTGGGGCGGTGATTATCTGGAGAAAAATGGTTGTGTTTTTCACATTAATTTCCCAAGATATTGCGATTTTTGTTAAAAATTAAAAAGGTCGTCGGAAAATTTCTGTATAAAGAAAATTCTTCCCCTCAGAAGAATTTTCTGACGAAAGTTTACTGCTACTTCATGCCCTCGGATTTTCGACTGAACCCATCATGGTGGGTGATAGTTTAGGATGAGACGAAAAAGCCACCTAAAACTTTTGAGAGGAGCAAGTTCCGTTCAGGCATCCGAACAGAGGGCTGCAGGAATCCTAACAGATGGCTGCTCCAAATTAAGCAATGAAGCACAGGGAAAACTATTGGAGACAATTCTGGCAATACTGACATTGGGTGGGCTTTTAGTGCCCCTGTAATTTTGTCCACCAGTTCCTACCATTATTCCTAACCAGCTTCTCATGATCCCCTTTCCTTTTATATTTACTCTCTTTATAAATTCTTTTAGTTTCCTCTTTGCTTTATCATCCGAGAATAAAACAACGTGAGGTCAAATACTTCACAATAGTTTGAAATATTCAGTGACGTGTCATATTTATTTATTTCTATTTTAAGGACAAAATGGAGAAGTGATATCCTCCCTTGATTTTGCAATCAGAGACGCAGTAGTTTTTTGGAACCCTTTTAAAAACCAAGATCAACATACAAATTCTCCAGGATGGCGTTCATAGATTTCTTGAAAACATGGTTGAGAGAATTTGTTAAAAGATCAAAGCATATTTTCTTCAGTGATTATAACATTAATTCTTATAACCATTCCACCTGACTATTTACTGAAATTTTAAGGAGAAAATTGACGTTGGTCACTCTTGGGAAGGGTTAAAATTGTTTGACAATGATGCCACTCTTATTAACTTATTTTTAGTGCTTGTATTATAGTATAGCGATACATTCTTATCATACATTTTATAGGTCTAATTTACATCAGTCTTGTTTATCTGTTCTGTCATCATAAGGTTAACGTCAAACCACGAACCAAGGTTGCGAACGGCAGAACTTACAACTGACACTGATGCTTGACCAATCTCTAGGTGTGCAATATTCACTTTATCAAGTTGTTGCTGAGTACCAATTAAAATGATCTCGGTTTTGTCTTCATAAGCTTTAGCTGGTCCGCCGCCATCCATGCCCTAATGTCTTCAATACACCCTTGCACAGCATCCACGGCTTCAGTCTGGTTGTCCCCAGAATCCGGCTTATAAGATAGATACACTATATACTACTGATACAGATATACTATATACTACTGAATGAGAAATTTCTGCAATTTGATTGGCTTAGAGCAGTGATATTTCAGCTTAATTTGAAAAACCTACATGTGAAAATTTCAAACCTTTTGGGGGTAGTAGTATAAACAAATAATAGCAGGATTTGTACCTGATATTTGGCATAAATACCACTCGTGCTATTTCAAAATTGTCTCAAATTTCACTGACCTATAACGGCTCGTGATCGTGAAATTACGAGTGACAATTTCGAAATACAACACCAATCATGCTATTACCTATGCAAATGTCGTATAAAGTTCCTATATATGAGTGCACTTCAGCCTTTTTTTGTACGCGATCAGAGAAAATATTAGGCCATACTGTTGCATAGGTACAAAAAATAAGATGCCAATTGCAACCAGAGCTACTAGATTGCCCGTCCAGTATTAAAGGGCGATATAGAACTTTCAATCGTTGTTTTTTTGGAGCATTAGACACTGCAAAGAGACGTAAAAGTTGTTAATGAGTACTCACCAAAATTATCAATTTAAAACAAATTGGTTTTATTCGCGTCAATTTGAAAACGTACTAAAAAGATTGAAAAATCGGTTGACATTTTCTTAGTCCCTTGACTGAGACTTTTAAAATATACTGTATACCTGCGGTGTTTGAAAATTCACTGCAATTTTCGTTTTCGCTTTCAGTGAACTCACAGGGGGTCCGACAGGTCCACTCCGTTATCCTATGACAGAGCAGGAGGCCATCATGAAGTTGAGTTTAGTTTGTATTTTTCTTCTGGCTGACATAACCGCATAAACTGTGCTCGACTTCATGAAATTAGATATAAAAGAGACAGACATATCAAATACAATAATTACTCAGGCTTACCATTCGAGATGCAGCTCCTGAAAGCTATCAAGTAAAGCCAGATTCGGTTGATTTTAAACCCTCAAGATTACGCATCAAGCAAGGTGAAAAACGAAAACGATGCCACCCGAAATCGGATTTCCAACTTTGACAAGCGACGCATTTCTCAATCAAAAACCCAATAAACAAACCAGCCATGAATAACAGAAGACTCTTGAAAGCAGCTGTAGCTCATTTTGTACATCCAGTAGAAAAAAACAGTTAAAAACATCACAAGTTGACACAAAACTCTGTCAGCTTCAGCTGTCAAAGTAAACAAGTTTCAAGATGCTGCATAAACATGAACTCACCTATCTAATTGTGGCCAATCAGTGCATAAAAATGAGACATAGAGCGTAACCATGGTAAGAAAAGGTCTCCCACGCCTGTAATTTTAAATAACTGGCTGAATTTTCGCGTCCCAGGTCAGTTTGAAACAAAAATCTTAATAGTGCGAGGCCATAGTGACATAAACACAACACATTTCATTTGAATTTGAAAAATCAACTTGAACTTGCGATCATTTGAAAACTAGTAACTTGTCAGCGGATAACTTCAAAAAATTCTCGACCTCGATGGGTAGAAACTGAGCCTGCGATACGTTCAGGTGATACTGGTCAGCGGATACCCTGTTTTGACAGCTGTCAATTAATAACAGCATTGATGTGTAGTCAGTTTTCTCCTGGGCTCCCAAAGTAGCCAGATAGTGTGAGAGTAAACATTGGTTGCCCTGTGGTGCGGACGGACGTGCGGTGTACGGTCACGTGATTACCAAATTTTCTGGGATGGAAAGATTTACTTAGCTATGGGGCTCTGCCCACGCGCGTGCGCTATGCGCGCGGGTGGAGCTCCGCTAAAATGTCTTTTTTTTTTCCCTGTGCAACCGGTGCAGCTGAATTCCAGTGAACTTAAGCTTCATTCTTTTTTCTAGTTCCATAACATGACACCTGTGTACATCACACTTTTAGGGTAAAATAATAGCTACAGTTTAAAACTTATTAAAAACTCCCCCCGTGAAAGGGCCATCGCCAGTAGTGTTAACAAACGAGTCTTGGTGTAAAAATTGAAGAAATGGCGAAATTTTGTAATATTTGTTTGGTAAATAGAATTTTCGGAACATTACAATCTTAATCGATAACAATATCAAAATAACAGAACGGGACTTTCAAGTAAAACCAAGAGAGAAGTGAGCTAACTCTAGTATCTCTTATAGGTAACTTTAATTTGTTAAGTTGCCTTAAGGCTCGGGAAACAAGAGAGGATAAAGGGGACAGAGAGGGCATCCTCTATACACACCCTATTCCATAGGTAATTCGTCTCGAGTTATTTTTAAGACTACAAATCCCAAGGGGGATTAGACAACAGCCAATGACCCACGCTCAGAGCCACGCGTCCTTCACGAATTAAGGCAGAAAAATTGGCGGAAGACGCGGAGAGCAATATTGCTATTCGTTTTGTCGACGAAAACGACTAAAGAGAGATTTCTGCTAAAGCTGTGTCAACGAAACGGAAATTAAAAAAGAATCGCCTTCCTTTCTTGTATAGCAGGGAAATCCTTAACACAGTGAATATTCTCTCAGGATCATTTATAATTTACCGTTTGAAGAGAGCAATTTCTGGTTTGATATTTATTCTTTTATTAGTCTTTTATTATTCAACAAAAATAACACTTGGCGTCCTATAATAATAATAATAATTTAATAACTTCTAGAGCGCTATTTACATTCACTGATCAACAGCGCTTAACAACTTAAGGTGGCTCGACTGGATTTTTTGGGGGGGGGATACCTCCCAAGCATTAACTACGTCGCCATGAGTAAAGATATGGGAAAAAAGATTACCACAACTGTATTATATAAAGATGAAAATTTCTTATGATCTGGGTTTTATTGCAATCGGAGTCGCCATGGCAACGTAACGACGCCATTATGTTTTTTATTTATCTTTGTGTTTCTCTGTACCGGGAGTTTTTTTAAGAAATCGCTTAAGGGAGTTTGTACCTGCCATAATTGCCTCAATTATGGCAAAGTTTGAACAAATTCTATGAGAGCGTTTTCGAGATATTTTGAAACGAAGTTTTAAGCATCATAAAAACAGTGAAATAGCATGCTATCCACACAATTAGCTAAATTTTAAAGAAAATGATAAGCTTTGGAAACGCGGCTTCATCTCATAGTGGTTTGATTCCATTGAAAACTGCCTACAAAAAAAGAGGGGAATTGCTCCGGGTCATCTCGAGTAAGAAGAATTTTAGTAACTTGGATTCAGCTGCTTTTGTTACAGTTTTTGCACATAATTTGGTCCGTGCCTACAATTTTCGCATTTTTCAAAAAACCGCTCGATAATTTTTTTTATAAATTTTGCAATCCCGAGATCAATAGTCTATAAATATACCCTGCAAGTTTTAAGAACATTGAAACCAGAGAAGGCTTTTAAATGGGGCCTCAAATATAAGCAATTTTCCCCCAAGATTTTGTGTTTACAAGTGAGCGCTCTCATTATTCACTGGCATTGTTTCCAAGTTTTATATGCACGTGCCCAATTAACAAAAAGATAGAATTTGCATCAAAAAAGAACCCTCGGTTAAATCTCCTGAATATGCTAAAAACCGGGTAAAGAAATTAGTGATATATTATAACATCACAGAAACTCTTTGTAAGCGTTTCTGTGACGTTATAACCCGAGTAAGATTATTATTAAAGCATTGCATCCTGCACGATGAGCCGTGACGTTCACCGTCTCGGCTCTCACTGCTATCTGTTAGCATATTCCGGATATTTCTTCCGAAAGTAATCGAGAGTTCTTTTGATGCAAATTTATTTCTTTTTGCTAAATGTGCACGTGCATATGAAACTTGGAAACGATGCCAGTGAATAATGAGGACGCTCACTTGTACACACAAAACCTGGGGGAAAATTGGTTATATTTGAGGCCCTATTTAAAAGCCTTCTCTGTTTTCAATGTTCTTGAAACTTGCAGGGTATATTTATTGGCAATGGATCTCGGGATTGTGAAATTTATAAAAAAATTTATCGAGCGGTTTTTTGAAAAATGCGAAAACTGTAGGCATGGACCAAATTACGTGCAAAAACTGTAACAAAAGCAGCTGAATGCAAGTTACTAAAATTCTTCTTACTCGCGATCGCCTAGAGCAATTCCCCTCTTTTCTTGTACGCAGTTTTCAATGGAATCAAACCACTATGAGATGAAGCTACGTTTCCAAAGCTTATCATTTTCTTTAAAATTTAGCTCATGTTCCCCGCCGCTACTGTCCACAGCGCCTGTCCTCTGGAGGTTTGTCAGCCTTGCGGGCTCAGCAAACTTTCCTTTGGTCGATCTTATTTTGCATTTGCCCGTATTTGCCCTGGAAGGTTTTGTTTGCAAATGTGTTACTGTGTTTTACAAGATTTGTAGGATGTTGGTTAATCAAAATTTAAACAGTAACGTTGGTTTGCTTTTACATTTAAGAGAGGCGATTTGTAGTAACAGTTGAATAAGTTTTTTGTGAAATCAAGATGGTAAATACCAGCTCGGGAGGATCGCTACAGTTTTGGTGTTTGAGCAGATAAACTTGGAAGTAGAAATGGTTCAAATTGGTTTTACTGAGTTTGCGAAGAGTCTCTAGAAAACACAGACACCACACCGCAGACCTCGAAGAGGGAGACCACGAAATTACGAGTGTTATTTAAGACCTACACATTTGATGTGTTTTGCCTATTTTGCGAAGTGGAATAGGTGAATGTGAATGACAGGAATCAAAGAATATGTAAAGATACTGTTGGATGGATGTGATTTCTCTAAGGATTACATTGAAGAGATTGAGAAAACAGAAACAGAGGGAAGTTATTAAAAAAGTTAAGGAAGGTGAGAGTAAGCTTATAAAAAGTAAGAAATAATTTGAATTTAAGTTTTAAGCTTATATCGCAAGTATTATGTAATTCTATTTTTCTATGATATGAAGTTTTTTGAAGATTCATACAGATCGGAGGGATGGAGAAGGTGGGGGACTTTTAACTCGCAAGACTGTGTTTGTGACAAAAAAAATGAGGCTAATGTTCAATGGTATTAACTCTGGCTTTTACTTTTAATAGCACGAGTTGAAGCAAAATTGGTAAAGTAAAGATTAAATGTTTGTAAATTAAAGTTAAATCACTTGCATTGAGGTAATCTTTTGTTTATGTGAATGAAATTTGTAATTATTACAAATGTTATTTCGATAAAGTCAAATGTGATTGTTGCTGCATGTTGGAGAAAACTAAGGATTAGTACGTTTTTAATTTGGAGGGGGAGGGGGCCTGGGGCTTTTGAGGGGAGTGTTATGCCAAAAAATGCAACTCTTAGGGAAGGTCAACCTTTATGTTAAAAGATATTAAGACAGTAAAAATGGAAGGATAGGAATGGGGGAGGGTTACAGGCTCCCACCCAGAGGAGATGTAGCGCTTTAGCCACGGGATAAAAAAAATTGTTATAAAGCCTTACGTTTAGGGACATTCTTCTGTTAAAACTCCCATGAAATGAGGATAGACTTCCACACCTATAAGGGCAAGCTATGATTTTTAGTTACATGTACCTAGAAAAATAAGGAGTATGGTGTGGAGATTGGATCCTTACAGGAATCAGGGCAAGAGAAAGTGTGTGAGATGGACAGCAGCTGTGGACATTTTGCAAAATTGCTGTCCTTGTGGCACATTGTTCCTTTTATTCACCAAAGTCAATAAAAATCTCTGAAAAGTATTGTTAACATTTAAGACAAGAAAATGAGTATAAGCATTGTTGAAATTCAGTACAAAAAAATTTGCAGCCAATTAAAGAGAACAAATTTAACAAAAAAGTAGTACCAATGTAGATAATTTGACATCGAGCACAGTTTTAGATTTTTCAGCGTGAATAAGTGAAATATTCAAAATAGGTGCAGAAATCAAGAATTCACAGGTACTTGAAAAACATTTTACTTGGTGTGGGCTCAGCATGTCAAAAGATTGCACCAAAAACAATCACATTTGCGGGGAAAAGAAAATTGCTTTTAGTTATTGAGATCCAGGAGGC
Organism: Porites rus; assembly: GCA_964035705.1. Classification (NCBI taxonomy): domain Eukaryota; kingdom Metazoa; phylum Cnidaria; class Anthozoa; order Scleractinia; family Poritidae; genus Porites; species Porites rus. The sequence goes on from OZ037998.1 coordinate 12,193,357, forward strand.
ACTTTGGAGAAAATTAAATAACCTAAAAGCGCCTGATTTAGCTGCAACAAAGAGTGTTAAGTTTGCAACAGAGGGCCATTAATACTGACCAGAAACAAAACTCACAGAAAATCAACATGTGTGTCATGATTTCTCAGTGTGAAATAAGCTTGTTGGATCAAAACCTTAAAATTCTCCAGAGCATAATTTACCGGGTAGAAGGGAAAAACTTATTAGAACAAGAAGCATCAATAATTAAGTATTTTAGTTAATTCTTTGACTTTCGTCTCTTTCTTTTCATAAGCAGACAAGTTTCTTTTCACTGCCTTCATGTGAGGGAAACAGAATTTGAGTCCTCTTCGGACAAATCATTGCTTATCCTACACTTGCGGGTAGGAACGCTAACGTAAATTTCTTGAATGGAAATGTGCTCATCAGCCTCATTTGTTAAGAATCTTTTAGTTTTTCCTCTCAAAGCAAAATGTATCTTCCCAAAAAGGTAATTTGAATTTGTTTTCTTGAATATATAATATCATTATATACTATAAGTTATTATACTACTACAGGAGAAATTTCTGCAATTTTATTGGCTTAGAGCAGTGGTATTTCAGCTTAATTTGAAATACCGGTACCTTCATCTGAAAATCAGAAACCGTTTGTGGGTAGTAGTATAAACAAATAATAACAGGATTTGTACGTGATATTTGGCATAAAAACCACTCGTGATATTTCAAAATTGTCTCAAATTTCACTCACCTAACGGCTCGTAAAATTACGTTTAACAATTTTGAAATATCACTCGTGGTATTTATGCCAAATATGACTACTAATCATGGTATTGCCTATATAAATTATTTGAAATATAAAATATTTTACATACCTCTTAGGGATGAGAGCCTTTTGTCTTTTTTCAATACGTTTGCATCTTTTGCAGTTGGTGTGTTCTTGTTTATTGTGTATATAAAGAGAAAAAAAACGATTTTTGTGAATTTAAATCACAGTTGTAGGTATAAAAGAAATTAGTTTAATTCAGAACTGTTTATTAGGAACTAATTTAATTGTATGGAGGTATTTTATTTTGATGTAATTTGGTTCAGGTTTTCATAATTAATATTTTGATTTAACTGAATCTGATAGAAATTTTGTGAGTCAGTGTTAAGTGTCAACTTGTAGGTGCCACCAAAAATTACAAAGAAGTGTTTTTCTATTGTACAAAGGGAGACAAACTATTGTGAGCAACTCTTAACTTTTTTATTGAGTATGTGTGTGCGCGTGATGTTTATGTCAAAACGTTAAATGCAATCATTTGTTCTTGTTCGCAAGAAACACTAGGGACTTAAATATCCAACGACAAGATGGCAACAAGAAAGTCAATGAATTAATAGGTTTAATAAGCAAAACAGCAACTTTGCATGTGCAATTCTTTGTCGTTTTTGCACGACTATTATTACCCTGCGAACAGAGTCTCCTTCGATCTTCCTAGATAAGTCGGGAAGAGGAAGGAACCTCTGCCGACATCCTCGACAATTCATATTGAGCATGCTCCAAATTCAAATTTTTCTGCGACGTCAATCAAACCGTTACCGTAGCATCCACTGTGTTTGTCAGCAAATGTAAATGTCAGCGGGAACGTACCGGTTCGTTTTCACCCTTCTGTAGCTGTGTTTCCTCTGGATTTGGAAGCTCTATAGGAACAATTTCACCTTTGGAATCTAAACTTGCCATGTTTTAGTGTAAAGAAGATAAAAAAATCTTAGAGCTAAGCTAAAATTTACGGTGCTTTTCAAAAACAAAGCATCTAACCTTGAAACACAGAAACACACAAAACGGATCGAAATCCACCAATCACAAATCACGAGCGACGACCTTTTGTTTCCTAAGAGGTTCGCTACGATGTATAAAACGCGAGAAAGCGAAGAAAGCGCCGCTTCTTCAGATTTTGATTGACGTCGTAATGAAATACAAAATCCAAAGACGTTTTTGGCATCGCAAGTCGAGTGTTATCCACAAACAGCTGTAAAAGCATCGATCATTTAAATGCAACATGGATTCTGTAGCCTCATGATCTTATTTTGAATTAATGTTATAGCAAACACAGAAGAATAAGCATAGATATTGTTTCTATATTTTTATTCAAAACCCATTTGTTTATCCTTCCAAAAACTTCGCGTAACACTTACTGGATTGTGGATCCGTTCACGCAAGTAAAATCGACTAAGTACATGGTTAAATCCAAAACAAAATCCATCTTGAATCTGGGTACATTTTCCAATTTTCTAAAACTGAACGTTCAATCTATAATTTTCTCAAAATTCCCGCATGAAATTGAAGCGGCAGCTATTTGTTTTCCTATGGAACGTGGGCGCAGAAAGAGTCAGCAAAATTCCAGAATATGCTTGCGTGCACAGATACAACTGGTTTATCCAGTATAAAACTTGTCTGACTCATCCAAAAAGCTGGATGATCGGCAGATCAAAGGAACTTGAAGATGTCGGCAGAGTCGCTTCCTCTTTCCCGACTTATCTAGGAAAGATCGAAGCGACTCTGCTAGCAGGGTAGACTATTATGTAAAAATGCCTAATTTCGTGTTTTATGTATAACGTAAACAAGAAATGACGAAATATTATTCCTCTTTCTGAATTTTGATATGGTCCCTAGGAATTCAAGTCCAGTTGAGTTTACCTACGTTTGACAAAGTAAATAGGTAGGAATGATTGAATAATTCCGATAAATACTGAATTGAAAGAGCGCAAATTCACAGTAGGTTCGTGTTAAAGCATCAGTTGTAAGTGCAAGAAAATGTAGGAGACCCATATAAACAGGTTTTACATGTTTAGTTATAAGTTGAAGCTCTTAATTGGTGCAAATGAGCCCTAAGGGAGTACTAGTTCTTCCCTCACTTGTCCTTAGTGTACTCTACTCCCTTCACCCTTGTAGTCAAGGCTTGTGTAGTAGTCAATAGTTCATTGTTTAGCTCAAAGTACTTTAACTTTTACAATGTTTAAGTGGTTGGCAAAGCTCTCAGTAATATTATTTTTCGCAGCATTACATGATTCTCACCTGTTTTGCCTTATTTTTATTTTATTTATTTATTTATTCCTCCAATTCTTAGCTGATACATAGTTATGTAAATATAACTGAGAAAAATAATATAGTAACAGATAAAGATTTACAAAGGAAATAAAAGCGTAAAATAGAAATTACAACACTTAAATTGAATTACATTGTATATTGGAAGGAGAGGAGAGGGGCACATCTAGATAAATTAATATTGTGCCCCTTAAAGTTATGTATAACGAAGGACTTAAGATTATTGATAAAAAAGTAAACCCCTCATACCATTAGTCACCTACATTTCAGCCTTGTTCTTTAAGCAAGTGTCTAGACTCACGCTCTTTAAGATTGTATTTTACTTACCCTTCCACCCAACTGGAAGCTTTGTTTTCTTTAATCACCATGGTTGTGCTTTGTCCTGCACATTTTTATGTTATGCTATTTCATTTTATTCTATTTTAGTTTAGTTATTTTGTCTCATAGTTTGAACATTAGATTATATTATTGATTATGTTGCCACCCTTAAAGAAAACATTTCATTTAGGTTAATATAAAAACTAAATCATAGGTGTTTGAATATTTTACTTTTCTTACTTATTCCAGGTGGTAGGGCAGTGCACTCTGGGGTGCACTTTACCCCACAGTATGTGCGATAGCCCTCCTTGGCAACAGGTCTGGATTGCTTACTACAAGATGGTACAATTGACCATCTGACCTATTCTCCTTCCAAAGGGGCACCCCTGTTCTGGTCCACCCTATGTTACAGTCTAATGTTGGGTTGCGTCTAGAGACACCCCTACTCTAGGGGGTCCTCCTAGGGACACTGCTTAATCGTTCATTGTGGAACAAATGATTTAGCTGTTGAAAATGAAGACGTGGCGGCCACGAAACTGCGCATGCTAATCAATGACCTGAAACCGAAGACAAAGTCCCTGGCCATATCGGCTGTGACGTTAAGAAATGACTCAGCTGCTGTCACCGCTCGTAAAGTAAACCGCTTTAACAGACTTACCGAAACTATTTGCGAGCAAACAAATGTATGTTTTATTGACAACAGGAATATATTGGTCCATCACCTCAACAGATCAAATCTACATCTCAACAGCAGTGGGAGCAAAGTTCTTGGGAGCAACCTTTGTAGATATCTGAGACGAGCTAACTTGCCTCCCCCTGGCCAAGAATTGACAACAAAACTGGCAACGGGTTTTCGGCAGGACCACTTCCGAGTACGCAAACCTTCGAGCCATACCAAGATGTGGACCAATTACTTGAGCCAAGTAAGAGAAATGACAAATCATTGAACCAGGTTAATGATCTTAATAAGAATTGTACATTAAAGAGACACAGTGATGTAAATAATTCCGCTACAAATTCCCATATTGAACTAGATAATAATAGCCAAGCTCATCCAAAAACTCCGACAGAGTTACCTAATAGATTTTCAAGTAGCGCACACGTGCAGCCAAATTTGGGTATTCCAGTAACCAGAGGATTTAAAATTGCTTCCATTAATTTGGCCAGCTTGTATAAAAATATTGACCAGCTTAGGATCTATACGCTGTCCAAGACAGTTGATATACTAGCTATTAATGAGACTCGTCTTGACAGCTCTATTCAAGACGGTGAGGTCAGTATCCCTGGATATACCCTTGAAAGGAAAGATAGAAATAGAAATGGGGGTGGTGTGGCCCTCTATATTAGGGACTCAATAAATTATAAGCGTCTTATTGACCTCCCGGATGATAACATAGAACTGATCAGTATCCAAGTGTCGAAACCGAAAGCAAAACCATTTATTGTGTGCACTTGGTATAGGCCTCCAGGGTCCACCACTGAACTGATGAACAGATTTGAAGATGTATTGCAAAAATTGGACTCATATCATATGGAGGTTGACATTATCGGTGACCTAAATTGTAATGTTGGTGCAACATCACCAGATTGCAGCACTCAAAAACTGCTAGATATCTGTGATACTTACCAGTATAGGCAATTAATTGATCAGCCAACACGTATAACACAGCTCACATCATCTATTATTGATTTGTTTTTAACTAATCATCCGTGGAATTTTTCGGACTCCGGAGTCACCGATATCGGAATCAGTGATCACTGTCTGGTGTATGCAATAAGAAAGATTTGTATCCCCAAATCAAATCCAAAGACTGTAACAAGCAGATGCTTTAGAAATTTCACTCCAGATAGTTTTCGAACTGATTTATCTATGGTCCCGTGGAATCTGATTGAACAGGAGCATAATCCTGACATTGCTTGGGATATATGGCAACATATGTTCTTAGACATTGCTGATAGCCATGCACCACTTAAGAAGAAGAAGAGAGTGAAAGGAATCTCTTCCCCCTGGATTACTCCAGAGCTAAAAAGGCTAATGTTTCAGAGAGACAAACTCAAAAAATTGGCCTCAAGGTTCCCAACAGATGGCAATTGGACTTCTTACAAAAAACATGAAGAATAAGGTTAATTATGAAATTAAGAATGCTAAAATGAACTATTACAATGCCTTCTTCAAAGATAACCACAGAAACATAAAGAATACTTGGAAAGGAATTAATAGACTAATTGGAAATGAACCTAAATTTAATAAGATAACTCAGCTGGACACTGGGGATACTGTAAATACTGACCCCATTGAAATCAGTAATATACTCAACACACATTTCTCCAAAATAGGACCTTCCTTAGCCTCTCAAATTAAAGATACATCCAGTAATTTTACTGATTATGTTACCCCCGCAGAACACATTTTTAATTTGGCAAAAGTATCATGCCAGGAGGTCTTCAATTTAATTCAGAAAATACCGAGTAATAAAGCCAGTGGTCTTGATAACATCTCAGCACGTCTCCTGAAAGAAGCGTCTCCCATAGTTACTCGCAGTCTAACTTTTATAATAAATCAGTCAATTACCACTGGAATATTTCCAAATGCTTGGAAACGAGCTAGAGTTTCGCCAATATTTAAAGAAGACCTCAGGACTGATCCTAACAACTACAGACCTATCTCAGTTGTGCCTGTAGTAAGTAAATTAATTGAAAGAGTTGTTTTTAATCAATTTTATGAATATTTAAATAATAATAACTTGTTAACTGAATCACAATCTGGCTTTAGACCTATGTTTTCCACTGAAACAGCTTTACTTGAGGCTACGAATGAATGGCTATGGAATATTGACGACAGTCTCTTAAATGGTGTGATATTCCTGGACTTAAAAAAGGCTTTTGATACCATGGATCATGCTATCCTTCTGGGAAAGCTTAAACTCTATGGGGTCAGTTCTCAATCCCTTAACTGGTTTCAGTCCTATCTATCTGACCGAAAGCAACAAACGTTCATTGATGGAGTTCAATCTGATTTCTGTAATATAACATGTGGTATTCCACAGGGGTCTATTTTAGGCCCTCTCTTATTCACTATTTATGTTAATGATCTCCCTTCATGTAATTTGTTTTCAAAACCCAGAATGTATGCAGATGATACTACCCTTACCACATCTGCAGAAGACCCATGTGTCCTTGAACATAAAATGAATTATGATATGAATTTAATCCAGTCATGGCTGTCAGCAAACAAATTAACTTTAAATGTTAAGAAGACTAAATACATGCGTATAGGGAGCCAATTTAAGTTATCCCAAATAAACAGTGACTTCACAGTCAAAGTCAATAATACACCCTTAGAAAGAGTAATTAAACATAAATCCCTTGGAGTTCAAATTGATGAATCTTTGAACTGGCGCCCACACATTCATACCATTTCAAAGAAAATATCCGCTGGTATTGCTATCTTATGGCGTGTAAGTCATTTTATACCATTTGATACTAGAGTGAACATGTACAATGCACTGGTAATGCCATATTTTAATCACTGTGGTGCCGTTTGGGGTAATATCAATAAGGGACTAGCAGACAAACTTCAAAAGCTGCAGAATAGGGCTGCTAGAATTCTCACCTTTTCTAACTATGACGTTCGCTCAAGTGTTTTGTTGGATGAGCTTGGCTGGGAAAGGCTAGAATATGCAAGACTTAAACAGTTGGCTGTGACAATGTATAAAATCCATAATAATCTTTCCCCATCGTATCTGAGGCGGATCTTTACCAACACCTCAAATGTACATTCACATAATCTTAGAAATTCTGAGTTAAATTATTATGTCTCCAGACCCAAAACTGAGTCTGCAAAAAGGAGCCTACACTACAGAGGATCTGTTCTGTGGAACAAGATTCCCTCAGAGATTAGAAAACTGCCTAGTTTAAATGTTTTTAAAACTTCAATTCATGGGAAAGATTTTTCTAATACACCATGACCCATTGTAACTCTTATTATCCGTAATGTAAGTTTTTGTATTATTAACATTATAGTCAATAGTTCCTTAGTCTTTTAGTCTTAGTATTTTAGTCTAGTTTTAAACACGATTCCTAGGAAGACCATGTAAAATGATACGATTTCGTGTATAAATAAAGATTGATGATGATTGATGATGACTGCTACCCTAGGGGGTAGGCTCTGTCTATCCTTGCCACCCTAATTTTGCCAAATTATAATGATTGATATAATATAATCAAATAAAAAATAAATGGATGAAAGGAGAATCTGTGTTTTCCTTCTTTAGTCTCACAAGCCTTGCAGGGGTAGGGGGAGGAGTAATCATTGTTATTCTCAGTTGTTCATACCCCTCTTCTTGGCATGTGAATATTTTCTGATGCTCTCCCCTTTTCATGTCACTGACCCTTAGAAACTCATTAATAAAATGTATTTGCCCATGGTAGTAGACAGCGGCTGGATTAAAGAAGCAGACGCTTGCTTGTAGTTGTTTTTCTCCCTTCTTAGCATAGCATCTGATCTGGAGAAACTACCGCTTGCAGGGTAGACTATACGATAAATTTTATTGTAATTTTAAGTCAATTTTCAACTGTTTCTATTTTTTTTTTTTTTGCTCTTAAAAATGTGGTCAGTGTAAAAGGCAGATTGTGGACTATTTTTCACCATGTAAATGAGTATCTAACAACATTAACCTGATTATTTTCTAGCTTTGAAACCAATACTCCGCAGTCACTCTGCAGTGTGCATTTTACACTGCCCCATTAAAAATGTGCTTGTCTCAAAGACAAGTCATGTTAAAGGTTGACATGTTTGAACTAAATTTCTACCACTGCTAGATATTGAGATATAGATTTTGGTGTTGCCTGTACGTATTTACTTAATTTGACATATGAATCCACAAGCATTTGAATTTGTTCTCAAGAGTAGAAATTTGTTACTATTCCACCGAAAGAACAATTTTTTTAGTGATGTAACAAGATGGAACTCAATTGTTTACAATCTCATCATGATGGTAGAGCAAGAAACCAATTTCACGTGTTTTACAACATGTACTCTATTGCCAATATTTCCAGAAAATTCCTGGGTATTAGAGTAAATTTAAATACGTGCGAGATACGTGTGAATGGATAAACTCAATTTCAGTATAAATATGCATGGATGTGGAAATGTTTTAGCCAAGGAAAAAGAGTTGCAGATTCAAAAATATGTGGACCCAAGTAGACTGTACTTGTAATGAAAGCTAAAATACACAGTTATTCAGTTTTTTACACTAAGAGTAGCAAGCAAAAACATGTTTGTACTCACGACTTGAAAATGCCACTAAATTAAGTAACTCTCTCTGCAATGCTGTAGGGTAAAAACAGTTAAACAGCAATATATATCAATACAATCAATTTTTTGCTAAGATGAAAACCATTGTGGGTTTTAACTGTTTGTGTGAGATGTTGAAGTGACTTTTTGAGCTTAAAGAAAGTCTTAGTACCGAAAATCAGTAAAAATGAGGAATTTTTACAGCAACTGTCTTTGTTACAGGTATACTTATTTAGTAAAAATATTTATTAAAGGGAATTGATAGTATTCATTCACTTATTCATTTTTTTCTTTAATTATTTTGTAGGAATGGTTTAAGATATGAATATTTGTGGTACTATAAGATTATAAAGAAGAATACAAATGAGGTATGTTGTTGTACTAGTGACTTACCAGCTGATATGTCTTATGCATATTGAGTTTTTATTTCCCGTGGTTTTATGTTTCTTTAAGTGTGTGTGACCGGGTTTGATCTCGGACACCATTTATATTAGGATTGTTTTTTGTTTAATCACCTCTTTGAAGCTTAAAGCTTTTTAGTACAGCTAAAGAATCTTTCAATTAAGATTTCAAATTTTTTTCTTCTCTGTGAAATCTCTGGAGCTGAAAAGGTACATGTATGTAGTTGTTCGTGAATGTGATGATTTTTTTGTTTTCTGCTATGTTTTGATGACAGGTTCTAAAGGTAATCAGTTTACATGATGTAGTGGGCTATGACTAACAGTCAATCAAATTATTTGTTTCTATAGATTTTGGGAACGATCACGTGGTTTAGTACATTATTGGCAATGGTGAATCACAAACACCTCTTCTGCAAATTTTCCTGAGGGATGACCAAAATTGAAAAAAAATTGGTACATCATTTGCAAGTCAAAGTCAAAATATTGAATTAACTCAAAATGACAAAAGGTATAGCAAAGAGTCATAAATACATTGTAGATGATTAACATAAATGGATCACATGTTAAATTTTATTGTTGTACCTTTTTTTTCTTGTTGTCTTCTTTTGGCAACTGAAAAATAAATTAATAAATTTGTTGTAATACACGTAATGTATTTCCACAAATAATAGCTAGGGACAATTATTGTTATTTTTTATACAAAAAAAAGCAATTATTTGAGGGAAATAATTATCTCAAAATTTGCTTATTAAAAGTTGTGTCCTAATTGATTTGTTTTATTTTTCCATTAAATAAAACAATATTATCACATAAGTGTTCCAAATTTGGTTACTTAATTAATTGTCAATGTTAATATTTTCAGCGTTTCCTTATTTTGTTTTTGAACACGGCCTTTTTGCATGGATTTGTATTCTTGAAAATGTATTTTTAAGAGTGATTTTTTTAAGAATACAGAATTTTTTTCTCTTAGGGCAAGATTGAAGATTGTCATCTTTTGTGCTGAGAAGTATGGTTGACTTCTAGAAGTTACTTGGTAACATGTTTTACCATCACAGAATACTATTTGCAAATGCAAATGAGGTATTTAGGTTAGTTATCTTAGTTATTATTTTTTAATAATATTGATAAAAGATGCAGCAAAAATTCATAGATAGACTATTAATATAACTGGATCACAAGTTTACTTCATTTTATTTACCTTTAGCTTTGTTTTTTCTTCTTGCTACTGCAAAATAAAATAAGAAGACTGTTGTAATAGATGTATTGATAAAATTAACACTTATTCCTCCGAAAATTTATTGTGATAGAAGAATTAATCAGTTAAAGCTAAATTGCATAATAACAACTTTTAACAACAACAACAACAATAATTTTATTTATTATAACATCCGGGGCTTTAAAGACTGGAATTAATATATTATATATATATACAAAGGTATGTTTACAGTTCCCTAAAGGCACGCAACTAAATAATGTAGATACGCTAAATAAGACAACAATATATTATTACAGTATAGCATAATAAGCAGAGGAGGGACAGCTCTGTGGTAGGTTATAGCGACTACAGGTAATGTGCACAAAATAAGATAAGTCCAACTTATTACTCCAATATAGAGCAATAGCAAAAGAGTATTGGCAGAGCTTTTCTTATTTCCTTAGTGCTGCATGGGGTAGATCAAACAAGTTTAAGGCAAAGAAATAAGTTGGGAAGACACCGCAAAAGCTTTGGGAAAGTTCCAATGCAGAGTTAACTGTACTACAAAGGGTGCCCATCAAAATGTATTGATAGATAACACAACAAGAGTCTTCCAAAGGGAGGGACAGTGAGTAATAAAATTACTATAACTATTTGCTTTCGTGCTCATGAGTCAAATAATGACCAAGTATTGCATAACGGCAGAGTTTATATAGTTAGACAGTGTTTCAATGTTTGACAGATAGATACAGTTGTACCATAAGTTGCATAATTTTATCATGATAAAAGTATAGCCATGAATATTGCCTAGAAAACAACAATCAATCAATGTGATGCTAAGATATATACGATGAAAAACATTCAACGAGTTATTGTGAATTAAGGTTCTAGTCATGACCAGCTTTTATTTGTAGCTCAAAGAATAGTATGCTTTTAATGAGCTATAATCTTTCAAGATATAATTTTAGGGGATATTTATATGAGAAAACTTGTACCGCCACAAGTTTCATACTGGGATGACTTTGTTATTTCGTATCACGTTTGTATTATGACTGGGTCATTTCATATCTTGTTATTTGAAAGTACACTTCATGTTGACAAAATACACGTAAGATTCAAAATTGTAAACATTACGCATGCGCTACCCATTTAAGTCTACTTGCAGACTTGTTTTACACTGAAATGCGTGGTCGTTTTGCGTTTACATGATACCGTTGTGACATTAATTTTTGTACCGACATGAAATTTTTGCCCTGGTACAACAATCCAGGTGAACTCATGCTGGTGTGACTCGTGCTGACATTATATTTTGTGGTGGTATTATGTAAACAAATGTGGAGCCATGAGAGGGAACTGGAGTGAACTCACTTTGGTGTCATTAAACAGCCCCGTAGTATACATCGGGGGAGTTTCCTCAGTCTACCTACCTAAGCCATTACATTTCTTTAACTTTATTTACTATCTGGTAAATGTCTTATCAAATTAAAGAAATATATATAAAAAAATGATTTTTGATAACCGTACTGATATTGAAATCAACTACAGTCAATTTATAGAGTGTTTTTATAAAATAGTTGTAGATTGTACAACTATTAAGACCTAAATTTGTATTTGGTCATCAGTATTCACTATACAAAAAGAAACTATGATAATTGTATTATTGTAAGTGATGTTTTATTTAAATAGCAACAATTTGACATACATACCATCCATTTCGTCATCCAACGACATTTGTTCTTCTTCTTCTTGTTTGTCCATTTCATTACGTAGATTTTGTTGAAAGAGAGTTTACATATTTAGTTTACAGTGCAGAGTTTTGTCAATGGACACTCTCGAAATACAAAAAAGGGTCTTAAACTGGAACTGTACTTACATTAGAAAATTAATTACAATATGTTGACAGACTGTTTTATAAATAAAACAGTTGCAGATCGTACTCACATTAGGATATTAATTACAGTGAGTTGACAGACTATTTTATAAATATTATAGTTGCAGATCGTAGAACCATTATGACCTAAGTTTGTATTTGGTCATTAGTATCCAGAATCTGTGATGATTGTATTATTGAAGTATTTAGAAATTAAACTTTAAAATAGTATTATTCTACAAATTTCAAAGTGCAGCGATTTGTTTTTACAAAACAAGAGAAATAATTTTTGCGTTATATGTATTAGATCAATTAAGTGTGGTCTACATTAATTGGTATTTTATTTAAATTGCAAGAAATTGACATACGTACCATCGATTTCTTCTAATTCCTCCTCTTGTTCTTGATAACGAGTAATTTCTTGAAAGAAAGTTTACATATTTAGATTGCAGTGGAGTGTTTCGTCAGTAGACACCCTCCAGGCAAAAAAAGTGTCTATAACTGGAGCTGTACTTACATTAGAAAATTAATTACAGTTAGTTTACAGACTGTTTTATAAATAAAACAGTTGCAGATCGTACAATTGTTAGGACCTAAGTTTGTATTTTATCATCAGTATTCATGTACGAAGAGAAATTATTATAATTGTATTATTGAAGTGCGCAGAAATCAAAGTTTTTAATAGTATTATTCTATAGATTTTAAAGTGCAGCAATTTGTTGATATAAAACAAGAAAAAAACTGCTTTATACGTATTACGTCAAACTTGGAAGGTATCCCCCCAAAAAAATCCAGTCGAGCCACCTTAAAAACACTACAATAAAATTCAAATTTGTAAAACTAATTACATGTACATGAATATTACTTGCTACTTGCTTTATTGTACAAACGACCGGCTTCGATAGACCGGCGAAATTTCTCATTTTATTAAAGCACTGAGGTTACGATTACTTCGAGTTAAACTGATTTCACGGGTTGTGAAAGAGTCGAGCGATTCCCTTTTCCCAGGTGAGCGCCGACTCATTTCGCTTCAAAATTCAGAAATGCTCTCGATCTCTTTTCGCTTTCATTGCCTTTCGCCCGACATGTTTTGCATGGCGTTTAGTCATGTGAAACCTCCACGAAACATCCACGCAGCGCGCGAGGTACCTTCATCCCGATTCTAAAAATAACTCGAGACGAATTACCTATGGAATAGGGTGTGTATGGGGGATGCCTTCTCTGTCCCCTTTATCCTCTCTTGTCGGGAAATTTTTAAGATTTGGACTAAACGCGCGTGAAATTATTCCCTAATTTCAATCGTCACCATTTGATTACACATACTAAGGAAACGCGCGGGAGCCTTAACTTGTTTTAAAACAGGTTTTACCTGTTCAAAATTAATTTATTTGTCCATCAGGCTGGACGGCGGCTCGATCAAAGAAGCAAACGGTTGCTTGCAGCGGTTTCTCTTTCTTCGTAGCATAGCGTCCGGCCTAGAGAAACCACTACTCCCGGGGTAATAAAACATTATGCTAGTGATTTTTTTCAACAGATTAAATTGAAAAGTATTTCAGGATTTCAGCTCTCTCAAGTATTGCCAAAGGCTAATTAAACACACCAATCATACTTGTTCTTTGTTTTACTTTATTACAGGATACAGACAAGCCATCTGCTCAAATCGAAGCATTACCTTTACAAGTTGTGCACTATCATGCCGCTCAAAGTAAATTCAAACTTTCTTACCACACCCAGGCTCCCATCCCCATATAGTCAATGTACCATCATTAGTTGCATAATATGAGTATCCACTAATTTAAAAGTTCGGGAATAATATCAACTGAGTTATAACACATTACAACAGTGTTATAATAGGGGTGTTTGGATTGGTCTTGTATAATTCAATTGTTAAATGAAGCGGTAAGAGCAAACTGGGAAATAGAAAATGCACGTCATAAGGAAAAAAAAAGGGCAACAGGCTGTGACCAATTTGTCCAATAATATATTGAAATTGGCTGATTAATTTTTGAAATTACAGATTAAATTGTAATCAAGAGAAATGGAGACCTCAATAAACAGCACCCATAGATTAGAACATGACAGTGCGAAGGGAGACGTTAATGGAAATACCAAGATTGAGATTTCAGATAACTTTTTTTTTATCCTCTAGTCATCAAAGACTGGTCTGTCAGTGCCCCGAATAGCCATCTTGTGGGCGGCATGAAGTACCATGATGGAAAACTGATTGTGCCAATCACTGGACGGTACAATATCTACCTGCACGTCTACCTCCGCAGCAATGGAAGGATCTATGTTAATGTGAATGGCAAATAGGTGACCATGACTCAAACCCCGGGAACAAATGGGGAAGCTACCTTACACGCTGCCGGTGTTTTCAACCTGAAAGCAGGTGACATCATCACCGTTATGGCGGCTGTTCACTGCAAGCTTTATATGGCTCCCATTCATACCTACTTTGGCGCGTATCTGATTTATGAATTTGATTAGTGGCAACTGCACCATTACCTTAACAATTAAGTGAATAAATTTTTGTCCGTAAAAAGTGCTAAATTTCCAAGTATTAGAAAAACGTTTAGTTCAATCACAATTCTAAATAATGGGCTCTAGTCATTATATCCTTATATAAAATTATAATATAGGCCATTACGGCTCGTTGAATTTAGTAGCAAGGGCTTTTTTGCAGGAGACATCTGTAAAGGATATTTTAAGGCTGAAATAAAAAACAGGATGGTGCTAAATGTGTGTGGATCATTGAGTGAAACTAAGACCAAAAGAATGGTGTCACTTAAAAGTGAATGCGCCGAATTCTTTTTCTTTCTTTTTATTTTGAAATAAAGAACTTTGGTGGAGTGGTTTCCTAAAAACCACTGCTAAAACCAAACCTTCTCAAGTGGAATAAGCATAAAATGATGAAGGGAGTGGGGGGGGGGGGGGGGAGGAGGAGAGGAGAGGGAGCGGCCGAGAGGGATGAGATTGGTTATAACAATGTGAGTAAGAAGTACGCGCTTTCCCTCACTCAACAATGAATAAATAGCCCACAAAGTGTTTGAGGTAAGCGAGAACTTAGTATTTCCTGTGTAAATTCTAGTTGCCATTTCTGAATCTTGAAGTAGAAGGAGATTGGGGAAAACGAACTTTGCATCAGCAAGGTGGGCAAGATAAGATCATGTTTATCTGGAATCATATAGCAAACTAATACATATAGGCTTCATCCGACCGAATAACATGAAGATACAAATTAGTTTAAAGTTACT
Organism: Porites rus; assembly: GCA_964035705.1. Lineage (NCBI taxonomy): Eukaryota > Metazoa > Cnidaria > Anthozoa > Scleractinia > Poritidae > Porites > Porites rus. Next base: position 12,208,760 of record OZ037998.1, read on the forward strand.
TAGACAAAGGTTATTAAAGGAAAAAAAGTGTGGAGTTGGAGGGGGGAAATACAACTGCAGGCTCATCGAAATTTGGGCAGGTAACCGATGATAGGCAATTTAAGGGCTTATAATAAAATAGAACGTTTTTTTTTTTTACTAATATTTTAGCATGAAGTCACTGTTATGGATACAAATGGAAAGATCATGGTGTCTAACTTCATAAGCATCCTCAGATGAGGTGACATTCGACTCACTACACTCTTGAAGATAGATTGTAAAAGTTTCCAAAATGTTTAACAGTTAAAATTTGATGAACCGACACAGTTTCAGTCATCTAGAGATTACGGGCTAGAAGTCCGTGGCAAATACTATCTAGTGGTATCGAAGTAAGCAGCCGGGTTTGTTCTTTCCCCACCCTCATACCCTTACATAATATTTCAAGGGCTCTCAAGGTTGGAAGACCTAGCTGACGATTACAGTGCGACTACTCGGACCGGGGCACATGGAAGAAGGTTGTCTAATCACAACCATTTCTCAAAACAAGATATTCTCAAGGTTTTTTCGCAAACGGACCTTTTAGGTTCATAAATTTGAGGGTTGTTTGCTGAGAGATCAGGTAAGGTCATACGGTTTTACTGTTTTCAACAGTTGCATAGTTGAACCTTGAATTTTATTGGTCCGATTGCAAAAAAAAACTTGAGAATCTTTTGTTTTCAGTGCACAGATACATTGTGATTGGGCAATCTTCTTCCAAGAGCCCTGGCTCGAGCAGTCGCACTGCAAAAATATTAGATCATCTTATAAATTTGGCCTCATAGGTTTTACTTTCTAAAGAGTCTAGTCGAGCATATTTGCAATATGGCGGAAGCACCACACAACATGCGGTCATCTTCAGGTTATGACGAGGAGTTTGTCAATGAAGTTGAGGAAGATTTAATTTGTTTCATCTGTAAATTGACGTTGAGGGAACCTGTTCAAACAAGGTGCGGTCACAGATTCTGTAATGCATGCCTCAAGGAACTTTTGAGAAGGTACGTCTTACTGACCGGCTTCAAGATGAGCTAAGAAAACGGATCGGATCAACCCGATCCAGGTTTTGTTTAAGCCTCTTAATAACTCAATACTATTGAAATAGAATGTAAAGTATTTTTCAGCCCAATAGTATTAAATAATAACTTTCAATCGAAAATTTGCCACATTAGAGTGGAGTACGAACTCCGGCGCCGTGCCTCAGTAAAAACCTTGATAGTTTTAAGTAACGAAAAGTTAAACGTCAGTTACTGAGACAAACGACAGTCACCTCGGCTTTCAACCTTGTTTTTTTAATAGAGGGAAAAACAAGCTGAAAAATCTACACCGATACGTTCTTGCTCTTTAGCACAGGCAGACCAACCCGGTTCGTGTGGCTGTTTCCAATATTAGACTTATTAAATCTCAGAATCAATCTGTATTTTGTACATGAACGGAAGGAATACAGATGAACATTACAGCCTTTTCAGTTTGGTCCAAAATAGAAATTTAAACGTAAGTGTTCCAATAAAAATTCAAATGAAGTGTTAGCGAGTCAAAAGGTAGGCATTGCGAATCTCCAAATTTCGGTTTTGTGGCCATTTTTGCATCGAAAATATGCCGTTTTTTGGTTTCATCTCTTGCAGTTTGCGGTTTTCCCTTTTCTTAGCATTCGGTTTTCGGCTTTCAACCAATATCAAAAAATAAATAAATAAATAAAAAATAAAGAAATAATTCGGTATTCTCTGTGGTCCTTTAAGTGTAAAGAAAATTCTCGAAAAAGAAGATTGTTTTAGTCTTTTTCTATGGTTAGGGGTTTGAAGCAATATTTTTTGAGGTGTTCGGCGATTTTCTTTCTTTTTCCTTTTTTGTCATCTTTATCTTCTTCTCTTCGCCGCTTTTCGCTTTCTAAAAGGCCCCACTGGCTCCCACAGTCGTGTCTCATGTTTTTCGCCGTACCGACCTGTTCAAGACGTCATTTTGCGATATATTTTTTTGACTGCCGGCGAGAGAGTAAAGAAAGAGAATAAGGCAGGCAGTTTTAATTCCAGCCGGTGTCCCTGACCTTTTCTTGTTTAATCAAGTTTGAACTGACGCAAAACCTTTCAATTTCTCAGCTAAAAAACACCAGTATCTGATCGACTTGATTTGTCTCAATATCTTCGCCGAAGTAGACATTTCTAGAACCTTACGCGTAAGTTACGATTACTCTAAATATATTCTTTTTAATATTCATTTTCGATGTTATTAGCTTTAAACATGTGAGCAGTAATGCAAACTGGAACACTTAATAAATCGTTTTGGTGAAATATCTTCACAAACAACTTAAAAGTACCAACCAATAATAAAATAATAAATGATGACTTATTATCTTTTGGAGCACTTACTACTTAAACATGCTTAATAGCCTGGGGCGTAACCAAACTGCGGGTCGCTACCTCAAGAAACATTTGTCGCCAGGGGCAAAGCCACCTTCCTGGAGAGCATGAGACGTAGCCGAGGCAAGAGCAACAAAGACATTACATCATCTAAAAAGCTCATGTACAAGTAGCTCATTTTGAGAAAGTTAATGCCTTCTGAACGAAAATTTAAACCACACTGTGCATCTTTGTAATCAGAAGAATTGTTCAAAGACACTTTAGCACACTTTTACACAATCCAAGGCTTTCATAATATCAGGTTGCGCATAATGGCTCTAATGACCGCAATTAATATATTTATACGTAATTTGCATATTTATTTACTCATTTATTAATTATAAATACTTTTTTTTATTATAATTGCTTCTTTCACTGCAACAAACAGTCAACAAGTTAAGAACCAGCCAAACACTTGCCCTGTAGATAGAAAAGGCTTGGACCAAGGCAAGGTAAATCACTCAGTTTCATTTATCTATTTGTCCTCTTGTCTATGATTTCAACCCTATTCAGACCACGGCGGGGTGATTTCAAGGCCCTCCAACTTTAAAGATGTATACCATCACAGCAGTTCAAGCTATGACCGCCAAACTAAGCAACTTTTCCTAAATTTTTCTGGAATATTTTAAGGTCTTCGTGACATGTACGTCAATTTTGACGTTACCGTGGCAACCGAGTTTTAACAGCCATGTTTAGAAAAATTTGCAATTTTTTAACGTAAAAAAGCGTTTTAGTTCTAGATTTCCTGATTGAAAAGTTTATTCAGCATTAGTTTATGAAATTAATTTAATCCAAGCTTTTCAAGGGCCAACTTGAGGAAAACTTTAATTTTATATTGAGCAATTAACAGATGTTAAGTTCATATTACAACAATGTTCATTTCTCTTGGAATTCTGCTACTGTAGATCTATTTCGCTTGTAATCATTCTTTTCTACACAAGTCAAATTTTACATAAAGTTTTTAAAGAAAATAAATACATTATTTAATTCGAAAGAGCAGATCCAAGATGGCGAATGGATCCTTCGCTTTTATCAATGACGTCATCATGACATCACTTCATTATTTATCACACAGGTTCCTATTTAAGCGTTTCCTGTTTTATACCTATTTTTACCGGGAAAAAATATTGGTTCGGGTGACAATATAACGCTACAATGAGGTCACGTTACGTCAACGTGCTGGAAATGATGAGAACAGTATTGTGTAAACTTGGGGGGTTTATCTTGGGCAGTTTTAAAGTTAAAGATGGGAAGGCCTCCGAAAGCTATCCCCCGGTCCCAGGAAGCCCAAAAAGCCCGGTGTGAATAGGGTTAAAGTTAGCAAGTAAAGTGAATTTACACCCAAAATAAATCTAAAAGGGTTGTCCCGAAAAAAAAAGGGCTTTGAAAGCCAAAGATATTGTTTTAAGATTTTAACCCAACAAAGTCTAAGCCACTCGTGTGGACAAACTTCTCTTGAAAGACTTGTACCTCTTGTCCGCCCCATGTAAGGGAATCCAAGAAAATCTTGGATTGTGGATTTTACGCCGTGGATTCCGGATTCTAATTACTGGCTTCTATATCTTTTTAAGTGGAACTTGGGTTCCGGATTCCTACAGCTGTATTCCGGATTTCAAGGACCAGGATTCAGGATTCCACAAGCAAAAATTTCCAAGATTGCGGATTCCAGATACAAAAATTTCCCGGATTTTTGAATCCCCTACATAGGGCGAGCTTGTGACAACATCGGTTTTAAAGGTTATGGAAAACTTCGACACTTAGCTTGTGCAAGGGGAAAAGATAGTTCAAACCATACCGCCGAATGAGCACGATTCGGTCAAACAGGAGGAAAAGGCCGCCCCGCTCCCACCCCACCCCCCCCCCCAAAAAAAAAACACGTTGTGTCCACATTAAAATTCCAGTGAAAATCGTGTTCCAGTACCACCCGTATTTCCTTCAAAATAATTTAGAAGCATTCCAGCACTTCAAAAAAATGCCATATTCGAATTTTATTGTTTAATTTTTTTTTTGCGCCGTACTTTAGGATGTATTTCCTGACAATGCAACAGGAAGGAAAATTTTGTCTCTGATGATCAAATGCCCAAGTGAGGGTTGTTCGTGGACTGGTGAGATAAGGGACAAAGAGGTAAAAACCAAAACTGTTATAAATCTATTTATTTATTTATTTCATATTCAATCAAGTACCCAATCATATTCAAAGCCAATGTAGTCGAGTCAGCTGGTGTGGAACATGCGCCTCAAGCTATTAAAAGTATCATTCCCTAGTCGAATGAAACTCATTTCCTTTCATACACCCACAACTCTCTAACTTAGGTAGTTTACGGACTTGTAAATATTTATATTTGCGACACGTACTGACGACTGGCAGTGCAGCACGCATTATGCTTGGAGATATGTTACGAAAGGTGACAAATGTAAAGGTCAGAAATTTAACCGGCAGTTATGGGATACTGTAAAAAAAAAAAAAAAAATTGGATCAAATCCACCTGTCTGCGCCTGCATCGTTATATTTCTGAATCACTACTACGCAGAAGACAGAATAATAATAATATAATTCAGCTACGAATGAGCAATAACTATCGTCATCTTTCTTCAGTCTAAGGCAGCGTTCCCACTTGGTGCCAGATTACTGTACTCGCTGGGTACTAACGTGAACATACCCCCTTTTCAAGTACCCAAGCAAGAATTCGCACACGGTGCTGGTGCCCTAATACAAAAGTGGGGAACTGTGTGCACACCGTTTTGATTAGTTCCGAGGCAGTCCACTGCTTTGTTATCGCTGTTAAGCTCATGTTTCAAAATGGCGTCTAAAGGGGCGAGCGTTGAGTAATTAAGAACACAGTTGCATATAGGGTACTCAAATTGTGAACACAACACCATCTTGTGCCGCTGCCCAGGCACTGGTTGCAGCGAACCTAGTGGGAACAGTCCCCAAAACGCCTAACTTAAAAGGGATAAAAAAGACTGGGGAAATCTTTTTGCCGCCGGCGCTCTTGCAAATCAGTAAATTTAGTTTTCTCACGGTTTCATCCAGGCAGAGGAAATATGACAGTAGCAAACCAAAAGCTATGAAGGAAACTCCTATAGATACATTCATATTGCTTATTTTGAGCGTATCGAAAACATAAGAAAGCAGAATTGATCAAATTTTAGTGATACAGACAATTCATAAAACTTCTGAATTTCAGCCAATTACAGACAGCGATCGGATCTGTGACATTGACATACGTCGAGTGACCATGATGAAAAAGATCACTTAATCATTCTTTCTCATATTATAACTGTTTCTAACAGGTGCACCTGCAAACATGCCCCTCCAAAGTTGTCTCTTGTATCTACGAAAATTGCAATATGATGATCAAAAGAAAAGATCTCGAACAACATGTGACAAACATATGTCAGTGGAGGATGACCGAATGTGAATACTGTAAACAGTCACACCCAAAATGTTACTTGCAGGTGAGAATATAAATTCAGCAATAGAAATACAGTAATCACATAACAAGGAGGCAGCAGGCCAAGCGGTTGGAGAATTGGACTTGTAATAGTCCAGTTTCGAGTTCCTATGACGGCTGAATAAAGGAAGTGAAGACGCAATTTTGAAGGCTTTGCCTTCGTCTGAATTACATATATTCACAAATTCCAACGAAGAAGTCTGTTTATTATTTGCCCATTGTGGGACTATTTTTAAATTTCAAACACTTACTTGCAGGAATTCAATTTGTAATTATTTAACTTAATGTCGAGGCTAACTTCGTATGAATGTGTCGCTAATGTTTGTATTCAGCGGTAACTTTTAATTCGTAACTGGACTATTCGGAGGCCCCGAGTCCCGCACATGACCGCTATCTGGATTTTGTTTTCGGTGGTCCCGAGTTCAAATCATCGGCCACGCTTGTGTGGCCACGCCTCCCGCCAGTTGGGATTTGTAACCCCGTTATGTAATGTTCCAAATAAATCACTTATTTCATAATCCCCGAAAAGCCCTATAAGGGAAGAGGATAATTAACCCTCGGACGTACAGGCAAAGTCGTACCCCCACCGTGGTACAAGGGGGGGGGGGGGGGGGGATGGAACCTCTCTTCTGAGTTTTTGATATGTTGAAGTATTTCGAAACGATTTTACCTTCAGTGGAAAGGCTCTGATCTTCTCAACAAGATGAGGTATATTTTATGGGTGGTGGGGCTGCTGGAGGCCTGTGACGTCACCAGAATGTCGCCATCTTGGATTTTACCAAGATTAGAAATCAGGTTAAACCTCGATAAATGGCCATTTTTTGGGCTTGACATGTAAAATAACACATAAATAAGCACTTTGTTTATTTGATCCACAAGCTGTACTTTCATTGTTGAAAGAAGTTGAAAAAACATGCATTTTCACTCAAAAATGGCTTAACCACCTTCTACTTATGACGTCATTCTCGTAACCATAGTAACTGACCATCACTAAACTTGACATATAATGCGTGCGTGGGATAAACGAACAGCTACTGAAAACGTCAGGTGCTGATGTTATGTCGTGTACCTCTGAGGGTTAAAGTATCCAATTATTATTATAATATATTTGCAAAAGGCTTATATCCCTCTACCACAGCTTTTTTAATGGAATTTCATTCACTTTGAATACATGAAAAAGATATGAACAGTGAACGAGTGTTATATTTTACCAGCTACCAAATTTACGATCCTTCTTACACTTGAAGTCCGAACCGTATCGGATTCACCTTCACGTTTGCATACACCACATCTACGTATCTGGAGAATACGTACACCTTACGTACTCACCCTTAACATTGAACCCTCGACCCTCGACGAAAGGGTAGACTCATCGCTCCGTAATACGAGCCACTAACATTGTTTTGTTTCATACTATAATTACAGAATCCAAAAAAGCCGTCTGCTCACATCGAAGCTGCAAGCAGAAAAGAAGTGACCTATCAAGCTAACCAAAGTATTTTATTTTATGCTTTCCATAAGTCCTCCCAGCCACCTTAATGTTCAAATTACCATCATATCGAATCTGCCAAGGTTTAGCCTGCGTAGCAAGCGTTTCCAATCGAGTTATTGCGCGAAAAATAGAGCGGAAGCAAAAAAAAGGTTGAAGGGGGAGGGGGAGGGGAGAAGAGGAAACGCTTGCCCGCAAACCCCCGATTCTGGAAAACGCCCCTTGATATTTCACGGTTCGGTTCATTTGTAAATTGACAGCTCGTCAAAATAGAAACATAACGAACAGATTACCCCTGGATTACCAGATTTGTAAAATTACTTTGTTGTCTAATAGAACACGTTGCAGGCGATTGCAAGAACTGTAATAAAAAAGATTTACGATAAAAGAAAGTTAAAACTATAAGCGATTGCTACAGAATTTCTTGTTTTTTATTGTCGACACGTCAAAAATGATTTGTCCGGAACAATTCACTCCGCCGGGTATAAGTTTTGCAGAGCGGCTGCTCTTCAGCCTGTGTCGAAACGTTCTCTACAATAGATGCCGCTAAATTTCCAATAAACAAAAAGAATCTTTTCATTTCAAAAAGCTGACAAATCGCTTGTCCATGGCGGCTTTAGCTAGTGTTGAGTACCGATGTTCTGATTTATAGCTATTTATGTTGATGTTATCTCCAACAAACAGTCCATTTTTGCCAGTCAGATCTGCACGCCGTCATTCTCAATAAATTGGCCTTCCCTAGTCTCCACTGCTCGATTTCCCATTATACTTTGACGACTCTGATCTCATAAATCGCACAAACACGATTCCAATAAATATCAGTCCAAAGCATTTGTAATCTGCGACCACAAATCAGATGACACCAGATCTGTGACGCACGAAAACAAAGCATACCTGGTTTGATCGATGTTTCGAATGCTAAGTAATCAACACTACCCACACCGCGCACATAAGAAGCTGCGTTCGTGGGCGAACGCAGTTTTTCAAAATCGTGGGGTTTGCGGGCAAGCGGTTCCTTCGTTCCCCTCCCCCTCCCCCGTCATTCATGTTTTTTTGCTCTTGTCCAAGCTTTCTAGACGAACCTCGCGAGGAAACGCTTGCTACCCAGGCTAGCCCCGAGGCTAGCCAAGGTTCAAAAGCAACATCGGCCCGAGTTACAATGCTCTGTAAATAGATTTTTATCCTGCGAGCAGAGGCCCTTCGATCTTCCACTCTACCCGGATAAGTCGGGAAGGGATGCTTTGAGAGAAAAAAAGAGCGGATTAGCTTCATTCAGTAGTCCTTAAATTGCCGTTAATGTTTCTGTGTCTATGTGGTGATGTTCTATTTATCTCTCATCGCATTATAAAAGAGCAATCTTAACCTATTTTACCCTGCGAACAGAGGCCTTTTGAACTTCCTAGATAAGTCGGGAAGAGGAAGGTGGGCCGGGTTGTTCACAAAGCAGGGTTGAGATAAACCAGGGATAATGCGAAGATTCAATTCAGATATGAAAGTTTAAAAGCAAATTCAGTTAATTCTTTTTTCCTGCAATGTAATGATTAAATGTTCTTTAAAGAATTAAGAAAATTATCCGCGAAAAAGCTTTTGAATAGAAGAATAAGGACCCCACATAAAAATGTAATCCTCGGTTAGTGCTAATTAATCAGCCTTCAGGTGAACTCATAAAACTTATTCACCTTCAATAAAGGGAGACTGCACCGCACCCCCCCCCCCCCCCCCAAGAAAAAAAATTAGAACAGAGCAGTGTGTTTCAGTGAAAATCAGCCGTAATTAACGTCACTCTTACTTTATCCTCTAGTGATAAAGGACTGGTCTGTCAGTGCCCCGTACAGCCATCTTGCAGGCGGTATGAAGTTCGATGATGGACAACTGACTGTGCCTACCACTGGACGATACTATATCTACCTGCAGGTCTACCATCACAGCACTGGAAGGATTCTTGTGAAGGTGAACAGCAGTGTGATAACTATGATTCAAATCCCTGTCCCAGGAAAAGGTGACCATGGTACTGCGCATGCAGGCGGGATTTTCAACCTGAAAGCTGGTGACGTCATCACGATTACTTCGGATAGAAAGGACTGCAAAATTTACATGTCGAGCGTTCATACCTACTTTGGTGCGTATTTGATTTGAAAATCAGTTGAATGTCGCGTCGCAACTGCACCATAACCTCGAGAATTAAGGGAATGAAAAAGATTTATTTTTAAAAAGTGCGAAATTACTCTGTTTTAGAAATTCTTTTAATTCAAAATCGTCATTGGCGCAAAAAAAGTCACTAAAAATGAGCGCTTGTCGACATAGCAGCAGTAAGGCTCGCCTACTTAGCTAGCTCACACTGTTTGTAGCGTACATATTTAATTAATGTTTTAAGGCTGAAATAAACAAAGGGATTGTGCTTAGTCTGTGTGGATCATTGAGTGAAACAAGAACCAACACAAAGAGTGTTTAAGGGTTTATATCAATTTTAAATTAGAAATTGTAGTGGAATGATTTCCCGGAATCCACAGACCGGTCGTAAACAATCAAATGCCCAGCCACTGTTGAACCACTTAGAGAAAATGTTTCACATAACAGGCGATGACGTAACGTTTAAAATAATTTCAAAAATGTTATTTAAACTCAGACTAAGCCGATCTAGAACTTTGCAGTTCCAATTACAAGCATAACGTAAAACCTGAAAAAGTCCTCATTCTTTAGCGTTATAATCTATATTTTTGTTCAGACAAAATAATTGTTTTTTGATAAGGCGGAATAAAATAACAAATATAAAGTTATTTAGAATTCAATATTATTTCTATGTACACTGTAATACCAATAAAATTTACTCTTTATTAAACATGTTGAAACATACATGTATTCGAACAGAGCTCTCTAATTTTATTTACTACTAATCAAGCCCAGATCTTCACCATTACTATGGCAAGCCAAATGTCGTTTAATTTTATATGCAGTTTTGTATTATGTGTTCAACTATGCGTTTAATATTCAACTTATATTTAACATTCAACGCGTTATTCAATATTTAACTTCGCATTCAACATTCAACTATTCATTTTATATTCAATTGCTTATTCACCCATTCAATTTTCTATTCAACAATTTCAACCATTTATTCAACATTTAACTTTAATTTTTACAACATTCAACTATTCATTCAACATTTAACTTTAATTTAACATTCAACTATTCATTCAACTCTTTTGAGCCCTCACTACTTCTGGTCAGTGACCAGATCATTGCTTGTTAAAAACATGGCGGTGGCGGCGGCTAGAACGCCGGCTACGGAAATAGAAGCTTATGAAGGTGACACAAGGCTCCACTTCAATGTGGAGTCTGACTTTCCAAGGTTTCTTGACTCGGTTCTTCAAAGAACTGACCAGATTTCTCAGACGAAAGTAGATGAAGAAATTGTGGAGCAGCATATTGTCATTGTCGATCAAACGGTGCGTTTGCTTCGTATACCCAGGTATACCCTGAGACAGCAGTTCGAATATTAATGCCTATGACAAAGAAACCTTAGATAATCTCTCATCAGCGTTCAGTGATGTCGATCAGCCCTGCAGCAATGTTTAGCCAGAGCAGCCGTGTCTCCCACCACAATTGTATGGGTATGACCCAGAGGGTCCCTCTCCTTCAGAAGAAGATAACAACGTTGTTGTCGAACCAATTCTTAAGATAAAAGGCATTCAATAGAGTGCTATGTGTTGGATGTTGTTGACCCTCTAACACAGTCCACTCAACTGGGTATCGATCTTTATATTCAAGCCCTAGACCTGGTCAGGGATAGAATGGAATGATAGATAGATCTCCCTGGAACAGAAAATTACTACTCAGAGGTGAGGAGGACAGGCTCCTACTTTGTATGTAAAAGTGATCAGGATGCTTGTGGAAAAATTAAAAATACACCCCTAAAAAAACCAATGTGGGTAGGGCTCGGCTTTATTTGACCCCTAGGAAGATGCTCACATTTTGACAAAGTAAAAGGTTGGCCAAGTCTGAAGAAAGGCAGGTGCATATTCAATTGTTTAAATTATTACTAACAATATAATAGAACTTAAAGATAATGCTTTTTTAGAGTATCTGGGGTTTCCAGAGCACACCAAAGAACATTTCTCATTAATTTCTTAAACATTTTTAAATTTTCTTTTGTTTTTTCTTTATGAAGTAATGGGTTTTTTAATTGCTTTGAAGAAATATTCACTGTAGGACTTTCCCAAGGCTACTTATATGCTTTTGTGCGTACTGTTAACTGCCGCTTATAAATTCCCCCAGTTATTAAGGCCCATCTATCTGTATACAGAGCTATTTCAAAATATGTAACACTGAAGATGACGGATGTACCGTCGAAACATGTCTGGTAAATTAAAGAAAGTTGTTATGTTTATGCGGCTATTTATTATGAAGTTTTGAAGCTTATTTAAAAACCAATAAATGCAAAACGTACAGTGAACGTATACTGATAAGCACTGCTAATTTGCTTGTTTCGAAGCGCTTTTACTATATAGTCACCAGTTATAACCCCCTCGTATAAAATTCTAAAACCCCTCACGAAGATGTATAAGACAAGGAATATAAGCGGCAGTTTACGGTAGGTTTGAAAGATCAGTTTTAAAGGTACATGGTACTCCATCCTAAAACTCATGCTTTTATGCAGCCTCGTACCCGGGCCAGTTCGCGCTATCCGAGTTATAAGAGGAGGCTTGGAACCGAGCGCGATATGCAGAACAGTTTTAAGCTTATTCTACTTCCCATAAGTTAAGAACATCCCCATTTTAAGGCATACATGCCATTGTATAATAAACCTATATGCTATGGTGCAGAACAGTTCAAAGTTATAAGTTAAGAACATCCATATAGATGCCACTCCTTAATCAAATTATCATGCGGAACCAGATGCAGAACAGCTCGAAGGTTATATTATTGTGCAAAAGTTTAGAACATCCGTTTTAAATTATACGTGCCGGCCGTGTATAATCAGACAATAAAAGGCCTATAGCTATGATGCAGAACAGTTCGAAGGATGTTTTATTGTGCTTAAGTTTAGAACATCCGTTTAAACTATACATGCCACTACATGATAAATAATTGTATAAACACCGAAGAAATACCAGGTGAGCTTTCGCGCTCTCTCTTAGTTTCTTAAAGCGTGAAAATAACATGCTACCTCAACACTTGAAAGATCACCGTTTCTACGGCTACTAATAAATCGCGTCTTTAGCGAGAAAAAAATTAGCTGTGGTATGTCACTGATGGTTATATAACAAATAAAACATTACATTGCCACTAGCGCTTAGAGATTTGGATTTCTCTTCTCGGGGTGAAAAATATTTTCACTGAAATCTAGAAGACAAATTTCGTATCTCTCTGCGGCCATGTGTAATATCCTCTTCTCAAAACCTTGTATGCCGTGATGCAGAACGGATACGCTATTGGGCATACGTTTGAACATCCGCTCTAAATTATACTTGCCACTGCATAATAAACTTGTATGATATGGTGCATATCTTTATAACATCCCTATAGATGCCACTCCAAAATCATACTATGATGTAGAGCAGTTATGCTATTGTGCAAAAGTTTAGAACATCCGTCACGTTTCACTAGAGGCCCCACTAAAAGGCCCCGTCTAAACCAATCTGGGCGGCGGAAACCACACTTTTAATTGTAATTAAAATTGAATTCGAAAATAACTAGTTTCAATCATCTTCACGAATTTCTCTGGTGGTTATATAACAAATAAAACATTACATTGCCACTAGCGCTTAGAGATTTGAAATTTCTCTTCTCGGGGTGAAAAAAAATTTTCACTGAAATCTAGAAGACAAATTTCGTATTTCTCTGCGGCCTTGTATGCCATGATGCAGAATGGATATGCTATTGGGCATACGTTTTGAACATCCGTTCTAAATTATACTTGCCTCTGTATGATATGGAACATCCCTACAGATGCCACTCCAAAATCATGCTATGCAAAAGTTTAGAACATCCGTCACGTTTCACTAGAGGCCCCACTAATCCAATCTGGGCGGCGGAAACCGCACACTTTTAATTGTAATTAAAATTGAATTCGAAAATAACCAGTTTCAATCATCTTCACGAATTCGCAAATCTGTTCGATCAAAAATAATAAAACTAAAAATACACTTTGGACAGCGGCTTAAACTAGATGCGGTTTCGGCCAGCGGAGTCACTTGCTTCGTGTGGGAAGAAGGCCCATTCGTGTAAAAATATCCGTCTCTAAAAATATCGTAATCATGTATGCAGAACGGTAGTCTATGGAACTTAATTGAAGTTCTACTTCATTTGACTTTTTGTGATGTTAATCATGTTTTAGGAAGTCGACTCGGCTTAAACAAGATAAATAGGACGGAGAAAACTTGATATAACTCAGTTTGTTCGTGCTATTGGCACCACCAGCATTTTGGATTGATTATTACACACCGCGTCCTGAAAAGTCATTTGAGGTAAGTAGGTTTCGAGTAAAAGAAGCAGCTCCGAACCATGTCTATAGCTGTTTAAGTCGTGCAAATCAGGAATTCTCAGCTTTTATCTATAAATTTTATATTATCTTTGTCGACCACGGCTTGCCAGTTGTTTAGCATTGCTCTTCATGTTGCTGGCGTTAGAGACAGAAAAAAGATGCACAGATAAACATACAGAAGAGATGCCGTAAAAATTAATTAACACATGCGCACTGACTATGAAAAAAATTTTTCATGATGTTTCCAGTTTTAACGCAATAGCTACAAAGCTTTGAGAACTACAAAGCACTGTTACGTTTTCCGGTTATTTCTCCCGCTTCCCATTCTTTTAAAACTCTCGTCTTCCGCCTTCTACTTCCACTTCCCTTGTCTTTCCCCACGAATAAGTGATAACGGGAATTACAGATCTCAGCACATGAAGAGGCATAGTTCCATGCACCTCTACGAACTGAACCGACAGTGTTAAAGAGCACTTTTCAGGAATTTTAATTTAGACTTGAATTTATCAATAATTCTTATTGGCGGTGAAAGAGAAGAATCAAAACGCAATTTTCTTTTAAAACGCCTGTTGAAAGATATTCACGTCGCATCACTGCATTCAGTTCCCTGAGGCAATACTTGTTTTTCAAGTCGTCTTTAAAATCAATCAAAAAATCAGATAGCATGAATCTTAAGTTCACCGTCCGTTTCATTCTCTAATCACTTTTCACAGGGGTAATATCTAACAGCTGTCAAGATCATGAAGTTCTTGGTTATGATTGTCGCGTTGGTTTGTGCCAACTTGTATTTCTGCCAAGCAGGCAATACTCCAGGAAGTTATGTAAGATGATCTGTCCTTTTTTTGTTTTCAACTTTCTACATCACTTACTTTGAAAAGGGCTAAAATAGTTAAAGATCGTTTGGTTTACACTGCTTAATGTCTAACGGCAAGTCAGTTGTAGAGAGTTGAGAAACATTTTGCTGTACATCGTACAAGGGTGGGTGATTTAACCTTTGAAGCCTTGTAGGGGACACTTCGTGTCCTATTGTTTTTCCACCTTGTATACATAATTGCTACTAGTACTTATTCAACAATAATCGTACTATCCTTTTCTTCTTAACAGACAATTTGCACCAATTCTAAGAAAACAATCAACATCAACGTTCGCGACAACGGATGTCAAGAGGTAACACGTACAATATAATATATAGATTAAGCCAGGGCTATAAAAGGCGAAGCTCTCATTAATAAATTTATAATTTAAGTCAAACAATAAACGTGTAATTAACAAATCAGTTAACTTAAGGGCACATTCATGTGACTTTTAAGGGAAACTGCTATTGTAAGTGATTTTGGAGTGAAACATCTTACATCGAGTTGATAGCCTTATTCCCACCCCAAAAAATAGCTATAATCTTCGATCACATTCAAGAGCCATATTATGGCTCTTGATCACAGTAGTTTAGGCCTGGAAAACAAATCAGGCCGATTTTTTTGCGTTCGACAAGTTTACTTTACAAAATCTTGCCAATAAATCTAGAGCTGTGTAAACCAACCTTAAAGTTTATACTTTTTATGCATCACATAAGAGGTGAAACAGTACTATGAGGCGCTGTATTTATCATACAGACCTCGGACAGAATGCAGTATTTCACAATTTTTCAAGACAAATTTCACTCAGTCAATATTCAGAGCGTTCAATCGTGGGCTTTTAGCGAAGCCGTTCAAAAAATTTCCAAAATCAACAATACGGCCGGCCGGTTCTCACTTTTGACAAGCGCCAAATTAGCGACCTGTGGTCGAGTGTTAGAATGAACATTAATAAAATTACCCTTCAACATAATAAAGAATTTATTACGTTTATTTTTTTATTTATTGGTTTTATAACGATGTATAATCTTAAAAAGCGTTTGATAGATGCGGATTTTGAGTACTCCTGCAAGCGATGTTCATGAACGATTGAAAAGAAACAGCACAGCGATTAAAATTGCACGAGAGACTGCTACACGAACAATCAATAAAAGAAATCATGTTACAGAAATCGCTCAAAGTTTTGGTTCTACAGCCGAATTTATAACTAAATATTTTTCGGAACGTTTTCTTTCTATTCACGGGCGAGAAAATATATCCAAAGGCTTTTTAAAGTTCTGTAAGCTCAGTTAATTATATCAAACCAGAAATCCATAAGGGGTTGAAACGTGTAACTCGCGTTCAATGCTCGTGAATATTCATTTTGACCATATTTGGAAACCTTAGTGACGGATATCCATTTTCAACAAAATGGCTGCTGCGCGATCACCATGCAGATGTTTTAAGACAAGAGTTCTGCATTTCAAGTTTAAAAATACACCGTTAAAAGAAAAAAATGGAAAGAGAAAGTTCAAAAGAATGCTCAGCTTTCTTTTTGTGGAGAAAGGGAAGCTTTTCATCAAGAACTCGTCCTTCGAGGAATTCAACCTTGGTTTCTTCACGGCGGAGCCCATGGTCTGTTTTGAAATGCAACCAAGTCAGCGAAGTTTTTGCTGAATTTTCAGGTACATTTTGCACTCTACGGCCAAGACAGCTACGTTTTTGAAAGGGCATTTATGTATTTTTAAGTGTTTCATGGACGTTTTATAAATTTTTTTCTTCGGCGCTAAAGAAAAATTTCAAAATGTGCCCTGATTTGAGATGGATTTTGTGTTGAATTTTGCCATGTGCTTAGCCGATTTCACTTGTGTGAACGGATCCACGATCCAGATAGTTTTTTCCGAATTGCTTTAAAGGATTAACTTTTTGGACTTTGAATAAAAATTTTCAAGAAACGGCTTCTCTGTCTATTGTTTTGAGTTTGTTCATTCATAAAATTAGCTCAAAACACGATCGTGACTACAACATCTAAGTTTGGTTTAAGCTTTTAAAATACTTCCCACATTCATTACAAGCATCACTTTTTGCGAAAATGTCGGGTTCAGGTTTTGGACACTTTTCGATAAGCAGCTAATGAATTTTATTCGAAAATATTTTTCACTGTTTATTCTACATTTTTAACATAAGAATTTTAAAAGCCTATTTGCAGTATAAGTTTACTGTGCAGAGGGTCAACGAGGCATCGTTTTTTGAAGTGACAACTTCAAGAAGTTGCGAGGCCGTCAATGGGTTTCATAATGTTACGTTTGGCCCGGGTGGTAAGGCAATAATATCCTGCTCAGTGTTTCGGTAATATTCCTGGTTTCAACCTTTGAAAGCTTTCTCGGCTTTCGGGAGTTTTTCTCCCGTTTGTCGGCCATTTTTTTAAGCGGGCGCGGGAACCTGAAGGAAAATTAGGTCACGTTGTTTACGAAATTTGATTGGTCAGTTATCTCTTCTTCTCGTTCCAAATATGGTACTTTCGAAAATGAATAATCACGAGCATCGGGCAAAGCAAACATATGAGAGTTACACGTTTCAACCCCTTATGAGTTTCTGATCAAACCTGATGCTAGGTAAGATCATTGTCTCAAATCTTACAAACTTGCATAAACTTGCCGCATAAACTGTGCTCTACTTCATGAAATTAGATATAAAAAAGACAGACTGATCAAATACAATAATTACTCAGGCTTACGTAAGGCCAGAGTCGCTTGACTTTTAAACCCTCAAGATTATGCATCAAGCAATGTGAAAAACGAAAACGATGCCACCCAGAATCGGATTTCCAACTTTGACAAGCGTCGCATTTCTCAACCAAAAACCCAAAAAACAAAAAACATGAATAACAGAAGACTCTTGATAGCAGCTGTAGCTCATTTTGTACATCCAGTGGAAAAAGACAGTTAAAAACATCACAAGTTGACACAAAACTCGGCGTTGAAACAAGTTTCAAGATGCTGCATAAACATGAACTCACTTGTCAAATTTTGACCAATCAGTGCATAAAAATGAGACGTAGAGCGTAACCATGGTAAGAAAAGGTCTCCCACGCCTGTAATTTTAAATAACTGGCTGAATTTTCGCGTCCGAGGTCAGTTTGAAAACAAAATCTTAATAGTGCGGGACCATGGTTACATTAACACAATACATTTCAGTTGAATTTTTAAAAAAAATCAACTTGAACCAGCGATTATTTGAAAATTAGTAACTTGTCAGTGGATAAATTACTTGGATTTGGACAAAACGCGCGTGAAATTATTCCCTAATTTCACTCGTCACCATTTGATCACACATACTAAGGAAACGCGCGGGAGCCTTAACTTGTTTTAAAACAGGTTTTACCTGTTCAAAAGTAATTTATTTGTCCATCAGGCTGGACGGCGGCTCGATCAAAGAAGCAAACGACTGCTCGCAGTGGTTTCTCTTTCTCTTTTGTAGCAAGGCGTCCGACCTAGAGAAACCACTGCTCCCAGGGTAATAAAACATTATGATAGTGATTTTTTTCAACAGATTAAATTGAAAAGTATTTCAGGATTTCAGCTCTCTCAAGTATTGCCAAAGGCTAATTAAACAAACCACTCATACTTGTTCTTTTTTTTTACTTTATTACAGGACACAGACAAGCCATCTGCTCAAATCGAAGCATTACCTTTGCAAGTTGTGCACTATCATGCCGCTCAAAGTAAATTCAAACTTTCTTACCACACCCAGGCTCCCATCCCATATAGTCAATGTACCATCATTAGTTGCATAATATGAGTATCCACTAATTTAAAAGTTCGGGAATAATATCAACTGAGTTATAACACATTACAACAGTGTTATAATAGGGATGTTTGGATTGGTCTTGTATAATTCAATTGTTAAATGAAGCGGTAAGAGCAAACTGGGAAATAGAAAATGCACGTCATAAGGAAAAAAAAGGGCAACAGGCTGTGACCAATTTGTCCAATAATATATTGAAATTGGCTGATTAATTTTTGAAATTACAGATTAAATTGTAATCAAGAGAAATGGAGACCTCAATAAACAGCACCCATAGATTAGAACATGACAGTGCGAAGGGGGACGTTAATGGAAATACCAAGATTGAGATTTTAGATAACTTTTTTTTATCTTCTAGTCATCAAAGACTGGTCTGTCAGTGCCCCGAATAGCCATCTTGTGGGCGGCATGAAGTACCATGATGGAAAACTGATTGTGCCAATCACTGGACGGTACAATATCTACCTGCACGTCTACTTCCGCAGCAACGGAAGGATCTATGTTAATGTGAATGGCAAATCGGTGACCATGACTCAAACCCCAGGAACAAATGGGGAAGCTACCTTACACGCTGCCGGTGTTTTCAACCTGAAAGCAGGTGACATCATCACCGTTATGGCGGCTGTTAACTGCAAGCTTTATATGGCTCCCATTCATACCTACTTTGGCGCGTCTCTGATTTAAGAATTTGATTAGTGGCAACTGCGCCATTACCTTAACAATTAAGTGAATAAATTTTTGTCCGTAAAAAGTGCTAAATTTCCAAGTATTAGAAAAACGTTTTGTTCAAAGACGTTTCTAAATAATGGGCTCTTGTCATTATATCCTTATACAAAATTATAATGTAGGCCAGTACGGCTCGTTGAATTTAGTAGCAAGGGCTTTTTTGCAGGAGACATCTGTAAAGGATATTTTAAGGCTGAAATAAAAAACAGGATGGTGCTAAATGTGTGTGGATCATTGAGTGAAACTAAGACCAAAAGAATGGTGTCACTTAAAAGTGAATGCGCCGAATTCTTTTTCTTTCTTTTTATTTTGAAATAAAGAACTTTGGTGGAGTGGTTTCCTAAAAACCACTGCTAAAGCCAAACCTTCTCAAGTGGAATAAGCATAAAATGATGTGGGGAGTGGGGGGGGGGGGGGGGGGGAGGAGAGGAGAGGGAGCGGCCGAGAGGGATGAGATTGGTTAAAACAATGTGAGTAAGAAGTACGCGCTTTCCCTCACTCAACAATGAATAAATAGCCCACAAAGTGTTTGGGGTAAGCGAGAACTTAGTATTTCCTGTGTAAATTCTAGTTGCCATTTTTGAATCTTGAAGTAGAAGAAGATTGGGGAGAGCGAACTTTGCATCAGCAAGGTGGGCAAGATAAGATCATGTTTACCTGGAATCATATAGCAAACTAATACATATAGGCTTCATTCGACCGAATAACATGAAGATACAAATTAGTTTAAAGTTACTTAGACAAAGGTTATTAAGGGAAAAAAAGTGTGGAGTTGGGGGGGGGGGAGGAATACAACTGCAGGCTCATCGAAATTTGGGCAGGTAACCGATGATAGGCAATTTAAGGGCTTATAATAAAATAGAACGTTTTTTTTACTAATATTTTAGCGTGAAGTCACTGTTATGGATACAAATGGAAAGATCATGGTGTCTAACTTCATAAGCATCCTCAGATGAGGTGACATTCGACTCACTACACTCTTGAAGATAGATTGTAAAAGTTTCCAAAATGTTTAACGGTTAAAATTTGATGAACCGATACAGTTTCAGTCATCTCGAGATTACGGGCTAGAAGTCCGTGGCAAATACTATCTATAGTGGGCCAGTTCACTGACACTGGAGGTCGAAGTAAGCAGCCGAGTTTGTTCTTTCCCCACCCTCATACCCTTACATAATATTCTCAAGGGCTCTCAAGGTTTGAACACGTAGCTGACGATTACAGTGCGACTACTCGGACCGGGGCACATGGAAGAAGGTTGTCTAATCACAACCATTTCTCAAAACAAGATATTCTCAAGGTTTTTTCGCAAACGGACCTTTTAGGTTCATAAATTTGAGGGTTGTTTGCTGAGAGATCAGGTAAGGTCAAACGGTTTTAGAGTTTTCAACAGTTGCATAGTTGAACCTTGAATTTTATTGGTCCGATTGCAAAAAAAAAACTTGAGAATCTTTTGTTTTCAGTGCATATATACATTGTGATTGGGCAATCTTCTTCCAAGAGCCCTGGCTCGAGCAGTCGCACTGCAAAAATATTAGATCATCTTGTAAATTTGGCCTCATAGATTTTACTTTCTAAAGAGTCTAGTCGAGCATATTTGCAATATGGCGGAAGCACCACACAACATGCTCTCATCTTCAGGTTATGACGAGGAGTTTGTCAAAGAAGTTGAGGAAGATTTAATTTGTTTCATCTGTAAATTGACGTTGAGGGAACCTGTTCAAACAAGGTGCGGTCACAGATTCTGTAATGCATGCCTCAAGGAACTTTTGAGAAGGTACGTCTTACTGACCGGCTTCAAGATAAGCTAAGAAAACGGATCGGATCAACCCGATCCAGGTTTTGTTTAAGCCTCTTACTAACTCAATACTATTGAAATAGAATGTAAAGTATTTTTCAGCCCAATAGTATTAAATAATAACTTTCAATCGAAAATTTGCCACATTAGAGTGGAGTACGAACTCCGGCGCCGTGCCTCAGTAAAAACCTTGATAGTTTTAAGTAACGAAAAGTTAAACGTCAGTTACTGAGGCAAACGACAGTCACCTCGGCTTTCAACCTTGTTTTTTTAATAGAGGAAAAAATAAGCTGAAAAATCTACACCGATATGTTCTTGCTCTTTAGCACAGGCAGACCAACCAGGTTCGTGTGGCTGTTGCCAATATTAGACTTATTAAATCTCAGAATCAATCTGTATTTTGTACATGAACGGAAGGAATACAGATGAACATTACAGCCTTTTCAGTTTGGTCCAAAATAGAAATTTTAACGTAAGTGTTCCAATAAAAATTCAAATGAAGTGTTAGCGAGTCAAAAGGTAGGCATTGTGAATCTCCAAATTTCGGTTTTGTGGCCATTTTTGCATCGAAAATATGCCGTTTTTTGGTTTCATCTCTTGCGGTTTGCGGTTTTCCTTTTTCTTAGCATTCGGTTTTCGGCTTTCAACCAATATCAAAATATAAATAAACAAATAAATAAATAAATAATTGGGTATTCTCTGTGGTCTTTTAAGTGTAAAGAAAATTCTCGAAAAAGAAGATTGTTTTAGTCTTTTTCTATGGTTAAAGGTTTAAAGCAATATTTTTTGAGGTGTTCGGCGATTTTCTTTCTTTTTCCTTTTGAGAGAGTAATAACGACTCGAAGTAATCGGATGAAATTCAGGCTACTTTTTTGTCATCTTTATCTTCTTCTCTTTGCCGCTTTTCGCTTTCTAAAAGGCCCCACTGGCTCCCACAGTCGTGTCTCATGTTTTTCGCCGTACCGACCTGTTCAAGACGTCATTTTGCGATATATATTTTTGACTGCCGGCGAGAGAGTAAAGAAAGAGAATAAGGCAGGCAGTTTTAATTCCAGCCGGTGTCCCTGGCCTCCTCTTGTTTAATCAAGCTTGAACTGACGCAAAACCTTTCAATTTCTCAGCTAAAAAACACCAGTATCTGATCGACTTGATTTGTCTCAATATCTTCGCCGAAGTAGACATTTCTAGAACCTTATGCGTAATTTACGATTACTCTAAATATATTCTTCTTAATATTCATTTTCGATGTTATTAGCTTTAAACATGTCAGCAGTAATGCAAACTAGAACACTTAATAAATCGTTTTGGTGGAATATCTTCACAAACAACTTAAAAGTACCAACCAATAATAAAAATAATAAATGATGACTTATTAGTCTCGCTTGCTTGAGCAAAGCGAGAATCTTAAAATGCAATCTTTTTTTTTTTTTCGTCGGTGGGACCTAGTTTGTATGCCCCGCGTTCCTAGCGAAGACCGTGGAAACTGGGGATAAGAATCGTGACGACTTTCGTTGTATGGAAATGAGTCTCGTGATGAGAATGCAGTTTATTTCGGCGATGACTGAAATGACGCATGTAAGTTTGGCAATGACGTAATTTTCCTCGAATGGAGGCCCTTGATTTTCGTGTAATTATGCGCGACATGCAGGCACATCCCCAAGCAGGATGAGAAAATATTATAGCGGGAAAATCCTCAGGATTTTGTGGCTTTTTAAGGCGTTACGTTTCTCAGAATATTGTCGCAATTACAGGAAATGTACGGTTAAATAGATTCACTTTGTTTTATGTATTTAATTGATAGATTTTCGCAGTTGTTAGATGTGAAGTCGTGTTGCACTTCATAAATACTTGAGATATGAAGTATCCACTATCACGTAATTTTTACGTGCGCACGTGCGTAAAATTTGCGTTCGCAAATAAAATAAAGGCAATGTATGAAAGGCTGCACGTACAATTATGTAAGCGTAAAAGTAGAAACTCGCTTAATTTGACGTTTAATCTCAATACTTTATGTCTTACCTCTATTTGATTTACGTGATTAAAATTTACGTGCGTTAACGTGCGGAGCCAAAAACGCATCAGTGGAAATCCACCCTAAAGTGTCATGGATTATAAGGGTAGCTTTGAACTTGACTAACCGCACACTCTACTTGCAGCACTTCATGTCCATAGTTAATAGAAATCCCATACCGAGCTTTTCCGGAACGGGTTGGTCCAAGAATTCGATGGCTTGAAAGCGTTGATTATTTTGGAACAAGTGATCACTTCAGTGGTCGAAAAAAAAGAATAATCTTAATGAGCAAAACTTCAAGGTTTACTGGAAAATCAGGATCGAGGATCGAGGATCGAGAAATCAGGGATCAAGGATGGTTAAAAAGAACTTGAAAATAAAATAAATAAATAAATCGTGGATCAGTGATGATGTGGGCCGCAGACTGTAGATAAATTTCACAGACCATAACCCCGTTCGCTGTACTGAACGCTAAATTCAAGTAAACTAATCCGAGTCTGTCTGAGTCAGTGATTGTTTTGACGAGAAAGTGAAATTTTCCGGGAAAATGAAACGCTTTATCCTGGTGATACTGTAATACAAGAAAAAACTTTTAACAGTTTTAAATTTTTAAGTGTACATTTGCTTTCAGTACTCCTTATTTTTCTTGTAATTGTTGTATGCACGACCCCACCAGCAATGCTGATCTTTTTATCGTGCCATAAACTAAGGTTCTTACCCACCCACCTACCTACCTACCTACCTACCTACCTACCTACCTACCTGTCTGTCTGTCTGTCTGTCTGTCTGTCTATCTATCTATCTGTCTGTCTGTCTGTCTGTCTGTCTGTCTGTCTATCTATCTATCTATCTATTTATCTATCTATCTATCTATCTATCTATCTATCTATCTATCCATCTAAAATGCATGCTGTGTACAACTCTAAACATTGTACTCTGAGACTGTACGGAGATATTAAAAATAGATACTAAGCAGCTATGGAAAATGTCATTACTTTCATGCGATATTGATATCTTATAAAACGGACAACAAATTCAACAGGAATACGCG
This sequence comes from Porites rus, assembly GCA_964035705.1. NCBI lineage: Eukaryota > Metazoa > Cnidaria > Anthozoa > Scleractinia > Poritidae > Porites > Porites rus. The sequence goes on from OZ037998.1 coordinate 12,232,816, forward strand.
CGAACTGAATTAACTGTGTGTTGTATAAGGTTCTGTTCAACTTACACTTTTTTCCTGTGCTGAACATATACTGTACCGAACCGTATCTTGGTCCGGTACAAAGAAGCTATGTATATTTATACTGACAGAGTCATGGACCCCTGATACCCGCCGATAAAAATCATCGTTCAATTTTTCGATTGTTGAATCCCTGAAAGAGCACTCCTCAATGGACCAATATCAATATGTAGAAGGTTTTCAAAGGTTTCACACCGGTTTGAGGCTAAGATGTGCGGCCTGTCTCTCCCTGCAATTTTTTACTTTTTGAGTATATACATTATGACATACAACACTCGTTTTGTATTTCAAACGAAAAAGTAGTATAACGGCACCGGGGCCTTTGACAACGAAACTCATCTCCAAGCAAGCGAGACTCAACGCTACTAAGAGGGTTCTTGTTATCTTTTGGAGCACTTACTACTTAAACATGCTTAATAGCCTGGGGCGTAACCAAACTGCAGGTCGCTACCTCAAGAAACATTTGTCGCCAGGGGCAAAGCCACCTTCCTGGAGAGCATGAGACGTAGCCGAGGCAAGAGCAACAAAGACATTACATCATCTAAAAAGCTCATGTACAAGTAGCTCATTTTGAGAAAGTTAATGCCTTCTGAACGAAAATTTAAACCACACTGTGCATCTTTGTAATCAGAAGAATTGTTTAAAGACACTTTAGCACACTTTTACACAATCCAAGGCTTTCATGATATCAGGTTGCGCATAATGGCTCTAATGACCGCAATTAATATATTTATACGTAATTTACATATTTATTTACTCATTTATTAATTATAAATACTTTTTTTTATTATAATTGCTTCTTTCACTGCAACAAACAGTCAACAAGTTAAGAACCAGCCAAACACTTGCCCTGTAGATAGAAAAGGCTTGGACCAAGGCAAGGTAAATCACTCAGTTTCATTTATCTATTTGTCCATTTGTCTATGATTTCAACCCTATTCAGACCACGGCGGGGTGATTTCAAGGCCCTCCAACTTTAAAGATGTTTACCATCACAGCAGTTCAAGCTATGACCGCCAAACTTAGCAACTTTTCCTAAAAGTTTCTGGAATATTTTAAGGTCTTCGCGACATGTACGTCAATTTTGACGTTACCGTGGCAACCGAGTTTTAACAGCCATGTTTAGAAAAATATGCAATTTTTTAACGTAAAAAAGCGTTTTAGTTCTAGATTTCCTGATTGAAAAGTTTATTCAGCATTAGTTTATGGAATTAATTTAATCCAAGCTTTTCAAGGGCCAACTTGAGGAAAACTTTAATTTTATATTGAGCAATTAACAGATGTTAAGTTCATATTACAAAAATGTTCATTTCTCTTGGAATTTGGCTACTGTAGATCTATTCTGCTTGTAAGCATTCTTTTCTACACAAGTCAAATTTTACATTATAAATACCTCGATTTTTAAAGTTCTTAAAGAAATTAATACATTATTTAATTCGAAAAAGCAGATCCAAGATGGCGAATGGATCCTTCTGCTTTTATCAATGACGTCATCATGACGTCACTGACGTCAGTTTATTATTTATCACACAGGTTCCTATTTAAGCGTTTCCTGTTTTATACCTATTTTTACAGGAAAAAGAATATTGGTTCGGGTGACAATATAACGCCACAATGAGGTCACGTTACGTCAACGTGTCACTCAAATTATACCTTGATGCTGGAAGTGATGTGTACAGTATTGTGTAAACTTGGAGGGTTTATCTAGGGCAGTTTTAAAGTTAAAGATGGGAAGGCCTCCGAAAGCTATCTTCCGGTCCCAGGAAGCCCAAAAAGCTCGGTGTGAATAGGGTTAAAGCTAGCAAGTAAAGTGAATTTACGCCCAAAATGAATCTAAAAGGGTTAAGTTGTCCCTAAAAAAAGGGCTTTGAAAGCCAAGTGGTATAAGATTTGAACCCATCAAAGTCTAAACCGCCCGTGTGGACAAATGTCCCTTGTAAGACTTGTACCGCTTGTTCGGGCATGTGACAACATCAGTTTTAAAGGTCATAGACAACTTCGATACTTATGTAAGGGAAAAAGATAGTTCAAACCATACCGCCGAATGAGCACCATTCAGTCAAAAAGGGGAGAGTAAAAGGCCGTCCCGCCCCCCCCCCCCCCCTCCTAAAAAAAAAAACAAATTCACAGGTTGTGTTCACATCAAAATTCCAGTGAAATGGACTAAAAATCTTGTTCCAGTACCACCCATATTTCCTTGAAAATAATTTAGAAGCATTTCAGCACTTCAAAGTAATGCTATATTATATTGTAATCTTATTCTTTAATTTTGTTTTGTTCCGTACTTTAGGATGTATTTCCTGACAATGCGACAGGAAGGAAAATTTTGTCTCTGGTGATCGAATGCCCAAGTGAGGGTTGTTCGTGGACTGGTGAGATAAGGGACAAAGAGGTAAAAACCAAAGCTGTTATAAATTATATTCAAAGCACAATGTCGAGTGTCAAGTCGAGTCAGCTGGTGTGGAACATGCCTCTCAAGCTAATAAAAGTATCATTCCCTAGTCGAATGGACCTCATTTCCTTTCGTACACTCATAGCTCCCTAACTTAAGTAGTTTACGGTCTTGTAAACATTTATATTTGCGACACGTACTGATGACTGGCAGTGCAGCACGCATTATACTTAAAGAGATGTTACGAAGGGTGACAAATGTAAAGGTCAGATATTTAACCGGCAGTTATGGAATGCTGTAACAAAAATAAGAATTGGATCAAGTCCACCTGTCTGCGCCTGTATCGTTGTATTTCTGAAGTATTACTCCACAGAAAACAGAATAATTCCTACCTTCAATACCTTCAGCTACGAAGAGCGATAACTATCGTCGTCTTTCTTCAGTCTAGGGCAGCGTTCCTACTTGGTGCCCGATTACTGTACTCGCTGGGCACTAATGTGAACCCACTCCTTTTACAAGCACCCAAGCAAGAATTCGGGCACGATGTTGGTACCCGAGTACAAAAGTCAGGCACTGGTGTCCCTGTGTGAACACCGTTTTGGTTAGTTCCGGGGCATTCCATTGCTTTGTTATCACTGTTAAGCTCATGTTTCAAAATGGCGTCTGACATGGCGAAAGTTGAGAAATTATGTACACAGTTGCATATAGGGTACTCAAATTTTAACACAACACTATTTTGTGCCACTGCCCAGGCACTGGTTGCAGGGAACCAAGTGGGGACAGTCTCTAAAACGCCAACCTTGCAAGGGATGAAAACGACTGGGGAAACCTTTTACCCGCCAGCGCTCTCGCAAATCAGTAAATTTAGGGGTTTTTTACGGTTTCACCCAGGCAGAGGAAATATGACAGTAGCAAACCAAAAGCAATGAAGAAAACCCCCTACAGATACATTCATATTGCTTATTTTGAGGGTATTGAAAACATGAGAAAGCAGAATTGATCAACACAGACAATTCATAAAAAGCCTGAATTTCAGCCAATCGGATCTATGACATTCCGCTTCCTAATTCGACGATTGACCATGGTGAAAAAGATCACTTAATCATTCTCTCTCATATTATAATTGTTTCTAACAGGTGCACCTGCAAACGTGCCCCTCCGAAGATGTCTCTTGTATCTACGAAAATTGCAATATGATGATCAAAAGAAAAGATCTCGAACAACATGTGACAAACATATGTCAGTGGAGGATGACCGAATGTGAATACTGTAAACAGCCACACCCAAAATGTTACTTGCAGGTGAGAATAAAATCAACAATAGAAATACAGTAATCACATAATAAGGAGGAAGCGTGCATGGTCGAGCGGTTGGACCGCTGAACAAAAGAAGTGAACACGCATTTTTTATAGGCTTTGCCTCCATCTGAAGTAAATACATTCACAAATTCCAACGACGAAGACCTGTTTATTAATCTGTCCATTGTGTATTTTCAAATTTCAAACACTTACTTGCCGGAGTTGTAAATATTCAACTTTATGTCGAGGCTAACTTTGTATAAATGTGTCGTTAATGTTTGTATTCAGCGGTGATTTTTAATTCGTAACTGGTCTATTCGGAGGCTCCGAGTTTAAGTCCTGCATTGACCGCTAGCTGGATTTGTTCTCGGTAGTCCCGAGTTCAAATCATCGGCTAGGCTTGGAAATAGCCAACTGGCTCGCCTGCCATAAGTAGGGATTTTTGATTTTTAACCACGTTATGTAATGTTCCATTTAAATTACTTGTTTCACTATCCCTTAAAGGCCCTATAAGTAGAGAGGATAAATAAAAGTATCAAATTATTATTATTATAAAATATTTTCAAAATGCTTATTAATATATCCCTCGACCACAGCTTTTTAAATTGGAAAAAGGATTATCTCTTTTTTCTCATCACAATAATGATTTTTCATTTGCGGGGTACCCCTTGTACCTTCACAAATGCCCAGTGAATCTGCTCGAGCCAAGCCAACTGCGGTCAAACATCTTACGAACAGTTTAACTCTTTTTTTATGTAATTTCATACACGTTGAAAACAGGAAAAAGATACGAATAATGAGCGAGTGTTAAAATATATTTTACTATCTCTCAAATCTACGATCCTTCTTACATTTAAAGTCCGAACCGTATCGTATTCACCTCCACGTTTTCATACACCACATCTACGTATCTGGACAATTTTGGAGAATCAAACGTTGATGTTTGAAAATGATAACCTTGTCAGTTTAATATATAGAAACCAAAATTACACCACTGTGATCAAGGGTAGGTAACACGCATTCTAAATCAATTCAGAAACAAATAAAAAGTATCGACGTCGATAATTAAAGTAGGAAGTAAAAAACCTTTAGCGAGTAAATCATGTTTCTTGTAGTATTAATCGCCTCCTCATTTCTCGATCCAATCTCCAAGCAGGCGAGACCTGAATGCCGCTGTAAGCGTGTTCTTGTTATATGTAAATTGGATCATGGTTCATCTGCGTTATAATGAAAAAGATCAAAGGACTGAATTGCAGGGTCGTCACAATATAGAGTGTAAAATATGCAATAATGACTGTTGCGGTTAATATTAAAGGTTGGCCGTGAACGTACAAGAAGAAAGTAATCGTTGTACTAAAACAGAATAAATATTCAGTTTTACAAAATGCTTTTATCCTAAGGAATCATCTTAGTTAGTACATGGAAAAAAGAAGAATGACCGTGCAATCTAGTTTTGGTACCTGCTAAAAGTAGACCGAAAGTAAGGCCTTTCTTAATAACACTTCAAGTTTAGGCTTGGACCTTAAAGAAACAGTAGTTATCGGTGGTAAAGTAGCTGAAAGTGAAGACCCATGTAAAAAAAATTCTGAAACACGAACGAAATTTAAGTCCTGTTATATGAATAATATATGAATGCCTCGTCATGAGTTATTGCATCATTTCTTGGTACGTGAAAAAAACTTGTTTTTCTAAACTTCTTAAAAAACGTAAACAAAACAGATAGTATGAATCATCAGCCTACAGTCTACGGCTTCATTCTCTAATCACTTTTTACAGGTAATATCCAAGAGCTGTCGAGGTCATGAAGCTTGTGTTTATCATTGTCGCGTCGATTTATGCCAACTTGTATTTCTGCGAAGCGGGAAGTATTTCAGGAAATCAAGTAAGATGATCCACCGTTCTCTAACTTATGACATCGTACGTATGGTAGTATTTGCTTGTCCTTTAATATCGATAGATAAAAAGTCGATCGCACGCCCAAATAGTCCCAAAGTATTTTAGGGTTGATAAGCTTACTTCGTTTTATTTAAAAAATTAATGACTGTTAAAGGAAAAAATGGCGTTCGTTGAAACAAATCCATAGAGATTACAAAATGTTTTCAAAATCCTCTTGCATACAACTCCTACTTTTTCTTAATCAACAGAAAATTTGCGCAGATTCTAAGCAGCCAATCAACATCAATGTTTACGGAAATGGTTTCGCAAAGGTAACTTAACCACTTTCCTGAGATACCGCTTGTAGTACTATATATCCCCATAACATGTCACTTGTGTGTATCAAGTATTTTTAGGGTGAAAAGGGTTCGAAAGGAGACATGGGATCCAAAGGAAACAACGGAAGTCATTGCCAATGTTCTTTACAGGTCAAAGCAACAGTTTAAAAACTAAGATTATTGTGGTGAAGTTATTACAAACCTATTCACCTTGAAAAGCCGTTAAAAAAACTTGTAACAGTAAAAAACATTAGAAATCAAAACAAAACGGAAATTTTCTGAGAACTGTTTAGTTAAAGAAACAAATCGAAGTAGGAACTCTTGAGTAGAATAAGAGAAAAAAACGTTCTTACTTTGTCTTATAAATTATTTTTCCTCAAATAAGTGCCACTTATATTATTCTTTCGTGAGCAGCTTGAGTATGATCGAGTATGATATTGTCCTATGTTTTACAGTATGATATGAGTATAATTTTGTTCTTTATTTGCACAGTATGATATGAGTATGGCAAATGTATTGTTCTTTGTTTTACAGAATCCAAACAAGCCATCTGCTCACATCGAATCTGTAAACAGAAAAGTCGTGACCTATCAAGCCAAGCAAAGTATATGCTTTCTTTACCATTCGCTACACCTTTAACCATCAATTAAACATCATTAACCATAACATCGAGTCTGTCAATGGTCAAATAACATCGAATCAGCTTGTTTTGATTAACTCTTGTAAAATTCGATGTTTTAACACACATTAAAAAGTGTGTATAAAAAATAAAAGCTCAGTGTTACAAACAAGAAGAAGATCATTCAAATATAAACAGTATTTATGGAACACTGATCAAAATGTTAAATTCGTCCATTTGTTTTTCCGAAGTGGACTGGCGCAAACATAAATAATAAATATCAGCCCTGGATTACATCATGATAGTGTGCGTTAGGGGAAAACACCAAGAATTAACATCAATTCTCTTTTAATCGTACAGTGATAAAAGACTGGTCTGTTACTGCCCCGTACAGTCATCTTACAGGCGGCATGAAGTACGATGATGGAAAACTGTCTGTGCCTACCACTGGACGGTACAATATTTACCTGCAGGTCTACTATCACAGCAATGGAAGGGTCCAAGTTTGTGTCAACAGCAATGTGGTGACCATGACTCAGCCCCCTACCCCAGGGAAAGGCGACCATGGTACCCTGTACGGAGGCGGGGTTTTCAACCTGAAAGCTGGTGACATCATCACGATCATTTCAGCTCACAACAACTGCAAAATTTTCATGTGGAGCGTTCACACCTACTTTGGCGCGTATTTGATTTAAAAAAAAGGATGGCAACTGCACCAATAACCACATGAATCAAGGGGATATATTTAGGATTAAAAGTAACCGCATAACATTTCCACTTAAAATCGTCTTTGGCCACGGTTGATTCAAACACGTTTCTAAATAACGAGGTTTTGCCGCCGGAGTAAATACAAGCTTGGAAGTCTTTAAAACTCGCTTAGTCCACTATATAGTGATGCTTTGTAGGAGAGATTTGTAATAAATATTTAAGGTTGAAATAAATGGAAAATGGTACTTGATCTGTGTGGATCATTGAGTTAAATTAAAGCAAAAACGAAGGGTGTTGAGGAACTGCATCGATTCCGAAAAGTGTGTGATTGGCAGGGTACAAGTTAAGGGAACTGAGGAAGAAAGTTGCATATCCACCGAAATTTGTCTCATAGGCAATAGATGTTATTTTACTAGTACATCGACGTTATCCAGAAGCGGATACGAATAAGTTAAGGTCCTTTAATTAAGGTTTCGCAAGGGGATAATAAGCCTGATTAAAAGAACTGTCGGGATCCTCAAGCATGTTAAGGCATCGATCAATTTTGTTGTTCTCGACCCCAGCGAAGATATAAAAAAAACCGTTTTTCTTAATTTTTCATATACGTCCATGCATTATAATTTTAAAGGTTGCATGATAATGAAAAGTCATTTCCATATCAAAGTTTGAGCACTTAACCTCGTTTTGATACAGAGGCCTGAGGGAACTCGGAGATGGCCTGTAGATTAAGGTTGACTTTATGTGGTTACGTGAAACATGACGACATAATTATATTCCAGAGAAAATTCTAAATGGGAAAAAAAGATAGAATAATAAAAATACTGTATTTAATATCTACTGTGTGGCCTCTCGCTACCGATTCTTAGTTTTCTCTTCTTTCCTGGATGAGAGGGGGAAGCACTTATGGGAGGAAATAACGTATTTCAAAATTCCAATGGGATGGCACCTTGTAAAGTAGCAAATTTGACAAAAATGGCGAATCTGACAAAAAAAAAATGGCTCTCACACTTTATGTGCACCTGCCGAAGTCGTAATGCTCCACTCACTCTTGAAGATGGCTAACTAAACTTTTGTTTATCATTGGTTCAATCTTGCAAAAAATTGATGAACCATTGCGGACACACTTTATTGGCTTTAATCTCACTTTTGAGTTGAAAGAGCAACAGAAATGAAGTCAATATCATTATTTTTATACAAAGCTAAGGTCAAACGTTTACGAACAATAAAAAAACTACCTGAAATACGTATCTAGCAAGCTATCGCGAAAATTGGCTGGCATTGTTTGTAAGTTTCAAATAAATGGTAATTAAAGTGAAACTAGTTGGGCAGCCAGCAGCGAATATCCTGTCGTGAGGACTCCTACTTTTTCATCCGTCCCTTGTCTTCTTTTTTGTTTCATTTTCCTATTTTATTTTTAAATGCGTTTTGCAAAGCATATTTAGCAATGTTTCGGTGGCCGATGTATAAAAGGCAAGTTCTAATACAAGAATTCCATAGACGTGGGGATAAATCTCAAAACTTCAGTGGAGTTATACTTTGTTTATCCTAATACAAAAAAGACTTACAGAATTAAAAAATTACCGTGGAAAGCTGGCAAAGGAGCTAAGAAGAAAACAAGCGACTTATAAATCCTGTGCTACCTAATCACATCTAAGAAATTAAGTAGAATAAATCAGGCGAAGTGACATCATGAATAAATCAGTTCAGTGACATCGTCTCCTTTGTTGGTCGCGAAGCTAGAATACTAACCAACCCAGTCTTTGGCAAGATCTCCGATGCCATAATATAAGCGCCTGGTTAGCGGTCCTCTGGTGGCAAGTCTTCCAATTTCAAGGATCTCAGTCTCTTGACCCAAGTTGGCGATAGTGAAGGTCCTTCCAGTGAGACGGTTCCGCAAGATGTATAGGAGCCAAGTCAATGCGCGAATGGAGAGCAAAAACCTCAAATTCGCAATGTTTAGGAATCTGAAATCGATCAGGATCCCTCTCACAGGAAAATCGGTGTCTCTGTTGCGGCAGAAACCACGTCCTTGTATCCGATTTGGACGAGTACGAGTGGATTAGCCTCCCGACACTCTACACCAGGCCAGAGATCCGTCTGTCAGCAGCGACATTCCAACTCAAGAGGAGGTTGATCAGGGGTCCCACCTACAAGGAGTTTTCCTGCCTTGTCTCGATGCCGAGTTGGTCTTTTGATTGCTTGTGGCGTTCCCAAGGCTCTCTATCCACTTGAGAACAAGGACAGTGGTCCTTACGCTTCAAGAACGCACGTACATGTAGGCTGTGAAGAAAACGGTCCCTTAGCCCGTTGTCACCACAGTTTACGGCTGCTAAAATTGATCACCAGCTCCAGCAGATGATAGATTTTACTAATCCCATCATGGACAGCAGGACAGAGATGTCTCAGGATGAACCTAAATTTATGCAGATCGAAGAGCGGACCGTTTAGCTTAAAGATGGGAACTATCAAATCTCTTTACCGTTTAAGGATCACCAAGCGCCAGAACCCACTGACAAGGCTCAGGCCTGGCAGGGCGCCATTTGGTTGAAGAAAAAGCTGGAAAGAGACCCAAATTTGTACCAAGATTATAAGATCTTTATGGAAGGCACTCTACCCAAACGATATGCACGCAAACTGTCCCCCGATCAGAAGAGCATCGCTAAGGGCAACGCCTGGCACATAACGCACGATGGTGTTTATCACCCTCACAAGCCAGGAAAAATCCGCATTGTGGATTGTTTGACTGTTCAGCCAAATGTATGGGAAAGTCTCTCAATGACATGCTGTTCAAGGGCCCGGACCTAACCAGGTAGCTTGTTGGAGTCCTCTTGAGGTTTCGGGAAGAGAGAGTGGTAGTTATGGCGGACGTAGAGACCATGTTCTACCAAGTGGCAGTTTCAAATCCTCACAGTTCCTTTCTGAGTTTTCTTTGGTTGGAGGATGGCAATATAGCGCACGAACTGGTGTCATTTCATCACCGGCTTGAGTAAACCTCGAACTCCACAGGACATCAGAAGATAATCATCACAGCTATCACAGCTTAGTTCTGACGTCATTAAAAGAGTTAGAAGACTCTTTTATGTGGATGATTGTTTGAAGTCCCTCCCTGGCGAGCAGAAAGCTGTTGAGCTTGTTGGCCGTTAAGCACTTTACTTTCACGTGGTGGTTTTAAGTTAACCAAATGAGTCAGCAACAGCGGTGATGTTGTGTAAGCCATTCCTCATTGACATTCCTGAGCAGGAGCGAGCAAAGGGGATCAAGGGCATCAACATAAGGAATGACGAGTTGCCTGTTCAGCGAGCCCTTGGAGTTCAGTGGTGCGTGGAATATGACTTTCTAACTGGAAAAAATTTCGAATCAGTAGGTGACCGGTCATGTGATTCAGTCACAAACAATTTTCTGAATAGAATTGGACAACCTCCTTTCTAGGATTCTCTCCTACCCGTCCATACGGAGCGAAAGAGAGAGACGGGTGGAAGAGAGGACCTTAGGAACGAGGTTGGAAATTGGATTTCATTTTTCAGATTTCTAGGCTATGATTATGGGCTTTTGCTTGAACTAGTTGCCATGGCATATGTTAAAAATGCATTACAAAAGGCCAACCCTTATAAAAAAATTTACAAATTTCAAAAGAAAAAAGCGTTACTTTTATTGATCCTATTACATCTGCTACGCAAATTTCCACGTTAAATTAAGTGAGATCAGCAAAAAACCTTGGTCTAGCAATGTCGCCGTTTGGCCATTAGGCTGGGACTGAGGCAGACTCGTACCCAGTTGCTATTTACGTGTCTTTGGGGTGAGAGAAGATTGGCTCACGTGGATTCCCTTCCCATGGGTCTCCCATGCCTCAGCCTACCTGACACCGCAATCTTCTTTCACTCCTCTCACTTCAAATACACATAAATTGAGCGACTGGGTAGGAGTCTGGGACTGAGGCGTTTGAAAGCAGTCGAGAGTTAAAGAAAATTATTGATTAAGTCTCATGCTTCCAGTTCCCGGTCAGCCTCTTTTTATTTCTACTTAGTCATGAACTGCGTGACGAGCGGTATGACTCCGTGACTCCGGAATAACTACCCTTCAAAATGCCACCAGTTTCATGATCCGACCCCTAAATTTCGGGTTGTGATCAGTCAAGAAAAGGGAAGAAAGAAGAAGCTTGAGAACCTTTTTTTGATACATCAAAGCGTCTCTCATACTTTATTATATAAACTAAGAATATTTTTGTTGATTTCAGGGAACTTCCTTGATTTTGCTTCCAGACAATGGTGTTAGACAAAGACGGACCTCTGTCAGGTAAAAATGTAAAATTCTATGGTTTGTTCAGAAAGTTACGGAACAGCAAGCTCCAATAATGCCGGTTAGATTCCATGCTGGGGTATTTGGGTTGTTTTTTGCATTACTTTTGGGCTCAAAAATACGATTTTCTAAAGTCAGTTGCAGACTCTGAAAGAAAATTGATCCCATAACATGAACGAATTTCGCGTCCTTTGAATACAAATGAAGTTGAAAAGCTTGTCATGCTTTGTTGCATAATTATCGGGAGCAATTCTTCACTCGGATTAAAATAGTCAACTAAAGTTTCTAAAAATTGTCCTTCTTCTTCTCCAATTTGGATCGAGTTTCATGGTTTCACTGTTCTAATTACGAGAGAAAGCCATGCATCTGACGCGAGAGTACATTCGAGCCCGGTTCCTCGAAAATCATTAGTAAGCATTTTAGCAACGATTAAAATAGTCCAAATTTTAATTGAGGTTTTCTTGTCTAAGAACATTATTGAGAATTTACTTGGAGATAAAGTTGCGGTAATACAAAGGAAGTAAAATACAAGAATGAGGCCTTCTTAGAGGTCGTGGAGTACGTGTGTCCCTGCGATTTCCCTATGGGTATGTTTACTATAATTGTATTTGCGTTCTGTGAAGTTTTAAAAAGAAAAAAGCGAGTTGTTTGTCTTATAGCTAATCAGTGATCACTTAACTATCCAGCTTTCGGAAATGGCTTCGAAAGATCAACGCCATAACTAACTGATAATAATAAAACATTGCAATACCTGGTTCATTAATAACGTATTCAGTGTAATTTCACGTTCCCTCCTAAACCCCAAATTACATCACAAAGTGAAAATTCTATTTTTAATTCTCAACACGAAAGAAACTTGTCGCGTTTCAATGTAAATAAAGTGTGTCGGTTCAGCTTTTTTTTCTCTCCGCGGAAAAATTTCGGGGTCCCAACATTCAACCGATTATAATTAGTGTCTCGAAGTTTTCCTTTGTTTTTAGAAAAGTTCATTTTCTCTGAGTCTCAAGTCAGCGAAGTTGGCCCAGGTTGTACGGCAATTAAAGTGCGTCTTGAATTAATATGTCTATTCTTTAATAAGGAACAATAAGACCATTCAGTTGTATGGGAAAAATGAGAAACGTCTTACATAAGCAAACTCAAGAAGTCCGGAGCAGTTTTAACTTCGAATTTGCTCTTAACGGTCCAGCGATAAAAATTCATAACAAAAACATTTTCTACTTCTGCTGGAAACGGAAAATATCTATATAATATAAATAAAATAAAATGAAATAACTATGAATTAGGAACTAAGTAAATTTCCATTTATGGTGATTTTTCTACAAATGAAGGTAACTTACTGAAATTGTCTTCTTTTCTGATGTTTTCTTTTTGCAAGGTTTTGGTTCGAAAATCTACAAATCCTAGCGATTGAAAATAAGTTATTCTTCTCCTTTTCTCAATGACTGGTTTCACAAAGATAACCAGCTTCATTTTAAGCCCTAGTTTAAGCTCTCTTTTGCGTTTGTGCACTCGTTAATAAAATATCCTTTACGCCGTCTACTTTTTTGTAATGCAGCAAATTCACTCAAAATAATTCTCTGAACACTAATGTCGAAAAATGTGGGAATATATATTAATAGCTTCAGTTATCGCAGCGTGTGTTTTTGGTTGCCTTTCTGTGTAGTTTGGGCTTATAGTTTGTATTTCCTTTAATCGGATTTAACATATGCCTCGCTGTTTGGTTTGGGTGTGTTGTTCCTCCCTAACGAAAGCGAAGCCAGCGCGCCGAGGGCCGCAGACTCTTGACTCGCCAACCATCGATCACAATCTGGTTCTGGTTTGATCACTGTTTCTAAACATAAAAAATACTTTAAAAAAAGGCACCTGTGATTTCATGATTAACTTTTGGAAGCAAGTTCAGTAAAGTTGCATACTCATTCGAAGGAATTCTCCTCAACCGTCGTTAGAAAGGTAGACGTTTCGTTTTACAATTATCTTTCCTAAGTAACTAGTTTACTTCGAAACCTACAAAAAAAAGGAAGAAAACAAAAACAAAACAAAGATAGTGCAATTTCGTAACATTGCCATTATGCTGTAAAAACGATGCAGACTTTTTGACTATAAAATGATTTAAAATCGGATATCAAAGAATTAAAACAAAAAAAAGTTTAAGTTCAGTATGATAAATGTGATATAGGTTAGATATCGTATGAGTATTAGTGAATATCCTCCTTTAGTTCATTGGATAAAAAGGTTAAGCGTGTTTACACAAAAGGCCTCCTCAGCCACTTGGAAGACAGCCAGTATTAATAGCCGGAAAAAGGGTCAGAGAGAAGGCCCAAGGCACGACTCGTCTGCAAAAACATCCTTTTAAACTACAACAGCCGTAACTGCGTTCAAGAGTTAGTTCCGGTTCAACTGACTGGCTTTAAGCCCCCTGATAACCACAATTGACTGCGTTGTTGAAATGGAAACGAAGAAGCGACCTATCAACAACCCTCTAGTGTTTCCGTCGATAGTTTTATCTTTTGCTGCCTGCTTCGTGGCATTGATTCACGTCGAGATCGAGCTTCACGCTCATCATGGGTAAGCAAATCACAGATAAGAATTCACCTGAAAAAAGGTTTTTAAAAAGATCTAATTTAGTAGTGGGTGCTGGTCGTGTTCATGCATTTATGCTTCATGCAGCCTCTTTATACCAATCGAAAAGGGCAGCAAAGGAGTTTATTTTTCACCGTATACAGCATCCAAATTAATAGGACCATTGACATTTATTTTATAATTTAAGGAGAACGATCAAATACTAAATATCAATTTATATCTTATGGGTTGTTATATCGTAAGGAAGAGCGTTCGAAAAACCACTGGAATCAATATTATATGTGAATTGGATCATGGATCGGAAAGCTCACGAAAAAAAGCATTAGCCAGGAGTCAACTGATAATAAATTGGATTATGGATCATCTGTGTCAGTATACTGAAAAACAAAAAAGGAATCTGTTTTCAGTTTTTTTTTGGCCAGATTTGAATCTCAGCCTAACGCAGGATTTTTCCATAGAATGCAAAATATGCCATACAGCGTATAAGTTTTAGATTGTCACGGTTATTAATGTTTGGCTCTGAAGGTTACATGTACGAGAAGAAAGTAATTCATTGGCTAAAAAGAAAAAATATTCTCTCAGTTCAGACAATGCAGTTTGCTATCATTTTTTCGTGAAACCATTGTGTTGTTTTAATTACACGAGCTAATATTTGATCTACTATAAGATTTCAGAACTTCCTTATTTATCTCAGAAGGGGGATTCACAAACAAAAAAGGTCACGCTTGCAAATTGATACAAAATACAGAAACATAGGAATCATCTCAGTAAACAAAAGACAGAAGATAAATCTTGTGATCTACGTAGCTTTGGGATCAGGCCCGCTACAACTTAGACCAAACGTATAAGACCTCTCTTAATAACACTTTTAGTTTAGGCTTGGACCTAGGAACAGTTGTTATCGGCGGTGAAAGTAGCTGAAAGTGAAGATCCATAATAAAAGTCATAAACACGAACGAAATTCAAGTCCTGTTATATGAATAATAAATGAATGCCTCGTCATAAGTTATTGCATCATTCCTTGGTGAAAAATTCTTGTTTTTTTACTCGTCTGGAAAGTAACTAAACCAACTGTGAAATCAGATAGTATTAATCATCAGTCTACAGTCCGTGGCTTCATTCTCTAATCAGTTGTCACAGAGTTAATATCCAAAAGCTGTCGAGATCATGAAGCTCGTTGTTATCATTGTCGCGTCGGTTTATGCCAACTTGTATTTCTGCGGAGCGGGAAATAGTTCAGGAAATCAAGTAAGATGATTCAGCATTCTCTAACTTATCACATAGTCCGTGTGGTAGTACTTGTCCATTAATATCCTGAATATCGATAGATAAATAGTCGATCGCACCCCCAAAGAGTCCCAAAATATTTTAGAGTTGATAAGATTACTTCGTTTTTTTTTCAAAAATTAATATGACTGTTAAAGGTAAAAATAATGTTCGTTGAAGCAAATTCCTATAATTGCAAAATGTTTTCAAAATCTTCTTGCATAGAACTCCTTAATTTTCCTACTTTTCCTTAATCAACAGAGCATTTGCCGAGATTCTAAGCAGCCAATCAACATCAATGTTTACGGAAAGGGATGCCAAAAGGTAACATACAACCATGTTCCTTAGATACCACTTGTAGTCCCGGCTTGTAGTACTAAAATACCGCAATATCGGCATAGCATGTCATGTGTGTGTATCATGTATTTTTAGGGTGAAATGGGTTCGAAAGGAGACAAGGGATCCAAAGGGGACAACGGAAGTCCTTGCCAATGTTCCTTGCAGGTGAAAGTAACAGTTTAAAAATTAACATTATTATCGTAAAATTGCCGATAAGCAAATTGTAACAGTAAAAAAACATAAAACAAAACAAAACAAAACAAAACAAAAGAAAAACGAAAAAAAAAAGAGGCATAAAGAAATTTTCTGGAAACTGTATGGTTAAAGAAACAGTTTGGGGTAGGAACTCTTGACTAGAATAGCAGTAAAAATACTTTAATTCTTAGGTATGTGTCTTATAAATTATTATTCCTCAAATACGTGCCACTTATATTGTTCTTTCATCATAGGTAGGTTGTCTGTGTATGATCGAGTATGATTTATATTGTTCTTTGTTTTACAGTATCATATGAGTATGATATTATTCTTTGTTTTACAGAATCCAAACAAGCCATCCGCTCACATCGAATCTGTACAGAGAGGAGAACTGACCTATAAAGCCAAGCAAAGTATATGCGTTCTTTACCATCCCCCACATCTCTAACCATCTACTAAACTTAATTAACCAAAACATCCAGTCCGATAATATTCAAATAACATCGAATCAGCGTGTTTAGCCGATTGTCAATTGTATAATTCGGTGTTAAAGTCTGTATATTAAAGAGATAGAAGCTCATTGTTACAAACAAGAAGACAGATCATACAAAAAAAATGAAACAGTAATTTATGGAACACCGATCAGAACTAATTCGTCGATTTGTTTTTTCGAAATGGACCAGCGCACTTATAAATAATAAATATTACCCCTGGATTACATCATGATAGTGTGCATTAGTGGAAATCACTCAGAATTAATATCATTTTTCTTTATTTTCACCCTGTAGTGATCAAAGACTGGTCTGTCACTGCCCCGTACAGCCATCTTGCAGGCGGTATGAAATACCATGATGGAAAACTGACTGTGCCTACCAATGGACGGTACTATGTCTACCTGCAGGCCTACTATCACAGCACTGGGAGGGTCTATGTGAATGTGAACAGCAAGAAGGTGACCATGATTCAATCCCCTAAACCAGGGAAAGGCGACCATAATACTGCGTACACAGCTGGTGTTTTCAACCTGAAATCCGGTGACGTTATCACGTTTGTTTCGGCTTACGACAACTGTAAAATTTACATGGCTACCTACCACACCTACTTTGGCGCGTATTTGATTTAAAAATCTGATGAATATCGCGTGACAACTGCACCATAACCTCGAGAATTAAGGGACTGGACATTGTTTTTTTTAAAAAAAGTGCATAATTGCCATGTTTAACGACCTCTTTCGTAAAAGACGTTTCATCTAAGTAATGAGCAGACTAGTCGGCGTAGTATTCTGTACAACAACCTTACCAAATAGAAAATAGGTCATAATTAAGGCTCGGTTACTTTACTAGTATGCACTGTTTAGCAGGAGAAATCTGTAATGGGTATTTTAATGTTGAAATAAATAAATGCAAGGATGGTGCTAAAGCTGTATGCGTCAGTGAGTGAAACTAGGGCAAAAGTAAGGGACTGCATCGAATTCTTTTCCTTTTTTCTGAATAAATAATTGTAGTGGAATGATTTACTGAAATACAGTAAAAGAATTATTTCTCAAATGGCGTAAGCATGAAATGATGATCACAAACTAAAAAGCGTCCAATTCCGTATCCGTCCCTACTAAGTAAATAGCCCGCGGTGTATTCTGGGGCAACCAAGCCCTCGGTGTTTCCTTTCCTGTGTGTAGCCGCCATTTTTAAATCTCAAAGCAGAGTAAGATTAGGAGAGCGAACAATACGATCAATAAGGTGGGAAAGCCAAGATACTGCTTTATTTGGAGTCTTTTACTGAACTAGTACATCGCATTCATACAAATAAACTACAGTTACGGTTAAAGAATGTCACTTTACGTTACACAAGGGGTAATAAGTGTGAGAAAGAACTGTGGGGAGGAAAAGGAGGAAATTTAAGTTGTGTGTTGACAGAAATTTGTCTCATAGGGAGCAGATGTTAATTTACTGAGGTGCATCGACTTCATCCAGATAACTTGAAGAAACCAATTACATGTCAAATTGCTCTGACTCGTGTATGACTATGATACGCTATTAACTTTCTTCTTCTTTGACCTTTTTTAATAGTGGCGTTGACGTTTATCAGTGGAACGGCCTCGCTTTACCACACATGATAGAAAAGTTATTTCTTCACACGTAAGACAGCGTCTAAATTAACGGACCGTTGGGCTTTAATTTTCTTAGCGATTTTCGTAAGTTTAGTGTATTCAAATTTGTTATGTTGTACGGAACGACTTAACAATGGACTCAACTTATTATATGTAAATTGGATCACCTGTGGTACGCCAGTGGCAAAGATCAAACGAATCTTTTTTTCTCTTTGCTTTTCTTTTTTTTCGGTCCAGGTTTATCAGCTTCACGCACTCCATCCGATGGTAACATCTGCTCGAGGGCAACTATATGCACTTATACTTGAAACTACCGTCAGCCCTCTTTCGTTAATCCTCTCTAACTTATCTTTTATCCTATTTCCAACAAAAGTGCCACTTAAACACGTAGTATGCCCAGTGTGTGAGGTGGAGGAGGACAACAGCTTTATGCATTTGGAGTTTAGCCTGGATCGGTATGCGCTTAAGGACGGTGCCCACTAATGGGAAGTATTTTTTCCCAGATAATGACTATGTGAGACAAGTAGATCATATTAGCGGTTATTGAAATCCAAAAAGAAAACTGGGGGTAACCACGCATTTTTCAGAGATAACTACGCTTCAATATGGAGAAGAAGGCTGAAAGGGCATTTTTTAGAAAAATAATAAATGTTATTTTTTCCCCAAATTTCAGAGTGTAGACGTAAACTGGCACAAATGCAATGATAATTGCAACAAGGTTTCAAAATAAGCAACAAATGATAACATAACAACTGCTCTTTATACGTCTTTTTTTGAAATATCAGCACAACTGGGAAGTTATCAGCAGTTACCCCTCTCCACGCGTTTGCCTTAAAAATAGTGTAAACGACATTTTAACCGAACCAAAAATTGATCATTTGCTGAGTAGGCTTATTACTTTCATTT